>OY856409.1:808217613-808817613 GCA_963693085.1 Alisma plantago-aquatica
TCTGGAATTCAACTATATTTAATTGGTATTCTAATCGTAAGTTCTAATGTTTGTATTCCTAATATTGCAATAGGCACGTAGGATGAATATCTAATCCATAAAAATTGCTTAAGAAATTTTTTTAAAATCTAATATTTCAAACAAGTAGTGGTTCACAATGTAAGATTACACATACAAGAAGTTGGGCTAATCTATGTGTCCCAATAAGATTAACTACTCTTACACATGTTCAAGATACAAGATAAAAGAGAGAGAAGAATCTCATGGAGAAGGTAGTGATGTAGAAGATATTCTCCATAGTTTGTAAAACCACCCTCCAAACAATAGTTGCAATCCCAGTCATGTCCTTCGATGGAGAGCATTTCCACATCAAGTTGGTGACTTTTGTCTTCAGCCTTCTTTGGTAACGACTAGGGATGTGGATGGATTTTGTATGGAATGATATGGATGTCCATTTGGTGTTTTAATATCATGCCCAACACTTTAAATTGATCTATCATAATCCAATGGGTGTGAGAAGTTTACTACATATTTGTGGATCCATAAAAAATGAGCGACCTCTGGCTGAAAGTGAACATTGAGTATACTCCTAGAGTAGATAATCAAATTACATTTCTAAAACAACTGGATTTGTCTAATTTTGACATCGGATGTGGAAGCAAAGTCATTTTACTAACTATATACACATTCATGATCCTCTCTCCAATTAATGGAGTAGGGGAGTGAGGGTTTAATATTTTGACTTTTTTAATGGGAATGTGTACACTATTTATGTCTTATCCTCTTCTACTTTAGTAAAGTTTATGACTCCTCCATTGGAAATAAATAGAGAGTTTATAACTTCTTATCTTTTCCTTGCATCAACCTACAAATTAAATATGAAAACTGATTAAATACCAAATAAATTGCTTAAACCACTAAAAGCAAAAACATTTGAAATTTTAAGTGAAATGCAAGAAAAACACACCAAAATAATTCTAAAATGCAACAAATAGACATGATGAATAGAAATCCATGACAACCCTGAGCTTAAACGTTTCTCATCCTCGAGTAATAAAAAATCTAAAACACTCTTCAAATAATATTTTCAACCAACATTCATGCCCCATGCTTGCATCATGTTTGAATCCCTACCACCAATATGAGCAAGCAACCCATCCTCATGAAATCATGAAATAGTACTTGCCATATCCCCATTTCCGACTTTGCTTCACAACACCACTTCCTCATCATCACCCCCAATACCACACATTTTTGAGGCTTTCATGAAAAGAATGAGGAATCCCTAAAAAAACACAAGTATGCACGCAGTCCAAAACTAGGTATTTTAAATGGATATAAATGGATCATGTAACAAGACCCATGTGTAAAATGAAATGAATGAAGGTATCGAATGAATATTGCACATATATTTCTATTCGATATTTAGATTTCATTTTATTTGTGTAAATACATATATTGCACTTTTTTTCTTCTTTTGTGCATATTGACATCTTTTTGTTTGATACACCCCTATTACTTAAAGAGGTGTATGGAAGAAGAAATAGAGAGAGGAGGGTGTGCCACCGTGACCATAGGGTTTGGAATACTTTGTGTTTCTTTTTGGCGGATGGAAGGTGAAGATGGAAGAAGAAGTGTAAAAGAGGCTTTGTGTCATGTGTATCACTTGTTATGATTACATACATCATGTTATGCCTCTAATGCAGTACACCCAAATAATTATATGATAAGGGTGTTTAGGGAAATTCCATAGATATTATTCACTAATCAGTAGGAGGAGTGTGACTTGATCCCTATTGGTTCGTCAAATACCTTCGAGTCCTTTTTAGGGAACATGTTTCCTATATTCATTTACTGTAAAGGATGATTTATAACCATTGGCATGCTTTTGAAAATATAGTTAACATAACGATCTTACTTCTAACAAGGGATTTGTATGAAAAATTCTATATGCAAACATGAATGTAAGCTATGTCGACTAAATAATGCTTCAACTAACATTACAAGTACTAAAATTCAAATGAAAATAGTTTAATCTACATGCAACAAAAGGAATCTACATACAATTCTAATATGCTAAAATAGATAAATAAAAATAGATAGGTGTGCGCGGAGAGGAGCACATACCATCCAACCTCCACCCTGAGATTAGAATTTTTCTCATACCAAAGAAACACTAAACCTAAGATGGAGGGGAAGAATCCTTGATGCTTATCCAACTGGTTCAACAACTCAAAGAAGGTCCAGCTGAATGGAATATGAATAAGGGATGGCACTTTGAACATGGGAGCTCGATGATGCAATATACAATCTGGTGCTTGTGGTGGATCAAAGGTACTATAAGGATGCCTGAAGTAGGATTGTCTTTCACCCTTATATCCTCCAATACCAATACTCCTCCATTAGTGGAGGTAGTGCAGTAGCACTATGTGGATCTACAAGATGTGGCACAAAGTAGGAGTGGTACATCTATTGTGGCCTCAAGATCTACTCATATGTGAAATTGGAGGTGGACTACCTCCTCTTGTGAGAAGGGTAGTATGTAACAAATATGTAATTGGTGTTTCTAACTGTGATAAAATAAAGTGGAGGATCTGACTCTGGTTTCTTCTCATCACATAAATTTTCATATAGAAAATATGGTGTTGGAATAGGAGTAACCTCCTCATCTATACATTTATCATGGTATATATTATTGTCCAACTGTGTATCCTCCTAGTCTATGATAAAAATAGAATCAACACTAACAATGGTGCAATCCTTCAAAATATCAACATGGGGATGTAGATCCTACTCATGAAACACACCCAAATAATACAAGGGTTCTATAGGGATAGGAAAATGAAGATATAGTGGTTGTATACTGCATGCTTTTGTTGTACCTCATCATTTGAAACAACTATATCTCTAACGTAAGTTGGTTGTTAATCTTCCACAACAGACTCTACCAAGGTTGGTTGATCATCATAAAGTTTGGACCTGAGACTAAAATTGGGAAGTATGGTGGAGCCTCATATTTTTCTACAGATCATGGTCACTCTCCTATTGGCACTTTTGATATTGACATTTTAAACCCTTATGCAAAGACTGAGAAATATAAGTTTACATGTCGATCTCTGGATCTAGTTCCTCAGCATGTTCCACTCTTATCATATCATATATCATTGTCTCTAGGATGACATCAGTATCATAATGTACAATGATCATGTTTGTTGATTTCTCCCTCTACTCTAGATAACTTCCTAGTGGATTCTCAAACTCCTTGCTTGTTGGGAGAGATAGATTGCTATCTGATCTAGTAGTGCCTGCATTTTTTGCATTAGGCGTCTTGTTTGGCTAGAATTACTTCTTAATAACCTTGCATTCTATTAAGGGGCTCCATCCTCTCACTCATCTTGGATGAATAGTGATTTGCATAGTAAGTCTCTTCATCATAACTCCCAAAATAATGTTGATTGTAGTTTTCCTTGGCTACATAATCAACTACATGGCATATATTCATGTCATACCTTTCAAAATATTTTGGATTGAAGTCAGCTTCAAATTCACAATAAAATGAAGGCATGCCATCTTTCTCAGAGATGATTGAATGTAGAATTGAGTTCAACTATGGTGATGAGTTAGGATGTTTCAATACATCATGATTGAAGTGGTCACAAATTTGGCATTGATTGCCTTGTGGTACCATCCACTCCATTGATGTGATGTCTGAAGACTCAAAGAAAAATCAATGAATGTAGATATATAATTAATTTTATAAATGGGTAACAATAAATTATCAAAATCCAAGTGATAATAGAAACTAAAAATTTTAAGAAAGCTAAAAAATTATAGAATCATACTAAAAATAATAAAATCAAACTAAAATTAGAAAAAAAAACTAAGATGTTACCAAAAAATAAAAGGTAAAAAAAACAAAGAGATTATAAAACAAAACTAAAAATCACAATACCAAACTATAATTTTAAAAATGAACTAAGAAATATCCCAATAGACTAAAAACACAAATGCCCTATTGTCTAAGGAAATGACGCCAGAATTTTGTGTGATATTTCCTTACCTCTCAAATCCACTAAGATATAAAATCCTAATTTTTAACAAAACAATATCACAAAAAATACCAACCACTAGCATATGGGTCTTATCATAGTATAATTAAGGATAGAACCCAAAGGACAACTTTTTAAGAATAATCTAGATATTTAAATAAATAAGAAGAAGTACTTAACGTAGATAGATGATTGATTATTTGGTTGATTAATGAAATCAAACTATGAAAGAAATGATTTCTAACAATGGTTAAATCGCCAGGGCGATGGGTTCCACTACCACTATAGATGTATCCACTCTCTCAAATTGTATCATCACTCACTCACAAGACTATAAGATTGGGGCCAAGGAAATTATATATCAATGTGGATTATAAAATTTCACAAAGACGTATTTTCCCATGGGCTTGATGTCTGGTTACCTACTAATCTCAAATCTGTCACCTTGGAGAACACCCTTCCATGGTCATATTTAGTATTCAACTATGATTAGATGACATTCTAATCCTAGGTTTCAATGTGTCCACGCCTAAGATTGCAATAGATACACAAGATGGATAAATAATATGTAAAACATGCATTAAGCAATTGATAAAAAATCTAATAGGTAGTTCACAATGCAAGATTACACGTACATGAAGCGGGGCTAATCCTCGTGCCCTAGTAAGATGAACTATTCTCTATATATATTAAATAAGATAAAAGAGAGCGGAATAAGCTTATTAAGAAGGTAGTGATGTAGAACAGAAGCTCTATGGTTTGTAAAACCAACCTCTAAACAATAGTTGCAATCTCTAGTCATGTATTTTAACATAGTCCATTTCTACGTCAAGTCGATGGCTTTTATCTCTAGCCTTCTTTAGAAATGACTAGTTATGAGGAGGGATTTTGTATAGTATGAGATGTTCTATGTGGATGCTCTTTTGGTTCTTTAATAACATGTTGCAAGATTCAAAATTGATCTAACATAATACAACATCATATGTATATTTTCATATCTAAGAAAACAAGCGACTTAAGGAACCATCTCTCACTGAAAGTGGTTAGTGAATATACTCATTGCATGTATAATCAAATTACACTTTACAACTTTAATTGTCTAATTCTAGCATCAGATATAGAATCTAGAGTCATTTTACTAACTGGGTAGACATTAGTGATCCTCTCTCCAATTTATGGAGTTGGGAAGTGAGGATCTAATGTTTGGTTTATTTAATGGGAATGCATATAGTATTTATGACTTTTCCTCTTCTCCTTACATAAATTATATGACTTCTTTATTGGAAATTTAACTTAGGTTTAATTAATAATTATCTTCTCCTTGCATCAACCTACAAATTAAACATAAAATTGATTAAATATAAATAAATTACATAAGCTACTAAAATCCAAAACAAGTGAAATGTAAGAAAAATATACAAAACTCAATCTAAAATGAAACAAAGAAACATGATGAATGGACTTCATCACATGGCAACGACCAATAAGGAAAGTTTCTCGAATAATCATGGAGAGCAACAATTAGGGTAGAACTATGGTGCAAACTGAATCAGAATTGAAAAGGAAGAGATTGGGGCAAATACTAAATGAAAGGAATGGATTTGTGGCAAGATTTGTGGACATAGGGTTAGGGTTTAAGGTGGATACTATTTAGGCCAACCAAAGATAGGGAGCAATTGGGTGGCCATTGGATTGTGATCTGAGTGCTAGCCAATCCATCCCCTCTTGGGATGGATGGGGCGTCGTGATGCTGACTCAAGTCCCTTACATGGATCACTTGTGCATGGGATGGCCCATTCACCCAAATTTCAACTCAAGACCCAAAAAAGTGGAATAAAAGGGTATTAAACAGGATTCTAGGTCAAGATCATAGTGAAATTGTAGTGGGAGGTGAGAAGGTACGGATGAACTGAAATTTGGACCCTAAGGCTTAAAATATTGCCTATAATATTTATCAAATGTTTGCAGTTTAAAAGTTAAGATAGATATCAAATTGATCTAAAATGATTTGTGAGTCAAATCAAAGAATCTATCTATGAAATCAGGGTATACATAATATATCAGATTTTCAAATAAGTGTCACAAATTTATCAAGTAACCAATGCATGATGAATTGGATTCCAAATTCAAAAAGGTAAGATTAAAAATATTAGATATTCAAAAACCCACTTCATCACACCACATCAACTCATTCTCTCTCAAAACCACACACCAATTTCCTCATTATGTTCATCAATCCTGCACTCTCCTTGACCCTTCACTCACACCACCAACACACTCACTTCCCAACACAACACTTTGTCAAAGAAGCTCTAGACCAATGGAAATCCAATTCATCAACCAGTTTACAGATGAGGAGCTCTCCATATGACCATCAATCAATGTCATGCTCACTCTATGATGCGACAACTAGAGCACGATAAGACCTCCCATTAATGCCCCCTGTCAATGAGCCAACCGCTAAAGGAAACCATCTTCCAAAAGAGACTCTGACCTAAATTGATGGACTGCATCAACACATCAAACCATGAATCAAGCCTCTCCATTACCTTGTGTTAATACACTATGCATATACCCTAATGCAAATTCTATACAAAAAGGTTGCAAGCCCTAGGAAACCACCGTGCACATCAACTGACGCAATGTCTACTCATCTTCCATGTCACTACCAATGCCATTATGGAGGCTGGTGTCTTCATTGCATATACTTAAGGCTTCCAAACCCTAATCCAGTACCACTAATATCAGCCCCTAGCCTCCTTTCTAGGGATATATTCTCTAGATCATCAAGATGCTTCACTCTAAATGTCAATATTTCTGACCTTGACCTCGAGAGAGACTAGGTACATTACATCTTCTGCTTGCTACCACATTGGTGCCGACATCCATTGATCACTTGTTGTGCTCTCACCAGGCCAAACTTAGGTCAAAGGAGGAAGACGTTGACCAAAAGGGCCACCCTAAAAAATGTCTAGGGTGTGGCTTGATGCCTCATGAACCACCCTCATTCCCTAGCACAAAGACAGACAGCTACTGACATGAATGTTTCTCATTCCAGTCCATTGAAGATGGTTATTTCAACCCTTCCCTTTTTTATCTTATCACTACTATGAGGAGTGAGTAGTCCCCTTAACATGGTGTGAGGAGTAGCAACACTAATATTTTTTTCTTTTATACTACATCTATTCTTGCATGAACCTTGCTATGTTTTGAATCAATCATTTATAGTATTGCATATGTGTTTGGCCAACATGTTTGTTATTGTATCAGATCTTGAATGTAGAGAAATTTAAAAAAAGATCTATGATATTAGTTGTTTCTTATCTTACTCTTGATGAAAATGTTATACATGTACTTTCCTATGAGTGATGGCCTCTAGCTAACGTAATGGTAAGCCTAGAGTGATATGTGCTCAAGCTGAATCCTTACTCAAAAAGGACTAGATTTATCTATATTACAATGTTTGTTATTCATGCTTGTTTGTGATCTAGTGAGAGAGTGAATGTAGGTAGATCTAGTGAAGCCCGTCCACCCTAGTGTTTCTATCCATATGATAAATCTAGACTTTCATTAAAACTTTTTTTTTCTTGAAATATTGGCATAATTAACCAATAAACCTTCAATGTTGAATGGTATTTTGATTTGGTTAAATCACCTAGTTTAATATTAAAAATATTTTTCTTTAGGTTTGATCTTAAACTATACTATGATAAGACAAGTCTGCTTACGAGTGGGGTTATAATACACTTGGATTAGGTAAAACTAGAATTATAACCCTAGTGAATTTGCAGTGTGTTTAGTACACATCAAATAGCAAGTACACAAACAACATATGCAATATACCATGCTTCCATTATGTAGACTATGTCAATATTATAGCTCAAAATAGGACCAAACAAATGGCATGCAATTTCAACAAGATGCTTCCAATTCTCTATTTAACAAATCCTACTACATTTTGGTTTTGCATTTGATGAAACATGCCCAAGATCCAATCAGATTGGTGCCATGAGGTTTATGATACATCTTCATTCTCTTGACTTTCCCCATAGACTCCATTTCCCTTGTCTATAATACGTAACTATGTCATCTCTTTGTCAAAGTTATCACCATTTATTCCACCAATGTTGTTGTTTCATGGAAAACAATTCATTACACTGGTTAACCACCATGGAATTACTAATAAGAAACCTTTATCTTGATCGGTACATATTTTTTAACCCATTCAATTATCCCAATTTCTACCTTACTCATTTAAGTTGATGATTGTGATTATAGCACACTATAATACCTAATCTACAATGTAGTTAGTGTTACAACCCTCTTCTAGCTATGCTAGTAATTCTGTGGATTTAAGATAACCATAATTCTTTTTTTGATTATTAGAAACATATTATATTTTGATATATCTTACATTTTATAGTATCAAATACTTTTTTGGATAACTCATGACTTAAGCATATCACAAGATACCATGTTTTAGTTGATATAGAATTATCCCATATATGTATGTGGGAGGAGAATTAATGATACTTGAGGAAATAATTGATATTTTTTTTATTTTATAATATTATCAAGTTAATATTGTATAGAATTTAACTTCAAATCCAATGCAAAAAGAATGAACCAAATCGGAGTGAAAATGGGAGATTTATGGCCTTTTTAGTAACATTCCCCACGACTGCCAAGAATAGGGTTTTTCAGCGACCATCGAGAATGGGATTTTTCAGTGAATGTCGGGCCAAAATCCCAACAACCCACTTGAGCCAAAAGGGTCTACCTACTACCGAGCCAAAGGCCCAGTAAACCCATTGACCACCGAGAATCGACCCCCAGGATAGACAATCATAAAACATCATAACTTTGGCTATATATATCCAATTTCAACAAAATGAAGTGTGTTAGAACATTTGATCCTCTACTTTCTCAAATGCTTAATCAGATGAAAGAAAGACCTGGAAGGCAATTTTTCAGGCATTTTCAGGGAAAAACTTGAAGAACGGAAGAAACTAAAGGAATTGTTATAGATTAGACTTGGTTAGTTGTTTTAAACATTGATCTCTTGTTTTCCCCTATTTTATAAATCTAGAGGTCTTCTCTAACCCAAGAAGCAATGGTTTTGACCTTCAAGCCCTTCGTCTTCTACCCCCAGCCAACATTCTTGAGCTATCTTGATTGTGGATGACTTATTTTTTACAAGATCTCGATGCCTAAGATGTGATTCAGGATCGTGTGAATAGAGATCCAGGTTTAGTTGGTGGACAAACCAGATTTATAATATGTAATAAGATCATTGAGTGGAAAATCAACTTCTAACCCATATCTACATCATATAGATTCAAATAGTGACTTTCTAGTATTTAAATCTTGCTCTATGATAACTGTGATGAATCTGATAAATATGTATAGTGATTTTTAGTAGTAGGAATGCTTTATTATCATATTTTAGTGATGTAATAACATGTTGAAAGTTGTTA
Source organism: Alisma plantago-aquatica (assembly GCA_963693085.1). NCBI lineage: Eukaryota > Viridiplantae > Streptophyta > Magnoliopsida > Alismatales > Alismataceae > Alisma > Alisma plantago-aquatica. The sequence goes on from OY856409.1 coordinate 808,227,140, forward strand.
TGTGAATTGTTATGAATGACTGGTGATGAATTTGTGTAAACAAAGGCACCGGGGGAGTCAGGTTGTCTTAATTCAGAACTAGAGAGTCAAACTTTAGTTTATGAGAACTATAAAAGTTGTAAGATGATTTATGTGCTTAATATGAGATGCTTAATTGATGAAAATAGGGTAATCATTAGTTACAACATTGAATCTTGTTTAATCGATTAGATATCATTAGATGATAGATGCCTAAGACATTGTAGAATCCTCACATTTGAGGCCTATATTGTGAGGAGGAAATGACTTCCCAACTTGAGGCAGTCCAGATCGAGGTAAGTTGGATTGTACTCGTAGTGTGTCGGGTTCTTGACTGGAAGGGCAAACTCCTTATGAAATGTCTGGTACTCAACACCAACCGGGGATGTCGGTGATACATGTGTTACAATTTGTAGTGATTAGTGGTCAGTAGGTCCACTGATGCACAATAATCCATAGTGCTTTGACTCTTCGCTTGAGTACCCAGGTTTAAAATAGGAGTCTAGATATTTGGCCACTCCCATTAGCTGCCGAGAGCTAGATGTGGGGATTCGATCTGCACACGTGGTATTGAGGTTAAAGACTTAGGAACCCAGACATGCATCTAAGTCCTGTATAGTGCGATCTTAGCTTGTTTTGATGCTTTCACATGTTTTGGTACACCTCATGTGGGTCTAGTGACATAATAAATGGATTAGAAATCAAGTGAATGGATTTAGGTTATCCTTTTTCTATGTTTGACATTAGACCAACTATATGATGATTGATTTATAGTTTTAAATGGCTAATGCTTTCACACTTATGTATTTAAGTTCTAATAATTGTAAACATTATAAATATCTTGGTTATTTGTTGATTTTCAAATCAGTGAGCTAGTAGCTCATCAACCTACTGAACAATTTTTTAGTAAAGGACTAGATCTTCCTGAGGAGACAAAAGCACATTTTCATCAAGAGTATAACAGAGGTACTGAAGAAGAAGTAGTTAGAATAGATAGACGGTCTCTTATCCTTTGTCTAGATCATGAGAATGAGAGAGTGAGAAAAGAGAGAAGCTTGTAATGAAATGTACACGATGTATATTAAGTGTGAACCTCTTTCTTATATATAATAGTCGAACTCTATTGTAATGTTATGTTTGAATGAGATGCTATCATTTAGTAAGTGATGTTGCTATATATCTAAGAAAAGAAAAAGTTATGTATGATTTTCATTATGTGAGTAATAGTTGATGGATAAACTAATCTCCTTGGCATGCACTGAACTTGGATTAGTGGGTTTAGGTCACATCAAGTTTTTTGGTATCAGAGCATAGATTGAGCCTAAAATGAGTTTAGGTTTGGAACAAGGGTGATAAGAGACCAATAGGATTAGGATGATTTCCTTTTTAAACTATAATTTTCTAACAGATATGCATTGTTTTTTAGAGAAGTTGGGAGGTTGTCTTATTCATCCCGCCCTCCCATTGCGAGTGAAAACAAAATAGAACTACAATCACTAATTAAAATTTCAAAATTAAATAAGGTAGTACTACTGCCCTTACATGAGTCCCTATCTAGGAGACTGATGATCTCTTTAGGAGGAGTGTTGTACTGGTGATTTGTTTTTTAAGTGAAATTTCGATAGCCCATCGACGAGCTTATTTTTCTCTCTTCTAATGTGAGCAATTTGCCAACCTTGCTTCTTGGTGTTTTGAATAAGCTGAATGGTTTTAGCATATCTTGGATTGTTGTAGATAGGTTTAGCTATAAGCAACATGGCTATTTTAGAATCCATTTCAAAGATGGATTTGTCTACATTATGAACTTCAGCAATCTCCATGGCTAGTTGTATGCACATAAGTTCAGCTTTGAGCACATTGTTTGTGTCCAAGGAAATAGCAGCCCCTCCCCTCCAAACACCTTGGCTATCTCTAATGACCATCGCACACGACGCCTGGTTAGTTTTGACAGCCGCATCGTAGTTAAATTTAAGTATTCTAGCCGCCGATCTTTCCCAATGAGAGGAGGTTATGGCCAGTCGTGTCTTTTTAATCCTTGTTTCCACCTCAAAAGTGATTTGTTGAGATTTGCTTCTTTGATAATGTATCTACTTTGCTTTGGGGTAGGGGTGATTTCATTATTGAAGACATGTTTATTCCTGCAGGTCCAAATATGCCAGCATGTCATTAAGAAAAGGGTAGCAGTAGCATCATTGTTGTGCATGTATTCATGGAACCATTGCTTACAATCCAAGTTCTTGAAGAAAGTGGATGAGTCCCTGCCATGAAGGAGTTCGTCCCAAACCGACCTTACATACTCATAGTCCCGTATAGCATGAATCAAAGTTTCACTACCCTTGGAACACCTTGGGCATGTACTATCAGTTGTAATTTTCCTTTGTATCCTTCTTGGGTTTGTTAACAAGGCTTCGTGCATGAAGAGCCAGGAGAAGGTCTTGATACGAGTGGATGTCTTGGATGCCCAAATATCATCCCCATTCCCTGTTGTAGGAAGGCACTTACCTTCTATCAGTTTATGATAAGCAGAATTTGTTGTACAACTTCCATTCGCTGTCAGGTTCCAAACTCTTAAGTCTTCCCCATCTGTATCTTTAGGGATATCTAGCTTTGTTATTCTATTAACTATCTGTATAGGAAGCCACTCGTTTAGAAAATTGGTGTCCCATTGGCCTTGAAGATTCACCAAGTTGGTTACCACACATCCTCCCAAACATTGATGTTGTGGCCATTCATAGGTAAAAAGTAGGAGTTATCTTCTATGAATGACTTTCCCTTGACTGTTGCTCGCCCAAGTCTTGAGATACTACATTGCATGAAAGGTTTAGCATGTCTATATCGAGATCTCATGCTTGAGCACCATAGGGAATTATGAGAAGTGCTCAGATCCCTTGAGTGTTTATAGAGGAGGGCTTGGTTCCATTCTTGCATCCGCTTCAAGCCGAGGCCTCCATCGGACTTTTTGCAACAAACATTATCCCAGGAAACAAGCGAGATCGGATTAGCCATATGTGCCCCACCCCAAATGAAACATCTAATAACATTATTGATTCTATCACATAGGTGTAAAGGAAGGAGGGTCGTCTGCAATACATAAGTGGGTAATGCTGACAGAGTTGCTTTAGCCAAGAAAACCCTACCAGCCAAAGATAAACTTCTTGTTGACCATGCCGAGATTCTGGATGAAACAACATCCAAGACATTGTTGTATATTTGTTTAGTTACCTTTGTGTGAATTATCAAAACTCCAAGATACCTACCCAAATCGTATGTAACTTGGAAGCCGTTGATCCTTCTGATTTTCCTTCTTATGGACATATCCACACTTTTAGACAAGAATATTCATGTCTTTGTCTTGGAAATCGATTGGCCTGAGACATTCTCAAAATCTTGGAAACATTCTTTAACCACTTTCATTTGGGCAACGCTGGCCTTAGCAAAGATAATAAGATCATCTGTGAAACAAACATGAGAAATATGAGGTCTTTTACTTCCCAGCTTGACGGGATTCCAACTGCCTTGGTTGACTTTAATATCAATGAGTTGAGATAGTCGTTCCAAGTAAAGCACAAACAAGTATGGTGACATGGGGTCCCCTTGACGGAGGCCACGACTAGCTCTGAAAGCTCTAGAGATCTTGTTGTTCAAGGATATTCTAGTCTCTCCTCCCACGATGGAAGCCATGGCGTAATCTCTGATATTATGGGATAGATCCAAGCGATGGATGGTATCTCTAATGAAATCCCAGTCCATTTGGGTAAATACTTTAGTGAGGTCGATTTTGATAGCCATAGTAGGTGCTGATCTTCTGCATTTCATCTTATTGATAATTTCTTGGACAATGGCGTTATTATCAGTGATCCTTCGTCCCGGGACAAAACTACTTTGAGCATAGGAAATCCATTCAGGCATGAAAGGCTTTAAGTATTCTACAACAAGTTTGGTGCTAATCTTTAGATCCGCGTTCCTAAGGGATATCAGACATAGATTCTCACACCGTTTAGGTGTAGCTATTTTAGGGATGAGAACGATTGTCAAGTTACAAATATTATCTGGTACCCGTCCAGTTATGATGGTCGATGATACGGTTTTGATAAGGCTAGCTTCGAATGTGTTCCAATTCAGCTGAATGAAGGTGGCATAGATGTTGTCTGGGCCTGGGGCCTTCACAGGGTCTAGGGACATCATGATCTGTTCAATTTCAACATCCGTCAGACTGGCTCCCAACATGGTGCGTTGTTCATCAGTAAGAGTTGGGAATGTGCCTGGGAAATCTAGCATCCTGTTGTTGTTACGCCTCGTAGGAGCATAGAGGATTTTCTCAAAATGTGTGACACCCAAATTCATAAGAGACTCCTCATCCGTGATCTAGTCTCCATCATGGTTTTTAGCTTGCATATAGAGTTTTTCCTTTGTCTATAGTTGACAAAATTCTGATAAAACTTCTTGTTATTATCCCCATTTATCAACCGGGTAATATGGATTGGTGTTTTAAATCCAACTCTTCGTTCCTAAGGATGATGTCTAGTTCTGATTGAAAGTCAGCACATAGGGCATCCAAAATCTTGTTGTATTGGTTGGCCAGTTCTGTTTGTAGTTTGTTAATGTTGCTGATGAGATGGTCCTTGTGCTTCCTTGTGTCTTTTCTAGTCTTGGTGTCCCAGGCTTGAATCTCACTACTCACTTTTTGCAAGGTCTCATTGAAGCTCAGATGTTAATCCCAGTACTTACTTAGCATATCATAGAAGCCCGGGTCTTGTTGCCACGAAGCTTTTGTGATGAAAAAAATTTCCTCCTGTGTCCTTGGCAGAACCTCACTAGCAAAGGACAATGGTCAGAGCCAAGCCTCATAATATGCTAAACAATAGTTTTGGGGTAGATGTTGAGGAAGGATGAGTTAGCAGTAGCTCTGTCAAGCCGTTTGAGAAGGAGACCATGTCAAAAAGTGTAACTCATGCCGCAGAAGCCAAGGTCAGTGAGATTGGCTTCCATCATCATATTTTGGAAAACAACAACCTCATAGAAGTTAAAGTGTGAGGTTCCACTCATTTCTTTAGGATCCGCCATGGTGTTGAAGTCACCTAAAGCAATCCAAGGGGATTTGAATCTTCTGCCTATCGAGATGAGGTGTTTCCAAAGTAGTTGCCTTGTGGTTAATCGGGGGCTTGCATAAACAAAAGTGATGATTAGAGCGTCATTGACTTTGCAGGTTATAAACTGTTGGTGAATGTGGATAACGTCAACCTTACATTTGTTGTTATCACAACATACCCAAATACCTCTAGCAAATCCCCTAGACTCAACTCTATAAGAATTTGAGAAGCCCATGGTGTGAATAGCTTTAGCAACTGCTTCAGCGCTAATTCTTGATTCTAAGATAGAAGTAATCCCTGGTTTATGGATAGATACTAGTTCTTTGAGGGTCCTCCTCCTTTCATCATTGGCTATGCCTCTGACATTCCAACACAGGAGATCAACCATTGTGAAGGAGTATGGGGGTTGGTCAGGCAGTTTGTCCAACCTCACCAATCTTCTTGCTCATTAGTTCAATAGTAGACACTGCCAATTGGTCATTTAATCATGGACTTTTCCTTCTATGTTCATAGGGTGGAAGAGTCCTGGGATTTTTCATTTTAGTACCATTCCCCTTGATTTTCTTTCCAGAAGGAGTCATTTTGGGATTTTCAATGTCTCCTATAGCGGTGTCATCGACTTTGGGGATCTTGTATGTATCTTTTTCCTTGGTGTTGGCTTCATCTATTTTTTCCTAGTTGTTAAATATGATTGGCTCATGTTCCTTGTTACTGTCTCCATGTACCTCCATAGCTGCTCCATCCATAATCTCATCGTCAATGGTGATTACTTGTTCCTCAGGGTCCTGCTCCATTTCTACAATAACCTCATCAATGCCCGGATTGATAGCAACGTGTTGTTTTGTAGATGTCATAGCATTCATATGAAGGTCTCCTTCCCTCTTCTCAGTGTTCGAAATGTTTCCTTGTGATTCTGAACTTTGATTGTTCACCCCATCTGAGTTCTTTTTTGGCTTCAATATCTTTTTTGACCTTTCCTAGACTTTTTCTTTTGATCATGTGTTCACATCTTTGCAGGCTCCCATTTCCTATTCTTGTAGATCTTCTTCATAGAGTAAGTTGTCATATCTATTTCTTGAGGTTGGTATTTCAGATTGTTTTGTTTTATTTTGAAATCTTCTATATTTCCAACCCCTCTTTCCTTTTTGTTGCCAGCCATCATCATTATTATCCTCTCTACATGTTGAAGCTTTGTTTATGCTAGCTCCTTCTTGGTTTGTTTGGTTAGCTCGAGTTGACCTGCAATACTTACCATTGTGTCCAAGCTTTCCGAAAGTAGCGCATTGTTCCGGTGTCACCTCATATTCGATCGTATATTGGATGTTGTTGATCAGAGGCTTTGAGGTGTCGACCTCAATTGCTAATCTGTCAAATTTTCTTCTTGTGCAAAAGGTAGTGTGGTCGTCCACCTTTATAAGTCTTCCTAGGGCTAACCCTGTATACTCGAGCATTGTTGAGACATATAGTGTTGGGTTTTAGGGGAGGCAGAGAAGGTAGCGGAAACAAAAATTTTCTCCTCCCCAAACCTAGAACAAGGAAACGCGTCAACGTCTATACAATAGGAAAGGATGGTTTGCGGAATCATACCTTGTCCCGAGGCTTGCTCAGCGACAATACCTCGCGGCTTGTGCGGTCTTCACCTCCGGTCTTGGATGGTGTCTGTGCAGCTCCTGGTCGCACTGGGACTGACGACTCCTGGTCTCACCGGGACTGTCGGGATTGACAGCTGTCCTCTGAGTGGCAGAAATCTCCCGCCTCTGAAGTAGTCCACACGGACCACCTGGAACTCCAATCTCCTTGTCCCACAAGGAATTGGAAGGAGTCACACCCTCCTGTCAGCGTACTAGTCACTGACATGCTCTCCTGCCACCAGTCGCTTTCTACAGTTGTCTTTCCCTTGTTGTGCCTCCCTTATCGGGTAGCACTTGCTTGGGCTCTCTCGGTTACCAAAACCAGAGAGAACGACAACTTTACAGAGCAACTGGTTGCACTGTGTTGTTCTTTGAGAAGCCCCCAATACCCCTATATATAGGAGGGTCATGGGACAGGGTTCTCTATCCCGGGAAATATGGGACTAAAGTAGGAGTAGAAGGGTTCGAGATTTTCCACAAAAACAACCAACTCGCAACCTAAATCGATCGTTTCATTTCTGAAACGGTCGGTTGCGGACCTGAGCTGGTCGGTTGACACCTCAACCGATCGGTTGGGACACCTCAACCAGTCGGTTCACTTCTGAACCGGTCGGTTCGTGGTCCTGGTCAGTTCCCGATTGACTTTCCATCTTTTGTTTCTAATTGGTATCAAATACCAATCCTTGTTACAATCAAATTGGGAAAGTGAAATGAAAAGAAAAGAAATATCTCACCAATCCGACTTCCCCAACTTGCTCGGTTGCACCAGTTGAACCGATCGTTTCAACACTTGAAGAAATCGTTCACCCTATCGATGAGCCGATCGACTCACCACCTGAGCTGATCGGTTCACCAAGATGAGTCGATCGGTTAATCACATGAGCTGATCGGTTGGGAGTGCAGATTGTGCAGAAACAATCAATTTCAGTTTCAATCAATCCGATACTCCAATCAATATGTCCATCACCTTGAACATTATGACATTGAGCTATCAATTAATTGAGTGTTTAATTGAACTACTAAACTCCTTTAGTAATCAATCTAAACATTGTTTGTGGACAAAACTCCTTTTCCAGGTTAAATCCTATGTGTGTGACCCTGCAGGTCCATTTCACATTGGCAGTGAAAGTCCATAACACTTATGACTTCACAAGCAAAGACCGGTGCCTAGTCACACATTAGTGCTACCCAAGTGAAATAGAAAGTTGGAGAACAACTTTGAATCCTACAATCCATGAATGGTGTTATAGTGAATGTATAATTCCTTTGTCACTGATATCCCGAATGAACTCGAGGCATGGAATAGTCATCCTGTCAATGTTCATTCACTTTCTTGATCTCAGAGTAGATTGGAAGAGATATGTATGACATCAATATCACATACTTATTCACACATGCGTGCACGCCTTTCTCAATCCTACTCATCAAGTGGCCATGGATATCAAACTCCCTCAGGAGGGAAAAATCCCATATCTATCACTCACCCCTCAAAAGCCCCATGTGTCAAAGCCACCCAATCATCACCTTTATAACAACCCATGTTTCAGGACTGCGTTTCATGATGTCAAAGTGTGCCCAACGACATGTGTTGAGTGTAGTGATTTCAGGTCAAAGAATCACACTCACCACCATCACTGTGAGTACTGACTGTGACTACCATGTCATGGTTCCATGTGTCAAACTCACGGTGGGTCTGTCTGGTACACTTGTTCTCTAACAAGTACCTATGTGTTTGGTTTGATATCTCTATATCATGACTAATGAGATTCTATCATCAACCAACACCACAATCTAGTCTTGTGTGTCATTGTTGTCTATCTACCTTCCACAATGACATCTGACTAGGGACATAACAAGAATATACAAACTCTTAGCATCTGTATGATCTCATCGTTCATGTCCTTAACCTGAAAGCATACGCCATTGAGTACTGTCATTCTCTAGACATTCAATCTGTTCTATCATTATCTCATATGACTGAACCAGAAAGAATTGGAAGCTTGCCTTTGATGTTTATCAAATCAATCTTAATGTATCCCACCAATCATCCCATGATTGGCTCTCAGGGCATACATACCAACAGACTCCCACTTGCACTGTGAGCCAATCACCCTTGAATCATATTCATAGTGATCTTTAAACATGTCCCACATGTTACTGTGCTCTAGTGCAAACATAGTGAGTTATGGCCACACCTTGCCAAAGTCAGTATAAATTGCATGTCTCACATATCTTCACTGTACGTCATACGTATGAGATGGAGTTGTCGTAATATGCGATCTAGTATTCCTTTTCTAACCTTTAGCCACATTGCATGATCAAGGATTCCATACTTATCATCAATGAGCGGAATATCTATAAGTTCATCTCATGAACTTCCAGATCCATATAGTATCCACTGTTGTTCTCTAACACACGGATACTTGACATTTCCTTTTAAATGTTTTCATTGGAACACTTCCAATTATCAACAAACTTTCACTTTTATATATCCTATATATATATTTTGCGATTAATTTTCTGTCCTTTCGGAAGTTTGCATCAATGTAACTCTTTACATTGAACTCTTCCTTATCTCCATAGAACTAGTACTTCTCAAGTACTTATCAAGTCCTCATGGTATTCCAGTAACCCTTACTGGAAGTAGACAGACATCCACTCGTCATGTCTCACATACGAGTTATCAGGATGAGCACATCATATTGACATGTCCTACATACAAGATGATAAATGCATTTTGTTCTTGCCATGTCGATACATGCAAGATAATGGGATTATTACATGCATGATAGATCCATATCTATTCTTAGTGTTCGCATTCTTCATAAGAATTGGACACTTGGCCTTGGGATACTAACTCCATGTAACATGGACAAGTTTTCTCCTATTGAATCTGTGCATACTGAACCCTTCAGTACAGATTGCCAATGTATGCTTTCTCTTTTCAGGTCAAGAGGTTTTCGAGAACTATCTCTATAGGTCTCTATTCTTATCACATAGGAAACATCTCTATCTTCCTTAAAGATAATTTCCACTTTTGGATTTCCATTCTAGAACATTTCTATTTCACATCAACATGTGGAATCTGAACATGCTCCCACTAAATCATAGATCCCTTCTTTATCTTTGACATATCAGTCAAACCCTTTGACTATATCATCAAAGTAAAGATTCAATTCTGAGTTGCTTGTACTCAATCAATCACATTGATTAGTCCATTGTAACTTATAGACTTCATTTGCATTAGTGGATTCATAAACCTTATAGGTTGTGTCACGTACACATCCTTGTTTTATTCCTCATAGGAATGCAGTTTTAGTATCCATATGCCAAATGTATTAGTCATTAAGTTGCAATTAATCAAGCATCATCCTTCTCAAATGTTATCCATGTGTCGTAACGCTTAAGACTTATTTGCACTTATGGATTTTATTCCAATGGGTGCTACCATCAAGGTCATACCTTATGGTTCACATGGAAGTCATTAGGATGTAATGGTCATAAACCATAACTCAAGATTCGATTCCTCATATTCATCTGGATAGTTGAATCATCACATGAACAACTCATCACATATATAATTGAGGTGTATCTGTTAAGGATATAAGAACTCACAACCCTTTATGATTCTTAATTTCTTTTATTAGTGAAGTGTATTCTTTTATTAAGAAGAATTCAATTATTTGATAATCATTCTCTAACTCCTTAGAGTATGATTCCTTCTTGATTTAGACATCACCATGCCTTAATCATGAGTTCACTATGATACACTATCATAATCACTCATAAGGATCTCAAACATTTGGTCCAAGTATTTCATTCATTGATCTCATCAAGAATTAACACTTTACCAAATTTGCACTTCATCTTATGATAATCTTGAACACTTCAAGATATTCATATTGGTATTTCTCTAAACATAATTTGAAGTATTAGCATTTGTTCTAATAGGTATGTAAATACATCAAATGTATCATACCTAATAGGATAATCATTCTCCCACTACCTTTAGTGAAGATTGATTAATCATGTCCAAGATATTCATGTCTCTTACTGGTTCTCTAACCAAAAGAGTCTAGATTTATCCATCACATGGAAACTAGAAATGAATTTCTCATGATTGATGCTAATTTGATTGTTTGAGTTATCTATAACTTTTAGGTATCATTTTATCTTATGCATATCAAATACCACTAGATAAACAAGGCATTGCCACAAAGATCATATTGAAACATCTCTTTATTGATTGCCATCATTGTCATACAATATGCAAAAATAAAGTGTTTCTATCTATTGGAAAAAATGAAATAGCAGTTCATAACTGTATTACATGCCTTTTAGGCTGAAAATAAACTAAAGTACTCCTATCTATGGCGGCAACACTTGCCCCATTTATTGAGTGCTTTACACTTTACATCTTGGTATCATATACCTCAAAAGTGTTACAAGTTTACTTTCATGACACCTTTAAGTAGAGACGTCTGTCGCCTCCTTCTTCTTTTGTTCTTCCAGATAGAGAGGGCAATTCCTTTTCCAATGTCCTGGCTTTTGACAATGGTGGCAATTGCCTTTCTTGGTCACGCCTCCCTAGGCCTTGAGAACTGAAGATGACTTGGGCTCCTGGCTAGCATCAGAACCTTTCTTAGCTTTGCCCTTGCCCTTGCGCTTGGACTTGCCTTTCTTTCTCGTGATCACCATCACAGACTTAGGCTTGTCCTTCTTCATCTGTATCTCGACTGTCCTCAACATGCCCAACAACTCTGACAGTGGCCTATCAAAGTTGTTCATGTTGTAGTTCATCACAAACTGACTGTAGGACTCTGGCAACAATTGCAGTATCACGTCAGTAGCCAACTCTTGGATCACTGGAAATCCTAGTCTTGTCAGATTCTCCACGTACCCAATCATCTTGAGTGTGTGAGGACCAACTGGATCTCCTTCTGTCATGACGCACTTGAACAATGCCCTTGAGACATTATATCTCTCTTGTCGTGCTTGATCTTCATACATGTTCCTGAGATGCTGAATCATCTGAATGACACCCATGTTTTCATGTTGTCTCTGCAACTCGTGGTTCATAGAGCATAACATCAAGCACTTTGCATCAATGGCATCATCAGAATGCTTCTTGTAAGCATCCCTTTCTGCCTTTGGTGCATTAGGAGCAGGTTCCTCTGGAATTGGAGTATCCAGGACATAGAGCTTTCGCTCTTGAGTGAGAACAATTCTCAATGTCCTGTACCAGTCGTGGAAGTTTGTCCCATTTAGCTTGTCCTTTTCAAGGACCGATCGCAAAGAAAAATGATTGTTGTTTGTTGCCATTTGTACTACAAAAGGAAAATATGCAATTTTAGTCCAAAAACTCATTTTTGACTTATTTGATTGATTTGAAAAGTTGACGATATAATTAGGCCTTTAATTAATTATCGCTCCCACTATTTTAGTTAAAATTGATAGCCCTCACCATAAATTCGGAAGATTGCAGCGTACAACCTTCTAGTGGGCAAGATCCTGAAATCCTCTAAGTCATGGACCAACTAGGGCTGTCACCCACAACTTTGATCTCTCAAGTAGGCAACTCTTGCCAATTGCATCATATGCAACTCTTGATAAGATGTCATATGAAACTCCTTGCCATGAGCATCTCCATGCCTCAAGGTGCTAGATCCTATCTAGGTCACCTTGTTAAGTCCGACCCAAAGCAAACACGATGAATATGCACCCTGCTAGGGCAGACCCACATATCCATCCTTCACGCTTCCACGAGATAGACGGTGCACCACGCTAGGGCGTGCCCACACTTGTTCGATCAAGTTTTTCACGTGTGTCACATTTGGAAGGCATCTAAAACTTAATATTTAATGAGGGATTTGGTTTTTATACATATATACATATCCAATCACCACAATGTATAGTACGTATCATATACATGCTATATCCCACAGAAAACATGTGAAACGATAAAAGCGATGATTATGGCCATCCTAATGTGATTCCTCGAGACAAGAGGAATCACGGTCATCTAGGTCTACATCACATGCAACCTATACAAGATGAACTCTGTGCTTTGCCTTTCTGGGTTTGATCAACTCATCACATGACTGATCAGCTCGCCATCAGGCCGGTCGGATGGGTGCCACCATCCGATCGGTTGGCTCCTCCAACTGATCGGTTCACCTGGTCATCGTGCATCTCATCATGGCAGCCACCCACTCGTCTCGCTCCTCGAACCGGTCATCAACCGATCGGTTCACTCCTTGAACCGATCGTCTCGAACGTTAACCGATCGGTTCACGCCTTGAACCGATCATCTCAACTGTCGTCAGGATGTCCTTCGTTCTTTGACATAATAGGAAATAAATTTCTATCCTATTTTACATTGTAAAAAGAGAAACCTCGAGTTACATTCGAGGGGAGCAAAGGTAGGAAATAAATCTCGAATTATTTCGAGTTACACCAGGAATAGGAGAAAGGGAAGATCGGTGCGCAAACCGAGATGCAAGCAACCACATACAACCATACACAGATAGGGTTTATTGGCCATAACCACGCTATACATCCACCACAAAACTCATTTAAGGGCGACGCGTATCGAGTTCATTCATAATACATATCATATATGTAAATTGGGATTTGTGGATTTAGGATTGGACATGCATAAAGCCAATTTTATTCGCATCGTATGCAATAAATAAAGGTGACAAACCAAAATCGATCATATCGATAATCCTAAAGTATAGAGCAGTTGACGTGGCTCTGATACTACTTTTGGGTTTTAGGGGAGGCAGAGAAGGTAGCGGAAACAAAAAATTTCTCCTCCCCAAACCCAGAACAAGGAAACGCGTCAACGTCTATACAATAGGAAATGATGGTTTGTGGAATCATACCTTGTCCCGAGGATTGCTCGGTGACAATACCTCGCGGCTTGTGCAGTCTTCACCTCTGGTCTTGGACGGTGTCTGTGCAGCTCCTGGTCGCACAGGGACTAACGACTCTTGGTCTCACCGGGACTGTTAGGATTGACAACTATCCTCCGAGCGGCAAAATCTCCCGCCTCTAAAGTAGTCCACATGGACCACCTGGAACTCCAATCTCCTTATCCCACAAGGAATTGGAAGGAGTCGCACCCTCCTATCAGCGTACTAGTCACTGACACGCTCTCCTGCCACCATTCACTTTCTGTAGTTATCTTTCCCTTGCTATGCCTCCCTTATCAGGTAGCACTTGTTTGGGCTCTCTCAGTTACCAAAACCAGAGAGAACGACAACTTTACAGAGCAACTGGTTGCACTGTGTTGTTCTTTGAGAATCCCCCAATACCCCTATATATAGGAGGGTCATGGGACAGGGTTCTCTATCCCGGGCAATATGGGACTAAAGTAGGAGTAGAAGGGTTCGAGATTTTCCACAAAAACAACCAACTCGCAACCTGAACCGATCGTTTCATTTCTGAAACAGTCGGTTGGGGACCTGAGCCGGTCGGTTGACACCTCAACCGATCAGTTGGGACACCTCAACCAGTTGGTTCACTTCTGAACCGGTCGGTTCGTGGTCCTGGTCAGTTCCCGATTGACTTTCCATCTTTTGTTTCTAATTGGTATCAAATACCAATCCTTGTTCTAATCAAATTGGGCAAGTGAAACGAAAAGAAATTTCTCACCAATCCGGCTTTTCCAACTTGCTCGGTTGCACCAGTTGAACCGATCATTTCAACACTTGAAGCAATCGTTCACCCTGTCCATGAGCCGATCGACTCACCACCTGAATCGATCGTTTCACCAAGCTTAGCTGATTGGTTCATCACATGAGCCGATCAGTTGGGAGTGCAAATTGTGCAGAAATAGTCAATTGCAGTTTCAATCAATCTGATACTCCAATCAATATGTCCAACACCTTGAACATTATGACATTGAGCTATCAATTAATTGAGTGTTTAATTGAACTACTAAACTCCTTTAGTAATCAATCTAAACATTGTTTGTGGACAAAACTCCTTTTCTAGGTTAAATCCTATGTGTGTGACCCTGTAGGTCCATTTCACGTTGGCAGTGAAAGTCCATAACACTTATGAATTCACAAGCAAAGACCGGTGCCTAGTCACACATCAGTGCTACCCAAGTGAAATAGAAAGTTGGAGAACAACTTTCAATCCTACAATTCGTGAATGGTGTTATAGTGAATGTATAATTCCTTTGTCACTGATATCCCGAATTAACTCGAGGCATGGAACATTCATCATGTCAATGTTCATTCACTTTCTTGATCTCAAAGTATATTGGAAGAGATATGTATGACATCAATATCACATACTGATTCACACATGCATGCACGCCTTTCTTAATCCTACTCATCAAGTGGCCATGGATATCAAACTCCCTCAGGAGGGACAAATCCCATATCTATCACTCACCCCTCAAAAGCTCCATGTGTCAAATCCACCCAATCATCACCTTTATAACAACCCATGTTTTAGGACTGCGTTTGATGATGTCAAAGTGTGCCCAATAACATGTGTTGAGTGTAGTGATTTCAGGTCAAAGAATCACACTCACCACCATCACTGTGAGTACTGACTGTGACTACCATGTCATAGTTCCATGTGTCAAACTCACGGTGGGTCTGTCCGGTACACTTGTTCTCTAACAAGTACCTATGTGTTTGGTTTGATATCTCTATATCATGACTAATGAGATTTTGTCATCAACCAACACCACAATCTAGTCTTGTGTGTCATTGCTGTCTATCTACCTTCCACAATGACATCTGACTAGGGACATAACAAGAATGTACAAACTCTTAGCATACGTATGATCTCATCGTCCAGGTCCTTAACCTGAAAGCATACGTCATTGAGTACTGTCATTCTCTAGACATTCAATCTGTTCTATCATTATCTCATATGACTGAACCAGAAAGAATTGAAAGCTTTCCTTTGATGTTTATCAAATCAATCTTAATGTATCCCACCAATCATCCCATGATTGGCTCTCAGGGCATACATACCAACATATAGATGTAGTGGCAAGTGACGTGGTTTATTATCGCACTAACAAATTCACTCAGGGTTGAAATCCCTGAGCTTTTACCAAAACCTTGTGCAATAATACCACCCACAAGTGGATAGGTCTTATCACAGTATAGTTAAGGATTGAATCCCAAGGGACAGTGTTTTTAAGAACCGTTGCTAGTCCAGTCTAGTTCAAGTAAGGCTAATATTTTAAACTGATTGGTTGAATTGAGGTTAATTAAACTAAATGTAGGAAAGTAATGAGCAGAATTAAAGTTGATCTAGATTAATGAAATGGAATCACTGGGATGGTACCGGGTTTCACCACCACTACACATGCAAACACATCCAAACATCAAACATCCAGGCAAGATATAACTATCCAAATAGAACTGTTGTGAACCCTCCCTAAGGGATGTTTAGGTTCGCATAAGCATCACCTTAGCCATGAGATGTCTTGTCACCATCCATATCATGCACTTACAGTTCTGAAGATACATATTTCCAACTGAAGATGTGGCCCTCCCTGAGGGATGTTTAGGAACACAGAAGCGTCACCGTGGGCTAGATGGCTCGTCCCCTCACGGGTCATACAATTATGACCTCAAGGAATCCCTTTCTATTTCTAGTCAGGGAGTCAACCATGCTAGTCGACAAGCAAGTAGGTGATTAATCTACAAGCAAACATCAATGATTAACGACAACGATGTAGATATCCAACTGAAGTTGTGGCCCTCCCTAAGGGATGTTTAGGCCACAGAAGCGTCATTGTAGGCTAGATGTCTCGTCCCCTCATGGATCATACACTTACGACCTCAAGGAATCCCATTCTATTTCTAGTTTGGGAGTTAACCTCGTTAATCGACATTCTACCCTACATATAGAAATTCTCGCAACATAGGGAAGAACAAGATAAAAGCAAGAAGATAATCATTCCACAAACATTAACGATTAACAACGAAATGAAAAGTTATATACATTGCCAGGGAATGTTTAACAAGAGAACATGCTTGCATGGGAAGTGGGGCTAGTCCCCGCACCCCACTGAAAAGGAACTACTCACTCATGATGTGAGAAACAAGAAGAACAAGAGAGAGGGAAGGTTCTTCCATGAGAATGATGCAGAAGGTAGTCACAGCTCAGTGAAGATGATTTGGTCTTCTACGTCATGTTAGAGCAGATCTGGATGAGAAGGAAGAACCACCAAGACAAACCGGGTAGATCTTCTTCTCCACCTTCTTTCTCATCTTGATCTCTTTGCTCACAGAAGGAGCAGCAGGTGAAGTGGCAATGGCATGGATGATCGGGATCGAACTTGCGTTCATGCAGCCTGTCGGCGTCCTGGGTCCAATTGTAACATCCCTGACCTGGTTTATGCTTTAACCCTAGATGTTTTGTTTAATAAAGTTAATTATATGTTTTCTCTTATCTTTTGAAAAGTAATTAAGGCTCAAGAGGAACTTATATTTCAATTTTAGTCCTTTTTGAATAATGTTGAAACAATGTTTTGCTTATTTTGGACTAATGTGCAAATTACCCAAGTTGAGGGGTTAATTTGAAAATTTTACATGATAAATGTTCCTCAAGTGTTGAAGCATCATAAGAATGAGAATGATGAAGAGGTATGGCTTTTGGAAGCCTAAGTACCAAGAAAGAGCTTGTTAAGCAATGGTTGTGCATTAAAACCTAGTTTTGGTGTAATGTGTAATTTACCCAAAACCTAGGGTTCAATATGCAAAATACCACTTCTTGAGAGTCCCTAATGTTTCTTGGTATCAATTAGAGACAAGAAAATCAGAGGGGCGTCTCATTTGAATCTCTTTGGAGGAGAGAGAATCTTGATATTAAAATAATCAAGATTTAAGCATAATTAAAACCCTAATTCAATTTAATGCAAAAATAAATATATTAATAGAAGTGACCTTCAACCAAAAATGGAATGGTTGAATTTACATATGTATGAAAGTCCTTGTGCCTTGAAAAGGCAACAAAATATCTAAAGTGAGTGGAGAATCCACTCACATTAGTTAAAGAAAAAGTAATATCCACTCATGTTTGGATATTATTATTATATTGATTAAGGTGCTTAATTTGTTTTCTTTTAATTCATGGATAATGAAGAGGAATTACAAGGTGGGGGAGATGGCGTCGTATGCAAGGGATGGAGGGGAGTATGTGGCACCAATTTTGGGAGTTGAAGGAATTATTTATCACTTTCTCTCTCATTGAAATTCCTTTATATACATCTCATTTTCAACCCACATGAAAAGCTTTTTCGATCCCTTTTTCTTTCCTTGCTTTGTCCATGCACAAAGGAGCTTAGGAGCAATAGGAGGACGTGCCCCAACCTGTAGGTAAGCTCCATAGTCATCTTCAACCTTAATTTCATGGTGGAAATCAAAATTCAATGCTTAATTTCTTCTTTTCTTCATTCAATCTTCAACCTTAGCCATTCATTTCACTCAAAGACTTGAGGACAAGCCTTTGGAAGTTGAGGAAGATTCATTCACCATTGAGGATGTGAAGCTTGAAGCTTGGATTCAATTTTGAAGGTGGGTTATATAACTTGAACCCTTAAATGTCATTATTGCTTGCTATTTATTCATCATGTGTTGAACCTTTCTTCTTTCTCGATTTCCTTTTTGATTAGTTGTTGAAATCACCATAAGAATCACAATTGATTTCGAAGGTTTGCAGCTTGAAGATGATAATGTCATCTTAAGCACACACCTCAACAAATTAATGGGCAAATGGTTTTTAAAACCGATTGAATTGATTCAGTTTCAAAACCGATTGAGTTGATTTGGTTTCAAAACCGATTGAGTTGATTCAGTTTCAAAACCGAATGGGTAAATTATTGCAAGACCGAATGGCTAATTGAAACCAAGACCGAATGGGTAAATTACTTCAAAACCAAATGGGAAATTGAACCCAAGACCGAATGGGTATTTGACTTCAAGATCGAATGGATAATTGAGTTTAAAATCGAATGGGTAATGGATCTCAAGATCAAATGGGTAAATTGAACTTCAAAACCATTTGGGGTTAATTACTGATGTGAATGATGAAGACCCAATGGCTCAAATTGATTTAAATTTAATGGATTCAAGGATGGGTGATCCATTGATTACTAACCTTAATTGTATTGAATGGTTGAAACCCTAAATCGATTAAGTCAATTTCTTGGTTGATGGTCCAAACGGTCTCAAGACCATTTGGAGGCAAATGGTCTCAAGACCATTTGAGACCAAATGGTATCAAGACCATTTGGAGTTCAAGGGCTGTGATGGATGGTTGGAGATCCAAGGGCTATAATTTGATGTACTCTCAATGGTTCAATTGATGACCGATTCAATAAAGCAAACCCTTAAATCAGTTGATTGATTGGAGGAAACCCTAATTGGTCCATTCGGTTTCAAGGTGGTTTGGACCAAACGGTCTTGAGACCATTTGAGTCTAAATGGTCTTAATACTGTTTAGGATCAAACGGTCTTCAGACCATTTGGAGAGCAAACAGTCTCAAATCGTTTGATGTTCAATTGGTTTCAATGATGAGTTGCTCATGCGGTTTCAAACCGTTTGGAGATAATTACATTTTATTCAAACGGTCTTAAACTGTTTAGGGACTTTGAGATCAAGACCATTTGATGGTCTAACGGTCTTAAGACCGATTGAAGGTTTTGGGACCAAGACCATTTAAGGTCTAAACGGTCTTCAGACCGTTTGGAAGTGCAATTGAATCAAGACCGTTTGAAGGTCAAAGTACTTCAAGACCGATTGAGGGTCTAACACCTCAAGACCGTTTGAAGGTCTATTTGATTCAAACCATGTAAGTACAATTAACTCCATGATTGTTAATGATGTATATCAAATATAATTACAATGGTTGTACCTTTAAGGTACTTAAGTGATTAGTACCTTTTGAGTGGTTAATCTTTAATGCTTGTGAAGGAAGTAACTCAATACACTATGCTAACCCTTCTTTCAAGTTGACCTAATCTAATCAAGTCTGAATGTAATTAACATCCTAGAGAGGAATTCATACATGAATGATAATCATGTAGTGGTTAAGCCTCAACACTTTCAACATGAGTAAAATATGTAGTTAGGGTATGATCCTTGATAAAGAGATCATGAAACCCTAATTGAGAAAGTTGATGAGCCCTAACCCTAATTCAGGGCAATGCTAGGTGTAACCCTAATCTAGGGTAATGATATGAGGAATCCCAATTCATGTTAGTATAATGAAAAATCCTAATTTAAGAGGATGCTTCATGAAACCCTAATTTGGGAAAAAGTTATAATGAACCTTAATTCAAGATAAAGACATGTGAAACCCTAATCGAGGGTGATGTCATGTGAAACCCTAATGCAGTGATGACATGTGAAACCCTAATCAAGGGTGATGTCATGTGAAATCCCTAATCAAGGATGATGTCATGTGAAGCCCTAATGTAGAGATGTGATGTGAAACTCAATCCAGTGTGATGCTATGTAATGCTATATGAAATCTTACCCTAATATAGGGTGAAGGTATGTGAAATCCTAATTTGGATTATAGTGCATGAAACCCTAATCTTGGGCAATATGATGATAAACTATAATCCTAATTTGGGTAATGGGATGAGTATTCCTAATTGACATGAATTTGGGAAACCCTAACCCTAATAAGTGAATAGTGATGCTACCATTACATTGCATAGTGCTGATATGTAATTGATATAACTGTTATCATGTGTACTAATCATGCAGGTATCATGAGGTGATGCACATAGCCATGTATGAGCTATGATGTTTTATTATTAAAATTGTTTATGGGCCTTGTCAGACATAATATGCTTTGTTGCATAGTGAGAGGTAACAATCGATTAATGGGCTTTGAGAGCCATGTGAGATGCTTGTATTGTAAGTATCATGTTTACCTTGGTCAGATGACCTAAAGATATTAGTTACCTAATAAGTGGTAACAAGTATTCTTTGATGAATTAAGGGTTTGAATACCCATATTCCATAATCATGATGATGAGATATTAAGGGATGAGAATGACCATTATGTGACTATTGGCTAAATTGACATTAGTATAATCACTTTGTTTCGATGATGACAAACATTTCATTCTTGTGAATCTAACGTGCTACTTGAGTGTGTGGGAATAAGGTGGATGCCAAATACTTGGAAGATCTATATGGTAAAATTGCTTTAAGTCATGAATGTAATCAAATGTAAAAACTTGTGCAAGTATATAATGTACAAGTACTTAGACATCATGTAAATCAAGCGTTAGATCTTCCCTAGCCAATCACAACACTTAGATAGGTCATCCCCTAAAATAGTGTCACATCTGCACACTCATACACACACTTAGTACTTAGTTTAAAATGTTGAAACAAGGTCATTCTCGGTCGAAAAACTCCTCGACCGAGACACTCTCGGTCGACAAATTCCTCGACCGAGATTGACCCAAGTAGCCGTTAGACCCAGCAGACAAGGTGGTTGGGAGTTGGAAATGAACGTTGTAAACACTTGCTCCAGGACGTCCCTCGGTCGACAAATCTTCGACCGAGAAGGACTCTCGATCGACAAATTATCGACCAAGATGAGTTCTGTCTGCACTTTACAGAATTAATTAGCTAGTCGTTGTTAAAAAAACTAATGGTTACCTAACGGCTAGTTAAGCACTAAGAACCCCCTAGAAAGTGTGTAGAACGCCCTTAAGCACTTGTAGGTCATTCCTATAAATAGGACATGCCTTACGACACCTAAAAATACTCATATACACTTGTGCTATACTTGAGATTACACTTGCAATTGGCAATCTGATTTGAGCAATTGAGCAACACTAGCATTGGCTACTCATTTCCATTGCTCTAAATTCGTGTCCTATAGGCTAGCATCTCCTATCCACAACACCTACACTTCCATATACATTGGTTAGGAGATCAAAATGCTTGATATAGGAAATCAAGCCTTGTACTACAAGTGGTATTGTAATTTCTATTTTTCCTTCTTGTTCCTTTATATCTTTTGTACTCTCCTTGCTACTCCTAGGGTTGGAGGCTGTGGATTGGAGAGGGTTTGACTTCTCAGGTGGAGAAGGGTCTTCTCGGTGGAGAAGGTGGACTTTGGACTACTTCTAGCAGACTGTTTCAATGGGAAGCTACTTCAAGAGGAAGGCTACTTCAAGGGGGAGCTTGAAGTTACTTCAAGAAGGCTGCTTCAAGGTTGGTGCAACTACTTCAAGGTTGGTGCAACTACTTCAAGGTGAAGGTTGTCCGAAGGGTTTGGTGAAAGTATTGTAATTTTATGTAATATCCTTGCGAGGTAATAAAATTTAATACTTTCAAAATCCCAGTTGGGTAAGCAACCGGGTAGTGGATTGACTGCCTTAGTATTTGCTAAGGTTGGAACCACTCTAAATCCTTGTCCCCTTGTGCAATATTTTTGTGGTTGCTTGGTTTGGTTGAATTATTATTAAAATATTCATAAAACCCTATTTACCCCCCTCTAGTGGTTTTTCAATTGGTATCAGAGCAGACTTCAAGGAGCTCTAATCGAGTCTTGAAGAATGAAGGGTGATAGTGTCTACAACCGCAAGCAAAGGAAAAGCATGGACCAATCTTCAACAAGTTGCAATTGGTGCTTAGGAACAAGCCATACAACACCTAGCTGCCCATGGAGGTCAAAGAAGGAAGAAGTGCATAAAGAATGTCTAATTGCTACAATAAGTGAAGAAGAAGAAGAAGAAGATGTAAGTCTTTTTGATCTATCTAAAGAAGAGTTAATTGCTAGTCTTGAAGAGACACATAATAAGTATATTGAGTGTAAGAAGAAATTAAAGAAATCTAATAAGGCAAATGATGAGTTACATGCTAAACTTCTTGCTCTTACATCTGAAAATGAGGATCTTAAAAAGGTTATTGAAGATCATGATATTAAACTGAAATCCATTGAAGCAAATTGCAATCTTCTTTCCCTAGAAAAGTTAAACTTGCAAACTCAAGTAAATGATCTTCAAAAACAACCTGTTTTGTGTACACATCTAGATTATGATACTATTGTGAAAGAAAGAGATTCCTTATTATATAATCTAGATCAAGCAAAGCTAGACATCAATAAGAGAATGGATGAGATTGTCAAGTTGCAACAAAAGATTAGTAGTTTGAATAACAATGATACCCTTGATAAAATTTTAAATAATTCTTATCATCAAATTGGAAGGAGAGGACTAGGTTATAACCCTAAAGGAAAATCTTATCAAAAACCTAGTTGGAGAAAGACACAAGCACTAGAAAATCAATCTATGTATGTACCTAAAGGATAACATACATATGTACCCAAGAACAACCTAGAACAAAATCATAGAAAGAGATATGAGGTTGATTCCATATGTTGTCATTATTGTTTGCATCTTGGACATTACTCTTTCTCATGTCCCTACAAGAAAAAGGATGTTGAGTTAGTATGGGTTCCAAAACCCCCAAACTAAATGGATAAAATTAAGTTGAGATATGACCAAAGACTCTAAGTTGTATATCTCTATGTCTATCTCAACTTAACATAATAGGACACCAAGTTTCCAAATATACATCTTAAACTACTTGTTTTAGTTTGGATTCTCAAAATATATATGATTAGTTGATATTTAACCTAAATGTTTCTTTGATATTTAAATATCTCAACTAAATCGAGCTTTAACTTTTATATTCTTGTTTTGCTTGGAAACAATTCCTGAAAACAATTCTGAAACATTACAGAAACTTTATCGGTCGAGAAAATGTTCGACCGAGAACATTGTCGGTCGAGAAATGGTCGACCGAGTAGGTTATTATTTTGTAGTTTACAATATATCTGATAAAACCTGTACAAACAACAACATTATTGGTCGAGAAATAGTCGACCGAGATAAATTCAGTCGACAAACAGTTCGACCGAATCAAGTTCTGCTGAACCTGTTTTTCAATTAATCTAGTTTGATATCAATTTGTTATTAATGATTGATTTAATATGCAAAATCAAGAATAAATCTTGGAGATCATCTTTGAAACAAGACATATTGATCTTTTTGCATCATGTTTTAAAGTATAACATTATGAATATGAAATTCTTAAACATATTGCAAAAGTATTATATGAAGACTGATTTTTGAACAAACCTTATTGAAAAAGTTTATTAAGCCTGTTCATGGTTTGTCTAAAATTGAAAACTTATGAACATGAATGAGATTATTTTTGGTTTATCCTCTACATGGTTTGGCTTAAAACTGAAAATTATATGCTTGTATCTTGATCACTGTATTGTGGATATGCTTCTACTGTTCTATCAAAATCATTATACCATTATCATTGTGTTTCAATTTTACTTGGTTTGTCTAAAATAATCTTTGATCTATATATACAAACCATAAATGGATGATCATTGTGATTACAAATATAGATGATGCTATCATTGAAAATGCCATTATGCATAACACTAAAACTCTATGGCATAAATGCATCTTGACATAATAGAAAATGATTATTGTATGCATGGCTTGTAATAAATGAATGATGATGCTATGATAAGCCAAATAGTGTCTCTTAGAACAAGAATACTAATGTTTTATCTAGTTGTTTGCAAAATCTTGACTTTAAGACATTAATCTTGCTTTCAAGGATATATGTTTCTAAAGAATCTTATGATTAATCTAAAAATAAGGGTATAAGAAGAAATGGGATTTGATATTTATGTACCCATAGCAAAGCTTATGAGACATCATTCACAAAGAATGTAAAACATACATTCTAGAAAAATCAAGGTCAAAGATTTCACTATGATGCCCATATTAAGTCTTCATAATAAGTATCACTTAATGTGCTTCAAATTGATATTGATTTAAAGTACCTGCAGAAATTATACTTCACATATGAATGTTTAAATTGGAAATCTACAGAATTTGCCTCTTGATTGAAATTAAATTTAATCAAGGGGCGCTATGGTTGAAGTCAAGGCTGACCTAAAATAAGCTTGAAAAAATGCTTATTTGAACATCATTTTACTGCACTTAATCTTAGTATCTTGATTCAAAATGTGTTTATCATATTGAAAACATAATTTTAGTGCATAAAAGGTCAACTTATTATGATCTAATATTGATTGTGATCTTAGAATCCTTAAATTATCTTGACTATAATATTAAGGGGAAGCTCACACAAACTATCTTGATTATGAGATTAAGAAGCTTCCAAAACTTTGTAAACATCATTTGAAGCTTGTTATGACCTTAGTATCCTTAAAAGTAGTTTTGGTTATGAAAAACAAAGAAATTTACAATATTCATGAATATGACATATATCTTGCTCTTAATGGAATTCTCTAAACAAATTTGGGCTTAACATTCCTTGTATTTGGTAAGAGATACATACATGTATTCTACTATAAGCTTAAAGGATTCTCATGTCATTTTTAGGGCTTAACATCCCTTGAAAAATGGATGAGAAATCAATACACATATGCCATGAACTTAAGAGAATCTCATATCATTTCAAGGCTTAACATCCTTTGCAAATGATTGAGAAATAAATTGTGGCTAAATTTAACAATAAGCGTTTTGCATCCCTTGCTTTTAAAACTGAATATCTTATTAAGGGGGAGCATCTAATTATCAAATTAAGGGGGAGAAATAAAAAGTCATACTAAATGATTATATTGGATATCTTTTTGAAATGACAAAGGGGGAGAAATAATATAAAATCAAAAACATAAAATAAAATGAGTTTCATAATATCTCGGCCAACACACACTTGCAAAACAAGAATGGCTATAAAAGGTAAGCTTTAGGTATGAAACTCATATGATTTATATTTCCTTATTTTATATTTAGGAAATGTTTGTCATCTTCAAAAAGGGGGAGATTGTTGGCTAAATTGACATTAGTATAATCCCTTTGTTTCGATGATGACAAACATTTCATTCTTGTGAATCTAACGTGCTACTTGAGTGTGCAGGAATAAGGTGGATGACAAATACTTGGAAGATCTATATGGTAAAATTGCTTTAAGTCATGAATGTAATCAAATGTAAAAACTTGTACAAGTATATAATGTACAAGTACTTAGACATCATGTAAATCAGGCGTTAGATCTTCCCTAGCCAATTACAACACTTAGATAGGTAATCCCCTAAAATAGTGTCACATCTGCACACTCATACACACACTTAGTACTTAGTTTAAATTGTTGAAACAGGGTCATTCTCGGTCGACAAACTCCTTGATCGAGACACTCTCGGTCGACAAATTCCTCGACCGAGATTGACCCAAGTAGCCGTTAGACCCAGCAGACAAGGTGGTTGGGAGTTGGAAATGAACGTTGTAAACACTTGCTCCAGGACGTCCCTCGGTCGAAAAATCTTCGACCGAGAAGAACTCTCGATCGAAAAATTGTCGACCGAGATGAGTTCTGTCTGCACTTTTCAGAATTAATTAGCTAGCCGTTGTTAAAGCAACTAATGGTTACCTAACGGCTAGTTAAGCACTAAGAACCCCCTAGAAAGTGTCTAGAACATACTTAAGCACTTGTAGGTCATTCCTATAAATAGGACATTCCTTAGGACACCTAAAAATACTCATATACACTTGTGCTATACTTGAGATTACACTTGCAATTGGCAATCTATTTTGAGCAATTGAGCAACACTAGCATTGGATACTCATTTCCATTGCTCTAAATTCGTGTCCTATAGGCTAGCATCTCCTATCCACAACACCTACACTTCCATATACATTGGTTAGGAGATCAAAATGCTTGATATAGGAAATCAAGCCTTGTGCTACAAGTGGTATTGTAATTTCTGTTTTTCCTTCTTATTCCTTTATATATTTTGTACTCTCCTTGCTACTCCTAGGGTTGGAGGCTGCGGATTGGAGAGGGTTTGACTTCTCAGGTGGAGAAGGGTCTTCTCGGTGGAGAAGGTGGACTTTGGACTACTTCTAGAAGGTTGTTGCAATGGGAAGC
Source organism: Alisma plantago-aquatica (assembly GCA_963693085.1). Lineage (NCBI taxonomy): Eukaryota > Viridiplantae > Streptophyta > Magnoliopsida > Alismatales > Alismataceae > Alisma > Alisma plantago-aquatica. The sequence goes on from OY856409.1 coordinate 808,253,877, forward strand.
TACTTCAAGGGGGAGCTTGAAGTTACTTCAAGAAGGCTGCTTCAAGGTTGGTGCAACTACTTCAAGGTGAAGGCTATTCGAAGGGTTTGGTGAAAGTATTGTAATTTTATGTAATATCCTTGTGAGGTAATAAAATTTAATACTTTCAAAATCCCAGTTGGGTAAGCAACCGGGTAGTGGATTGACTGCCTTAGTATTTGCTAAGGTTGGAACCACTCTAAATCCTTGTCCCCTTGTCCAATATTTTTGCGGTTGCTTGCTTTGGTTGAATTATTATTAAAATTTTCATAAAACCCTATTCACCCCCCTCTAGTTGTTTTTCAGTGACAAGGGATTGAGATCCCAATGATTTTATAAAGCTTCAAAAAGTACTTGATAGAAGTATTACATATTCTGAGTAGCAATTGTTATAATGATTTATTTTTGAAAACCTACCTGATGCTAAAAGAATATGGTAATGCACTTATTTAACCAAGTGAAATTTTATCATGTAGAGCCCTGGCCATAGATCCATCATCGTCAGTAGTTGGTGATGGTGAAACAAGTTTTCCTATGGGAACTCCTGGAGGGCATACTGTTGAGTATGTGAGGGTTATGGGCGTGAACATCCTACGCCCTAATGGAGGAATTGATGTGAGATAAACATTAAATCTCTCAATCCTTCATTATATATGCCAGTATGGATGTATCAATAATCTCTCGAATGCTGGGATGGATGTATCACTAATCTCTCAATAATGTTAATGTCAGATCGATGTGAGATAAACACAAAATCTCTCTATTGTGAAAAGAGTGCCGCCATTGTAACTCTATAGAGAAGTTTCCAGTATACCCTAGAAAGCTATTTAGTAGAGACACAAGATGTCCTGCATTTTGTCCTCACACTGATTGAGAAAGATGAGGTCATGGGAATCCGGCTCTTCCATTGACCTATGTATGGTACCGATTTTGATTTCGCAATGGTTAGTTGGAGTATGAGCGGTATACCTCATCTCCTCAGGGCTTAAGTATGATTGTAAAATGTAATCAGCCATGTAACGTATTTGCTTAAGGATTGAAATATGAGAATCACTGGTTGATGTTACCTTGCATAGCATGTCTTAAATGGATAAATGTTATACATATTCTTCAATTCCTTACTAGATAGGTGACATGCTGCTTTATCAAGTTATATTTGAAATAATTTGAATAAGAGTATTGCTCTAATCTGTTTAGACATTGATCTATCCGCTGATTAATATATATGATTCTTCTGCTCAGTTTTATTCTATTAAATTCCAATAATAATATTTCTGGTGGAGAGTTATATCTCCTGCTGGGACAATTTCAATTGTCTCACCCCCATGGGATCCAACTTTTTAGGTAGACGTAGAAAAAGAGGCAGAAACCCTACTGCAGGGGAAGAACAACAACAACAGTAGGGACATCAGTGACATTCCAGGTGGAGGTACTAGCTATCATGTTTTGTATAGAGAGTCCTATGTGTCGTCTCTATACTCTCAGGTCCTAGGAGTTAGTAGTTAGTGCTTTTAATGAATCGATATGAGATTTTGGCTTGATGCCTCGAGGTTCTTATACTGTCTGTGTATAGTTTTAACAAGTTAGTTGATGCTTGTAATCCTTGAGAAGAGACGGTACAGAATATGTACTTATGAACCAGGATGTAAATATAATACTTTGGTTCTTGATAAAAGAGTATTCTTGTGTTTGGATCACTTTGTAAATGGTTTAAATTTTTAATGATTTTCAGTAATTCCGTTGCTTATGTTTAATTCCATAATTAATTACACTGTGATGATCTAATCTGGTGTTGGGTCATCTAATCGATGCTCAAATGAGGACCATGTTGGTCCTATTTATAGGCACTGGTCGGGGTCTTCACAGTTTTGGTGTGAGTCCACTTCACACGATTTGGAAAACTATTTGCTTCTTCTTAATGGTTTAGGACTCACGTCCAAATGGTCTTAGAGACTATTTAATGGCCAAACGGTCTTGTATTAACTTTCCTCAAATGGTTCTGGCTTCTATTGGTTTGCTACATCCAAACAGTATTGTGTGCTCACAGTTCCTTCTCCAATCGGTCCTGGGGTCTTCACTTGCTGGTGAGTAACGATCGTCCAAATGGTCTTTGAGAGCATCCGCTGGCCAAACGGTCTTGAAGACCATTTTCCGCCACACGGTCTGCGGTCTATCTGTTTGCTACTCCAACGATCCAAATAGTCTGGGTATCCCAGTGATCCAAACGGTATGGGTGTCCTACCAGTCTACGCTGATCGCTATCTTGCGTGGTCTTCACAGTCTCTATTCCAATCCGTCTTGCATTTAGTTGATCCAAACAGTCTCGTAGATCGATGGCCTCCAATCAGCTTGGAGACCGATCACTGCTTAACGATCTGTGCCTCTAGCAGTCTCATTCGTCTGAACGGTATCGCGGTCTACTTGTCTAACGGTCTCGAGACTGTACGCCACCAAACGGTCTTGAGGATTGTCTGTCATCAAACAGTTTCGGATGATCAAATGGTCCTGGGATCTCCACGGTCTTGTCTGATCGATTTTGGAGATCGATTACGCTTTCACGGTCTTGTTGTCCTATCCGTTTTGGGGGTTGATCACCCAAATGGTTTGGAGATCGTTTGCTTCTCACAGTTTGAGGACCGTTTGGGCTTGCACAGTCTCAAGACCATTTGTTTCCTATGCGGTCTCAAGACCGTTTGCTGGTAGCGAGGAGGATCGTATAGGTGAAACCATTTGGAGAAAGAAGAGAAAACCATATGGATGCAAACCGAATGGACCAAGACCATTTGGTCAAGATCGTTTGGTCAATACTGAGGCTAAGTGGATCTTGAGTGAAGGTGAGTTCCAGTTGATGGTTGAATCTCATCATGACCTGCATAATCTACATGAAATCCATTAAAACTAGTTAATAACTTGATAATTTGATCAACCAAGAAAAATTGCACATTGTAAGTTTTAAGGAGATGAAATCGAATGTATTTAGTCGAATTGGGACCAAAATGGCGACTGAAAATCATGATGAATTTGGATTCATCAGAACCCCATACTTAAATGTTGCTCGTCCTTGAGTAACCAAAATATGAAACTATCACCAAATGAATACTTTCAACTCATGTGGTTGCCTCCTCTTCACATCGCGATTGTTTCCTTTCTGCTCAGTATAACTAAGCATCTCAACTTCCTGATATCACTGAACACAACTTACCATCGTTCCTGAGTTTGTTTTCCAACCTCACTTCCTCCTCACTTTTTCCAACAATAATCATTTCTAAGAGTTTTGTAAGAGTCCAGAGATACCCGTAGAACAACAAGTGTGCACCAAATCTGACACTGGTGTATTTCAGGATAGTGGAGGAATTCATTGTGCCTTTAGGTCGAAAAGGGAGTGAATGGTGGTATGGAAGGAAGAAATAAATCTCTCCTCTATTCGACTCGAGATTTTTATTTTATGATTCAATTTCATGCATTGCATTTTGTTGTGCAAATCTCTCCTCTATTTACTCGAGATTGCATTTATTTGTGTGTGCTTTGGCATCTTTTCTTGGTGGTATGCCCCTATTAATTTGTGAGGGGTATGGAAGAAGCGAATATAGAGGGAAGTGGTGTGCCACCCCAAACTTAGGGTTTGGCACTATTTTGGCTATTTTTGTTTCTTTTTGATGGACTGAGGGGTACGAATATGATGGAAGAAGTGTAGAATAGAGTTTAGATCAGAATGTAACTTGATTTACAATTTTGTGCACTGTGTTGTTCTCTTTATCATACTCTACTCAAATAATTACTTGATGAGGATCCAGTGGAGATTCCATGTTATTGTTCCACTTAACAGTTAGGAAGCACGATGTGTTTGATCCCTATATGTTCGACAGACACTTGCCATTTTTGCAGTAGGATCATGATGTTAGGATTCATAAGCTTCACAAGATGATTTCAATCAATAGGTTAGTTTTCAGAAAATGGCCCTTTTGAGGACCTGCTTCGAATAAGGAGGGTATAATGATGCAAAGAAAAGCATGGAGAGAAAAACTAGCCAGCTAGGTAATGGCTATTATTGAAACGAAAAGTGTCAAAACTTCATCAAGTTTTTGTTCAATCTCTTTGAAAACTTGAAAATTTTGAAAATTTTGGTCAAAATTGCAACGATGAAATCTTAAGTTTGAAAAAGATGGGTGTAGGTGGAAAGTAAAGTATGTACCACCCACCCTCCACCCCGAAATTATAAATTTTCTCATCCCAAGCAAACGCTAAATCTGAGATGGAGGGAAAAATTCATGCTGGTTGGACCACCAGATGTGGTTGCGTTCCAATCAACACACCTCCTCCTTCTGAAAATCTCAAAAATGAAGACTAATCATACTTAAGATAGCTTCTCGTGATGTGATTTTATTCAGTGCAAATTTTCTAAAAAGTAAAAACAAAATTAAAGGAACATTTTAATTCAAAATTAAAAGTAAAGGACAAAATTATTGATCGGGTTGCGTCCCAACAAGTGCCTTTGTTTTACATCGATGGCTCGACGTGGATACTATCACCATGGTGGGGCTCTAGGTGGAACTTGAACTGGATAGACATATTCTTTTGGTGGTTTCTTTCTCAGCCATTCATTAATCTTTGATATGATTCCGGCTTCTTGTATTCTTCCCCATATAGAACGAGCAATGTCAAAACACATGGGGAAACAACTTGAGTCATGTTGAATTGTTCTTTGTTGCTCAATCCAAGGTGGAGAATTGTTGTAGGGGGTCTGAAAGGCATCATTGATAATGTAGTGTTGTTGAGGCTTGGAAGAAAAGTTCATTTGTTGATGAACTATCCCTTAATCGTAGCAATGATGGTCATTAACATCTATCAGATATGGATCCAAGGGAGGTTCCTTGTAGAAACCACAATCCAAATCTTGTTCCAGAGGGAAGATGAAATTGGTAATATTTGTTTGTTGAGCTACCAGTGCATTCTAGAGGATAGTTGTTTCTAGATGAGGAGGCTCATGGACACCTAAAAATGGTTTGGTATGTGTCATGATAGGGTTGAGAGATGTCTCCGCCTTTTCACAAATGTCTTCACTTGTTTCTATAGGCTTGAGTTCCTCAAAAGTAGCTTCAACATCTTCTTCTACAGAGTCGAGAAATTCAATTCAATCCTTTACTTGTTGGTCAATAGGTTCATTAGCTGATGGGTCCATTAGAGAAACTTCTAAAGGATTATCTGATTCATGATTCTCTTGAGTGAGAAGTGACATCTGCTCTATGCAATCAATAAGATAGACTTTTTCTTGCATGCTTGGTTTTTTCATGTTTTCAAAACCTTTGAAATCGAGAGTTTCTTTTCCTAGTCGAAGAAGAAAGGCTCCTGCTTCAACATCAATTAGAGCTCTTGCAGTGGTGAAAGATCATCTAGTCCCTTCTTATATGTAGAATCACCAATATGGCATGAGATACTGAAAGATCCAGGATCTTTTTATTTCTTGGGCATCTTGTTTTAAATAATATCAGAAGTAGTAGTTGCCAGTTTCACCATCTCAACTTCCTTGGTTCTGTATTTCCTTATGAGGAGAGACTTCAAGTACTTTGTCCAGGCTGGTATCTCTACCAGCGCATCTAGAAAGGGTATATCAACATGAAGTTTCTTCATAGATTCCTTGAACTTGTTGAAATGGGTATCAAGCTTCATTTGCCTTAGACAAACTGGAAAAGGTATACAAGGCTTGTATATAGGGATATCCAATTTTGGTGTTGCTTCTTCCTCTTCTGTAGCAGGTTTCACAAAATTTTCTTTGTCTGACTTATCATTGCTTGGCTGCTCCTTCAGAATAGATTCAGGTTCTTCATCAACTTGATCATTCACCTAGTCTTGTTCATCTGTGACAACCATTAGTGTCTTGACAGGAGGGTCGGGATATACATTACCAGAATGAGTCATAACAGCCTTCAACCGCTTAGGATGTTTAGGGTTGTTCTCTAGTTGACCAGCAAAAGCACCAGCTGGAAGCTTGAGACTGGCTGACAGTTGGGCTAACTAAGATTCAATAGCTTTTTGGTGGGGTTGTTGATTAACTATCATAGTTTGTTGTGCTTGTAGCATCTTCTCAATGGTGATAGTTTGTCATCAGGAGAGATGGGTCTGGCTTGTTGTCCTTGTTGTGGATTCTGGTAAGGGACATGGTTAGGATTCTCGAACTGAGAATTATTTTGGAATTGGTTGTAGTTTTTATTCTAGAAGTTACCTCTAAAGTTTCCTTGATTCCCGAAATATTGTTGTTGGTTATACAAACCAAGTTGTTGTGAGTTTACCGCTCCTAAAGGATTTCCATATTGAAATCTGGGATGATTCTTATTCTGATTTGGATTGTAATAACCTTGGCCATGAAGAGTGTTGATAGCATTTAGACTTTCCATTTGGCCATTATCTCCTTGTCCATTGACTTTTCTTAGAACAACATCATAAAGAACATTATAGGATAAAGTAGAGTGGTCATTGCCTTTACAGGCTTCACAAAATAGAGAGGCAGACTTGACTTGCTCTTGTTGTTGTGGGAGTGAGTGTCTTCTTTCATAGGCGGAAAGAGATGATTCGATATGGTCTTGCTTGGCAACTAAGAGTTTGAGGGTTTCAACGATAGACTTGTACTCAGGAATGGCTTCAGCCATAGCTACTTTCAACACTCATTTTCCTACAGATCTACCCCAATTAGCTTGATTTTCAGCTCCAAGGGTGACAATCTTCCATACGTTGTCATAACTTTGGCGTATGAAGTTACCTCCAGATGAGGAGTCTAAGAATCTCTTGATATCGTCATCCACACCTCTATAGAAGATCTCGATAAGCTGATTTTTAGGAATGTCGTGGTGTGGACACTTGCATAGAAGCTCTTTGTATCTTTCCCATGCTTCAAAAAGGGATTCTCTAGGGACCTGAGTAAACATTGTTATGTGACCCCTAATTTCATAGGTGAGAGAAGGAGGATAGAAGTTTTCTTAAAAGACATTTTGAAGTTGTTCCCAAGTGGTGATGGGTTCACGTTGCAAGGATTTATACCAACTTATAGCTCTATCAGCAAGAGAATACTTGAAGAGACAGAGTCGGATGGCATCATTTGTGACTCCATTTTGCTTTGTCATACATAGCTCATAGATCAATAAACCTCAGAAGATGTTCCCAAGTGATGATGGGTTCACATTGCAAGGATTTATACCAACTTATAGCTCTATCAACAAGAGAATACTTGAAGAGACAAAGTCGGATGGCATCATCTATGACTCCATTTTGCTTTGTCATAACTCATAGATCAATAAACCTCAGAAGATGTTCTTGACTATCTTCTCCTTGCTTACCATAGAATGGGTTGTTTTGAAACAAGGTGATCCAATGTGCCCTTATCTCAAAATTTGGAGCATTTATAGGAGGAGGTTGTACTGGGTGATGAACATCAACAACTTTAGGGATTGAGAACTCCCTAAGGTCTTTTTACAGTTCTACTTCTTGAGCTGCTCGAATCTCTGTTTCAACTGCAACTCTGGCTTCTTGCATAAGCCTATCTCTTTGTGCAACAAGGGCTTGAGAAACCCTTCGGGCTATTTCCTCCTCTTGAGCCATCCTTGCTTGGTTCTCTCTTTTCTGACGATGAAAAGTTATGTCTATCTCAGGATCAAAGCTAGCAGTGAGATCGGGACTGCTTGAGTTGTGCATGCACTAGTCTTTGTTGGTACCTGGGATGGAAAGATTTTTCCAAAGTGAGATTGACGGAGTAGAACCGAATTCAAGTGAATGATCAATTGTATCAAAATAAAAAGCAAAATCCTAGATTATCCTCAAAAGAACTAGATTTGACTAACTGATTCTGTTGTCCCCGGCAACAGTGCCAGAATTTGACGTGGTTTATTATCGCACTAACAAATTTACTCAGGGTTGAAATCCCTGAGCTTTTACTAAAACCTTGTGCAATAATACCACCCGCAAGCGGATGGGTCTTATCACAGTATAGTTAAGGATCAAATCCCAAGGGACAACATTTTTAAGAATTGTTGCTAGTCCAGTCTAGTTCAAGTAAGGCTAATATTTTAAAATGATTGGTTGAATTGAGGTTAATTAAACTAAATGGAGGAAAGTAAATAACGGAATTAAAGTTGATCTAGATTAATGGTTTGGAATCGCTGGGATGGTACCGGGTTTCACCACCACTACACATGCAAACACATCCAAACATCAAACATCCAGGCAAGATATAACTATCCAAATAGAACTGCTATGAACCCTCCCTGAGGGATGTTTAGGTTCGCGTAAGCATCACCTTAGGCATCAGATGTCTCGTCGCCATCCAGATCATGCACTTATGGTTATGAAAATATAGATTTCCAACTGAAGTTGTGGCCCTCCCTGAGGGATGTTTAGGTACACAGAAGCATCACTGTGGTCTAGATGGCTCATCCCCTCATGGATCATACACTTATGACCTCAAAGAATCCCTTTCTATTTCTAGTTAGGGAGTCAACCGTGCTAGTCGACAAGTAAGAGGTGATTAATCTACAAGCAAACATCGATGATTAACGACGACGATACAGATATCCAACTGAAGTTGTGGCCCTCCCTAAGAGATGTTTAGGCCACAAAAGCATCACCGTAGGCTAGATGGCTCATCCCATCACAGATCATACACTTACGACCTCAAGGAATGCCATTCTATTTCTAGTTTGGGAGTCAACCTCATTAATCGACATTCTACCCTACATATAGAAATTCTCGCAACATAGGGAAGAACAAGATAAAAGCAAGCAGGTAATCAGTCAACAAACATTAATGGTTAACAACAAAATGAAAAGTTATATACATTGCCATGGAATGTTTAACAAGAGAACATGCTTGCATGGGCAATGATGCTAGTCCCCACACCCCAGCGAAAAGGAACTACTCTCTCATGATGCGAGAAATAAGAAGAACAAGAGAGGGGGAAGGTTTTGCCATGAGCATGATGCAGAAGGTAGTCGCAGCTTGGTGAAGATGATGTGGTCTTCTATGTTGTATCGGAGAAGTTCTGGACGAGGAGGAAGACCCACCAAGGCAGACCGGGCAGATCTTCTTCTCCACCTTCTTTCTCATCTTGACCTCCTTGCTCGTAGTAGGAGTAGCAGGTGAAGTGGCAATGGCGTGGATGATCAAGATCGAACCTGCATTCAGGCAGCCTGTTGGTGTCCTGGGTCCGATGCTCAAATGAGGACCCTGGTGGTCCTATTTATAGGAACTGGTCGGTGTTTTCACGATTTTGGTGTGAGTCCACTTCAAACAATTTGGAAAATTGTTTGCTTCTTCTTAACAGTTTATGACTCATGTCCAAATGGTCTTGGAGACTGTTTAATGGCCAAACAGTCTTGTATTAACTTTCCTCAAATGGTTCTGGCTTCTATCGGTTTGCTACATCCAAACGGTCTCGTGTGCTCATGGTTCCTTCTCCAATCGGTCCTAGGGTCTTCACTTGCTGGTGAGTAACGGTCATCCAAATGGTCTTTGAGAGCATCCGCTGGCCAAACGGTCTTGAAGACCATTTTCCGCCACATGGTATGTGGTCTATCGGTTTGATACTCCAGTGATCCAAATGGTCTGGGTATCCCAACAATCCAAACGGTCTAGGTGTCATAGCGGTCTGTGTTGATCGCTACCTCGCGTGGTCTTCACGATCTCTATTCCAACCGGTCTTGCATTCAGTCGATCCAAATGGTCTCGTGGATCGATGGCCTCCAATCGGTTTGGAGACCGATCACTGCTTAACAATATGTGCCTCTCGCGGTCTCGCTCGTCTGAACGGTCTCACAGTCTACTTGTCTAACGGTCTCGAGATCGTGCACCACCAAACGGTCTTGAGGATTGTCTGTCATCAAATGGTTTCGGATGATCAAACGGTCCTCGGATCTCCATGGTCTTGTCTGATCGGTTTCGGAGAACGATTACACTTTCACGGTCTTATTGTCCAATCGGTTTTGGGGGTTGATCACCCAAACGGTTTGGAGATCGTTTGCTTCTCACGGTTTGAGGACCGTTTGGGCTTGCGCGGTCTCAAGACCATTTGCTACCTATGCAGTCTCAAGACCATTTTCTGGTAGCGAGGAGGATTGTATAGGTGAAACCGTTTGGAGAAAGAAGAGCAAACCGTATGGATGCAAACCAAATGGACCAAGACTGTTTGGTCAAGACCATTTGGTTAAGACCGAGGCTGAGAGGATATTGAGTGAAGGCGAGTTCCAGTTGATGGTGGAATCTCATCATGACCTGCATAATCTGCATGAAATCCATATAAAACTAGTTAATAACTTGATAATCTGATCAACCAAGCAAAATTTCACATTGTAAGTTTTAAGGAGATCAAATCAAATGTATTTAGTCGAATTGGGCCCAAAATGGCGACTGAAAATCATGATGAATTTGGATTCATCAGCAAGTCTAACACTTTGACCCAGGTGACGATGTACTTGGGCAATTCTTCAGTGGGTTTAAATGTAGGATACCAATCCCAAATCGCTAAACAGCAGCCGAAGAGCTTCCATGGGCCTCCCGTCATGGTTGTCTCATAGTCATCCTTACACGAGAATTGGACCACATAGTGACAAATATCTAGCTCATACATGTTAAATTATCCCTTAGGGTTCCACAGTAGCTTAATCCATTCTCTCATGGTCATGAAGCCAACATATGATCCCACCAACCTGATCACCATAGCATATTGTCAGGGCCTTGTTAAATCCAATTCCACGTCCGGGTCAATAAAGATCGTCGGCTCTCCTTCTATTTGTGTTAATTCGACTTCCTTGTCATCCAATCTATCTCCAAACAACTTATCTAGGAAGAAGGTCTCGTTGTCTTCTGTATTAGTTTTCGCAGAGTTAGAACCTCCCACGACTGTGTGGAATGATGGTTTCTTTGACCAATATGCCTCCATTGTTTCATTTCTATCACCTTGATTTTATTTCCCTAACGACATATCTTCTGTCTCCGTAACAGATATGCTTTGTTATGGATATATGGATAGGAGTAAGAGGACATGGACATGGTGAGGAACAAGTTGAGAGCCATTATGACCCTGACCCTTGAGCAATGACTCAAGGTGGAGAAGGTAGGGATGAAGCAATAAGAATGTACCGTATTTTTTTAGAGATAAAAGAAAAATATAAGATGGACAAGGGGTCTTCATCTTCTAATAAGGATCTGATGAGATCCTATGAGCTGGTGAAGAAGCTTGGTGGGACTGAATTCTCTAGAACAATAGATCCATCTGTGCGGAGGTGTGGCTTTGACAACTGAAAAAGGTCTTTCATCTAATGGAATTATTAGAGGATTAGCAAATCAATCATTCCTACTCAAGGAAGATGTTGACTAGTGGTGGCATGGAGTAGAATATAAGAGAAGAAATATGGTTATGACATGGAGGGATTTTGTGGATGACTTTCACCTTAAGTATTTTCCTCTTACCTTCCTAAGTAATTAGATCACACAGATAGAAAATATCAGATAAGGTAGTATGACAATTGGGGGGTACGAGGCATATTTCACAAGGTTGGAAAATTTCTTCCTGCATCTTGTTCCTGTTGACGTAGAAAAGTGGAGAAGATTTCAACAATGATTAAGATGAGAAAATAGAAAGACTGTATCATATTGGTCATAGAGATAGAGAAAATTTTGTTTAATTTGTAGAAGCAACAAGACGTGTAGAAGAGTCAGTTAATGTTGATAAGCAGTCTGACAGCAAGAAAAGATATGGAGATTTCAATAGAGGACGACAAAGAAGTGGTGGATACAGAGGAGGTGATGGTTTCTTTTCCAAGATAGTACGGGGACTTGGTTGTTTTGGAAGACAAGGATCTAGTTTTTCACATAGTGGAGGAAGGCCCAGTTCCAATAGATGGAATACACCGCGCATGTAGACACCTCCAACTAGGTCTTCATGATCATCAGTGTCAGTGACAAGTCCGTAGAGATAGGTTGTGACCATGTGTGACAATTGTGGCAGGACACATTCTGGTCAGTGTTTGGGAGCTAATGCTTCAATTTGTTTTCATTGTGGATAGATGGGACATGTCAAACATACTGCCCACAACTTTAGTATATTTTAGAACAAGGTTCACAATTAAAGTTTCATCCTCCATAGAGATAGACTCCAGTTAGAAGGGTGTGTTCTTATATAACTTCAAGTTCTATAGGGGGAGCACCCAATATTAATAGTGGATAATGAGAAGAATGTGCAGAGGGAGAGATGCAGGATGCTTCTTCTCAGATACACTATCTGAAGGTGTAGTTTCGCCTAGAGTTGTTAGAGGTGAGATGTTTCTCTTTAACAACACTTTTGTTATAGTATTGATAGATCCTGGTGTGACACATTCTTTCATTCAAAGATCGATAATTAGTGGATTAAATCATTTAACCCTAGATTTATCTTATGAATTGTTGATAAGAGTCCCATAGATGGGACATGTCAAACAGACTGCCCACAACTTTAGTATATTTTAGAACAAGGTTCACAATTAAAGTTTCATCCTCCATAGAGATAGACTCCAGTTAGAAGGGTGAGTTCTTATATAACTTCAAGTTCTAGAGGGGGAGCACCCAATATTAGTAGTGGACAATGAGCAGAATGTGCAGAGGGAGAGCTGCAGGATGCTTCTTCTCAGATACACTATCTGAAGGTGTAGTTTCGCCTAGAGTTGTTAGAGGTGAGATGTTTCTCTTTAACAACACTTTTGTTATAGTATTGATAGATCCTGGTGTGACACATTCTTTCATTCAAAGATCGATAATTAGTGGATTAAATCATTTAACCCTAGATTTATCTTATGAATTGTTGATAAGAGTCCCATTAGGTGAAATCTCAATTTTGACAGAAGTGTGTCCTATATGTATGTTAAGTTTTAGTGGGTATACAATAGCAGTTAGTCTCATACCTTTAGTCTTTTCAAATTATTTTGGGTATGGATTGCCTTGATACATATCATGTCCAATTAGATTGTTGGAAGAAATAAGCAATCTTTCAACAAGGTGGCTTTTCATGTGTCTTTATTGGAGACAAAAGAAAAGTCTTACCCAAATGTTTAGTGTTGTCAGCTTCTATAGCTGATAAGATATTGAGAAAGGGTTGTGAGGTTAGGATAGAGAAAAGAATAGTCAATATATAGGAAGTTCCAATAGTATGTGAATTTCTAGATGTCTTTCCTAATGAGTTACCAAGTTTACCACCAAAAAATATATCAACTTTGAGATACATATTTTACCCAGTAGTCACTCAATAGCATTATTTGCCTATAGAATGGCACCTGCAGAATTAAAGGAACTAAAAACTCAGTTATAGGAGTAATTGGATAAGGGATTTGTTCAACCTAGTATAGCACCTTGGGGAGCTCCAATATTGTTTGTGAAGAAGAACAAGAAGGATGGAACCATGTGGTTATGCACTGACTATATGGAATTGAATAAGATAATCATTAAGAATAATTCGTTTTCCTAGAATTGACAACTTGTTTGATCAACTATGTGAAGCAAAAATCTTTTCAAAGATAGACCTCAGATCAGAATATCATTAGTTAAGAACAAAAGCATTTGATGTACCAAAGTCAACACTGAGAACAATATATGGACACTATGAGTTTGTAGTTATGTCTTTCAGACTGACAAATGCTTATGCAGCTTTTATTGACATGATGAATAGGGTTTTCAAACTGTATCTAGATTAGTTCATAGTAGTATTTATAAATGATATTATTATATATTATAGAGTTGCATAACAACATGAGCAACATCTGAAGAATGGCCTTGTAGTTGTTAAGGCAGCATCAAATTTATGCTAAGTTTAGAATATGTGAGTTTTGGTTGGTTGAAGTATCTTTTCTTAGACATGTCATACCAGGAGAAGGAGTTAGTGTTAACCCTAAGAAGGTGGAATCCATTCTTTAGTGGGATAAACCTACGACCCTGAATATGACACACTAATCACACCAAAACAAGATTACTCAAAACAAAGTGTGGAACTAATACTAAACATCCAGATTACCATGAAATAGGGTAAATTAAAACCAATTTCATATAACCACAAAAGAAAAAACATATTACATCTGAGTCCTTAGAGTGTGCCACCTATATCATATATCATGCCAAAAGATATTATATATCACTGTTCAGTGGCTAACATGCCACAAACTTTTTACATATAATAACTTGTTCACGTATACAAGCCATATCTGGACAACCATGGTATACTACCAAAAACTCATATCCATAAACAATGTCTATGAAGAACACCCAAGGACTTGAGAATACAGTGATGGAACATAGGAATCTACTACAAACACTAGCAGCATATCCAACCTTCAATAGCTACTGCTCCTCTTGCTGCTCAGCCACAATCACATGATCTCTACCTCATCATGTATGGCCACCTAAAAGATGTAGAAACACACGGGGTGAGAGAAACATCCCATAAAGAGATATAAATCTCCACCAACAACCATTATGAACGTGGATAAATTAAAAAAGGAAGACAACATTATTATCCATACGGGCAGATTCAGCTAAATGATATAAGTAAAGCTAATAACACAGATCAGGCGGTTTAAGCATCTACAACTGAGCATGAGATCATCTTATACTTATAGAAGGAATATGAAGAGCATGTATAAGAAACAAGGCAAGGGGTCATCCAATGTGAATCGTGTTTGATCCTAAGCAAATATACTACACGGCTATATTACATCTTTTATTATGCCCTGAGGAGATGAGGTATACCACTCATGGTCCAACTAACCACTACTAAGTCAAAATCAGTTCAATACAAGATCTAGGAGGAGTCAGGCTCCTATGGTCTCCCACACCCTCGATCATCTGATTCCTTCGTAGTGACATATAAAGTCCAACTACAAAATGTCATAGTCCGCCTTGGTATGTAGACACAACACTAGTGAAAACTGAGTTACGACCGCAAATGCACTCCTGCCAAGGTATGATGGCAACCATCCTCAAAATATATCATATATATATTGAATCACATTATTTGAGATACGGCCTTGAACATTCTCCTCTCAGGGTATGACTGCAGCCATCCCATACGAACATGCATGTACTCAATAGTATATGACTCCAAGCTTCCACTAAGGGAGAACTTGTTTCACCATCCAACAAATATTAACGCTGAAGATGGATCTATGGAATAGGGCAACTACGTGATTAGGGTTTTACTTGATTAGTTAAGCCAATTGGGTGTCTTTTAGCATCAATCAAACTACAATGTACAAACCCTAAACAAACTCTACAAAGATAATGGTATGTTGTAATGTCAGAAGATATAAAAGATATTGTGAATAAAGCTAATTATACAACCATGTGGTACTAATATTGTCTTATTGCCTTATGCCATGCCATCATCATTATAATATCACCATGGGATAACCATTCCTCATCTCATTATTAGAGTATATCACCCCAACTAGGCATAAACCCATTGCCAGGTCATAAGACCTAATCACATAATTCCTGCATAACATCACATTCTCATCATGCCTTATAAGGGCTCATTATCATCACTTTGAGTCATATAAAATAAACCATAGAAACCACTATATATGATATTTTCCACCTGTAAGGCTAGATTTACACAAGTAGGATAGAGAGAACACCATCACATGCTAAGCACTTCAAATATGATATTACATTCATACGCCAAACTAGGGTTAGGGTTTCTCATATAGCACGTAGCATTGCACACCATGGTACATCATTCCCACATTCTTGGAGCACATTAGGGTTAAGCATCATTATGATCATGGTCAACCAATCATTCCAAACAACATTAAGTGTCGATTATAGAGGAAATCAAGGTGTAGCGACCAGCCTTCATAACACATGTAGCAACCACTAGGGTTACACCTGTGTGTCGACCACTAAGGTCACACCATGTCTAGTGACCAATAGGTTGTAGTGACCATAAAGCCATGTACAAAGTGTAACGACCTCAACCATGTAGCAACCAAACAACTAAACCAAGGGTAGTTACTCATACAAGATCTCATATGTAGCGACCAAAACATAGAGACCATCAACTTGGTCAAAGGTAGCGACCACTCAACACATGCACACTCAACACATCAACCTTCAAAACATAAAGCATGTAACTACCCAAATAGGTGGTTAACTCCAAGAAACATGTCGATCAAAATAGAAGAGAAACAAAAAGTGACTCAAGCATCACCAAAGAGAAAACTCCATGAAGAATACACATCAAAAACCCTAAAATGACCTCTTCCATGATTATCAAGTAACCATGTGACTTACTCATGTAAACCAAAGTCAAGACTTCAAACATCATGTAAAACCAAATCAAAACATGGTATCAAAATCAACAAACATGATGAGAAAGAGGCAACAACATCCACCATCACTAACATTTCGGGTACAAGAATTAGGTTTAGGAAAAAGAGAAATCTATGCGAGAAAACTTCAAAATCTTAAACCTTAAAACAAGATATCATTATCCATCAACTTATGAGCATGTTTAAGATATATAACAGTAGCATGCAAGCAAGAATAAGGTGCAATAATAGTAGAGGGAAGAGTTATATAACTAGCCTTAAGATGAGGACCCAACTCCACAGCCAACAAGGTTACCTCAAGAGAATAAGAACACACCAAGGTCAAAGGAAAATCAAAGGAAAATAGAGTGTAAACCCTAGTCCAAAAAGAAAGAAAAAAGGGAAGCGCCATCTCACTGAGGTACTACCATGGTCAAACCATAGCCTCGAACTCTATGGAGAGAAGTTCCTCAAGATAGCCACCATGGTGATCCATAGTCTCACAGACAAGAGAAAGAAGAAAAAGGTAGGGTTCAAAGGAAATGAGATCTAAGGAAGATAACAACTTACCAATATCAAAGATCACCAACAACCACCACAAAGAAGATGATCGAGCCCAAGATCACCACATGCAAAGGTGATAGGCCACCAAAATCTAAGATTAGAACCTTCTCTACCACCAAGCTCAAGGTCAAACACAAGTAAGAGGAAACAAAGAAGAGAGATAAAAGGGATATTTGCATGTGAAAGGAAGAGAATATATACTCAAGAGTAGGAAGGAGGTAAAGATCATGAGGTGTTGAGATATGAAAGCACAAAAAAGGACACATGTGTAATAAAGACATGGCCATGCAAGCACTGAATACATGCATGCAACAAAGGGTGATAAGAAAAAAGTTTGGTAGAAACTACTAGGTCCACTACCTACCTTTGGTCAAAGCAACACTCAAGGCACAACATGGTAGCGACCACCACCATGTCATTCAAGACAAGGGTCGAAACATCAAAGCACCAAGCCAACCCTAGTGACCAAAAACCAAAGCCAAACACATATGTTGAAACAAATCAACCAAGGGAAGATATTTCTATCAAAACATAACCAACATGAAGCACTTCGGTCTCTACAAAGATCAACACTCACATGGTCGAAACCACATTAACACAAGCATCCATGAAACCCTAGCAAACCCTATCATCAACACATGATGCCACATCACCAACCAAGATCCAAACAAGGTGCCCCTAAGCATCATTCTATCTCTCATGATGCTAAGGCAGAAAGGGATACATGTGACAAATTGCAAGATAAACCCCTCAACATGGGTAAATTACAAATTGATCCAAAACAAGCATAAGTTGCTCAAACATCAACCAAACAGGACCAAACAAAAAACACAAGCATTCCACATGTTATTAAGACATCTCAAGAGATTAGATTAAGGTTAAAGTATATTATTAAGCAAGGAAAACACAATCCAGCACTAAGCTAGGTCATGGGCCTTACAACCATAAGCACCTAACAAGGATTTTTCCCCTGAAATCCTACATGAAAAGAGACGGGTACTTCCTATGCATCTCATCCTCAAGCTCCCACGTGGCTTCCTACACACCAAGACAATGCCATAAAACCTTAACTATCACAATATCCTTCTTCTTCAGCTTCTTCACCCTCATATCAACGACCAACATGGGACCCTCCATATATGACACATCATCATCCAGTTCAACCTCCAGTGGTTGGAGCACCAACTATGTGTCAGGGTGACACTTCCTCAACATCAAAACATGAAACACTGGATGCAACTTGTGCAAATCGGGTGGAACATTCAACTTATAAGCCACCTTCCCAACATGTTTTGCCATAGGGTAAGGTCCCATATACCTGGGAGACAACTTACCCTTCTTCCCAAACCTTAACATGCCTTTCCAAGGAGAGACCTTGAGATACATATTGTCTCCCACTTGGAACACCAATGGCCTATGTTAAAGCCCAAAATATTGAATAATATAGTAAAATATCCCAAAGGGGAAATTAATTGTAAAATCAGAATACCAAATTTGGCATTAATCAAATCATGTTTGAGCCCCCAAATAAATAAGGAAATAAGAAAGGATTTTAAATACTTAATATTGAATGTATTTAATCGAATAAATCTCATTTCCTATATTTTTTTTTATTTCTCATGCCCAACTCAATGCCAATTCAATTACCATCCTCTATGCTTCCCTCACCCCAGATGGAGTTCAACCGCATCTCCTCATGGGATACATCCTATGAGATATGGGATAAGTTGTGCATCACCTATTAAGGCACAAAGCAAGTAAAGGAGGCAAAGATCTACATGTTGAACATCCTCCTGGAGAACTTCAAGATGGGGAAGAAAGAAGGAGTTGCCAAGATGTACTCTAGGCTCGACATCATCATCAATGGCCTATCTGCTTTGGGATACACTTTGGATAGAGGAGAAATCAACTCAAAGATCTTGAGGTCTGTACCAAAGAGATGAGAGTCAAAGGTGACCTCCATTGAAGAAGTGAGAAGTCTTGGTGACATTCCAACCAAAGAGATCATTGGAAATCTACAAGCTCATGAGCCAAGACTTGACAAGCAAGAAGAGGAAGCCAAGCAAGAAGAGAAGGAAGCAAGAAAGATCAATGATAGTGCCTTCAAAGCTGAAGTGGAGGTTATCATCCTTCAACAACAACTTGCTTGCAGAACCTCTCCCTCCTCCTCTAGTGAAGATGATGTCCCTAGTGAGCATGAAGCCAACTACTCCAAGGGCAAGGACTTCAAGGGAAAGCAATCTTCTTCTTCTACTCCAAGATGCTACAAGTGTGGTAAAAAAGGCACTACAAGAGTGAATGTCCTAAATCAAGAAGGCCACACCACAAGAGTAGCTCCAAGAAGGAGGAAGAGTAAAAGAAAGAGAGCAAGTACAAGAGGAAGGAAAAGAAGGATAGGATACACAAAAATGCATCTTGGGAAGCATCATCCTCAAGTGGATCAAGCTCCAAAGAAGATGGTAGTGCCATCTTTCTCTCATGGCCTCTAGAAGTAAAGATATTAGTGAGGTAAGTGAGGTAAGAGAGGTAAGCTTACATGAGTTAGCTAAAGAAAATCTTATTGACATGGTTGTTTCTACCCGTTCTTATTTTTCTAAGTGCAAATCTAAAAGGAAGAGGTCATGAGAAATTATTGATGATTTGTATGCTAAACTTGAGATTCTTGATCAAAATGAAAAAAAATCATCTTGAGAGCATTGATAACTTGCAAGGCTAATTTCTTGATCTTGATCTCCAATACAACGGAGTTGAGCTAGATAATTGTTTCTATCTTAAGACCATTGAATCTCTTAAGGAAGATAACAAAAAGTTCCTAAATGTGTTTGAAATACTTAAAACTAAAAATGTTGAATTTAAGCTCATTGTTGATGCTCATAGAGATGAGAAGGATGTTTATCTCAAATAAATTCAATTTCTTAAATCTGAAAATGCTTGGTTGCTTGGTCAAGTTAATGATTTATCTTCTAGACATATTTTTCCTAGTAATGATGTTGCTTCTATTTCTCTTGAAAAATATTCTTATTTGACTAAAGCCCTCTGTTTAGAGGCCAACCTTGCTCATGCTAGAGATTATCTTGCTAGTTTGCCTTATATTGTTATATCTCTCACTGATGACACTCATAGACTTAGAGCCTCTATGTAGAAATTCCTCAAAGGTAAAAACTCCCTAAATGAAATCATTGACCATTCTATGAAACAAAGTGGTACTAGTGGTTTGGGATTTGTAGGGGCAGCACCTAAGGGCAAGAAGAAAGCCAAAGGTAAGAAAAAGAGTAAGGAAACCTTGTTTTTCATTGGAGAGTCTTCTGACACTAAGAACCCTATGATTTGTTCTCTTTTTAAGAGTGATGATCATTATTCTACTTATTGTCCTTACAAGCCTAAGGGGACCAACCCAAAGATGAAATGGGTCCCCAAGCTAACTTCAGATCCCAAAGTTTGAGTTGGGAACTGACACACTCCTTTCTTACAGGAAAAAGGTAGATGGATTGTTGATAGTGGTTGCACTAAACACATGACAGGTGATATAAGCCATTTCAACAACTAAACTAAGAAGAAAGGATGTTCAGTTACTTTCAGGGACAACAACAAAGGCAAGGTAAAAGGTGAGGGTGATGTAGGTGAATCCTTGTGTATCAAGAATGTTTTTTTTATATATGACCTACATCACAACTTAATAAGTGTAAGTTAATTATGTGATAATGGTTATCTTATGCTATTTACTTCGTTTGAATGCTTGATTCTAGATTCCCTCACCTATCATGTCATATATAAGGGAACTAGAAGTGGTAATATTTATGTATTTGTGCTTAACTCTATTAATACTATTGTTGGTAGATGCCTAGTAGTCAATTTGAATGATATTTCTCTTAGGCATCGTCGACTTGGTCATGTAAATATGCATCAGTTGAGCAAAAAGGACTTGGTCAAGGGACTTCCCGAATTGGATTTTGAAAAGGATGAGGAATGCCAACCTTGTACCCAAGGAAAGAAAACCAAGTCCTCCTTCAAATGCAAAGGAGTTCTTAGTACCAAGAGAGATATTGAACTTCTCCATATTGATCTATTTGGACAAATGGGAACTCAATCGCTTCATGGTTCCAAGTATTGTCTTATTATTGTCAATGATTTCTCTATATATACTTGGACCTTCTTTCTCATTTCCAAAAGTGAAATGCTTGGTGTTTTCTCTAGTTTTTATAAACGAGTTGAGAATGGAGCTTCTTGCTAGATTGTTTCCATCTGTAGTGATCATGGGGGAGAATTTGAAAATGATCTTTTTGAATGCTTTTGTGAAGAATCTGGATATGCATATAACTTCTCTTCACCTCGAACACCTCAACAAAATGGGGATGTAGAGAGGAAGAATAGGTAACTACATGAAATGGCTAGGACCATGCTTTTAGAGTATGACACTCCAAAGAAGTTTTGGGCCAAAGCCGTTAGTACCTCATGTTTTGTGCAAAAATAGGTTTTCACACATCCTTCTTTGAAGAAAATCCCCTATGAGATATGGCATGGTAGGAAGCCTTCTATTGAGTACTTTCATATTTTCCGATGTCCTTGTTTTGTTTTAAATAAAATATTTTCATGACAAGTTTGATCTAAAATCTTACAAGGTTTTATTTCTTGGCTATAGCACTACTAGCAAGTCTTATAGAGTGTTTAATGTTGATCTTGCTAAATTAGAAGAATCCATTAATGTTAAGTTTATTGAGACTAACCCCTCTATTCTCAAACATATTGTTCCAAATGATGATGTTGCAAGTGTGGTAATTGTTGGTATGTATGCCCTGAGAGCTAACCATAGGATGATTGGATTGGGATATATTAAGCTTGATTTGATAAATATCAAAGGCAATCTTACAATTTATTCTGGTTCAATCAGTTATGAGATAATGATAGAAAAAAATGAATGTCTAGAGAATGACAATACTCAATGACGTGTGTCTTCAGGTTGAGGGCCTGAAGAATGAGATCATACAGATGCTAAGATTTTGTACATTCTTGTTTTGTCTCTGGTCGGATGTTATTGTGGAAGGTTGATAGACAACAATGACACAACAAGACTAGAGTGTGTGTTGGTTGATGATAGAGTCTCATTAGTCATGATATATGATATCAAACCAATCACATAGATACATGTCAGAGAACAGTGTATCAGACAAACCCACCGTGACCGTGACACATGGAACCATGACATGGTAGTCACAGTCAGCTCTCATAGTGATGGTGGTGAATGTGATTCTTAGACCTGAAATCACTACACTCATCACATGTCGTTGGGTACACTTTGACATCATAAAACATGGTCCTAAAATATGGATTGTTATAAAGGTGATGATTGGGTGACTTTGACACATGGGGTTTTGACTGTGAGTGATAGATATGGGATTTTTCCCTCCTAAGGGAGTATGATGTCCATGACCACTTGATAAGAGAGACTAAGAAATGCATGTGCATGCACGTGTGAGTCAATATGTGATATTGAAGGCACACATATCTCAGACATTCTGCTTTGGATCAAGGAACATGAATGAACGTTGAAAGGATGATAGCTCCATGCCTTGATTTCATTTAGGATATCAAAGACAAAGGAATTATACATTCACTGGCACACCAATCACAGACCGTAGGATTGAAAGTTGTTCTCCAAATTTCCTTTTCACTTGGGTAGCACTGATGTGCGACTAGGCACCACTCTTTGCTTGTAACATTCACTGCCAACGTGAAATGGGATCTATAGGGTCACACACAAAGGATTTACCTGGAAGAAGGGTTTATCCATGAATGATGTTTGGATTGATTAATAAAGGTGTTTAGTTATTCAATCAAACATTCAATCAATAGACTTGACTCAGAATAATCAAGTTCAAGTGTTGAACTAACTTATTTGAGTGTCAGATTGATTGGGTATTGCATTAACTATGTTCTGCACAATATGGACCACCAACCGAATGGTTCACTGGGTGAACTGATCGGCTCATGGTCAATGAGACAATCGGTTTGACTGGACCAAATGAGCAAGGTTGGGTTGTCCCAATTTTTGAGAAAAGTTTTTCATTTCACTTGTAAATTCGACTGGGACAAGAATTAATCTTTGAATTAGTAGGAAACAAAAGAGGAAAGTCAATTGGAGGCGAGTCAGGAATGTGAAATGACCGGTTCAACTGGTGAATCGATCGGCTCACACTCCCAACCAATCGCTTCATTTGTGAAATGACCGGTTCGACTGCCGTAGTGCAATCAGTTCATGGAAATTATGGACCGTTCTACTCCTACTTTAGTCCTGCATTGCCCGGGGCTGAGAACCCTGACCTTGACCCCTCCTATATATAAAGGGGTACTGGGGGCTTCTCAGATAGTACAACTCAAAACATCAGTTGCTCTGTAAAGTTGTTGTCCTCTCTGGTTGTGGTAACCGAGAGAGCCCAAGCAAGTGCTACCCGACTAGGGAGGCACAACAAGGGAAAGACAACTACAGGATGACAACTGATTGTGAGAGAATGTGTCGGTGAGTAGTACGCCGATAGAAGGGGATGACTCCTTCTAGTATCCTATAGGACCGGATGACTAGAGTTCTCAGTGGTCCGTGTGGACTATCTATAGAGGTGGGAGGTTTCTGCCGCTTAAGAGGAAGACGGTCAACTACAGTCTGGGTTAGGACTAGGAGTTGCACAGATTTTGTTGAAGACTAGGTGGTTGAAGACCGCACTAGCTATGAGGTATTGTCGTTGAGAAAGCCTCAGGACTAGGTACACCTTGCTAAAACCATCCTTTCTATTTCATAGTCATTGATGTGATCTGTGGTTATGGTTTTTTGGTGAGAGAAAATTTTTATTTCTACTGCCTTCTCCTTCACCTAAAACCCAACAGTGGTATCAGAGCCACGTCAACATACTATGTTTTAGGATAATCGATATGATCAGTTTTTCGTTTTACCGCATTTTATTTATTGCATACGATGTGAATATTTAATTGGATAAATGTGAATATCTGATTAATACCACATGATCCCAAACTAAATATATACATATATGATATGGTATATATATGCAAATGATACACGTCATTCAAAATGGTTTTGATTATAGATGTGTAGTATGGTTATGGCCTATAAACCCCTATGTGTGCTTGGTTGGTTGTGGTTGTTTGCTCTCGGTCTGCGCACCAAGCCATCTTCTTCTTTTCCTGATGAAACTCGAGATAACTCAAGATTCTCTTCTTCCTTTGCTCCCCCAAATGTAACTTAGGGTTTCCCAATGAGATATGTAAAAGTAGGATAGTTTATTTCCTGTTACGTCAAGGACTGGTGGGCACCCAGAGGAGTGGATAAATGTGTAAGACGATCGGCTAGAGGTGCCAAACGATCGGGTGGTGGACCGAGACGACTGATTTATGGTGCAACTGGAGGCCTGTCGTGGAGTAGACAACCTGACGAACTGACGGCCTGGAGGAGCCAGACAATCGATTGGAGACAACCAACCGACCGGCCAGGAGGTGGGCCGATTAGTCGTGTGACGAGCTGATCAAAACCGGAACGGCCTAAGCACAAGATCTTCATCAACAACAGGTTGCATGTGATGTAGACCTAGATGACCGTAATTCTTTATTGCTCAAGGAATTACAATAGGATGGCCATAAATATTGCTTTATCGTTAATGCATGTTTTCATTATGGGATATAACATGTATATGATACATACTATATATGTGGTGATTGGATACATATATGCATATATGAGCATATTTAAACCCCTCAACTAAATATTAAGTCTAAGATTCCTTCCAAAATAAGCACATATGAAAAGCTTGATCGACCAAGTGTGGGCATGCCCTAGCGTGGTGCACCGTATATCTCGTGGAAGTGTGATGGTAATTATGTGGGTATGCCCTAGCAAGGTGCATATTCATTGTGTTGGCATTTGGGTTAGACTTAACAAGGTGATCTTGATCAGATCAAGCACCTTGAGGCATAGAGATGAACATGGCAATGAGTTGCACATGACATCTATCAAGAGTTTCATATGATGCAATTGGAAAAGGTTGCCAACCTGAAAGATTCTAGTTGTGGGTGACAGCCCTAGCTGGTCCATGGCTGAGAGGAAATCAGGATCTTGCTCACTAGAAGGTTGTACGCTGCAATCTTCCAAATTGATGGTGAGGGCTATCAATTTGAACAAAATAGTGGGAGCTATAATTAATTAAAGGACTAATTATATCATCAAAATTTTCAAATCACTCAAATTAAGTCAAAAAGAGTTTTGGACTAAAATTGCATATTTTCTTTTTGTAGAACAAATGGTTGTCAATAATAATCACTTTTCGTTGCGATCGGTCCTTGAGAAGGACAAACTAAATAGGAATAATTTCCACGACTGGTTTAGGATGTTGAGAAGTGTTCTCACTCAAGAGCGAAAGCTCTATGTCCTAAATACACTAGAACCAGATGAACGAGATCCAGTAGGTCCTCACACACTCAATGTGATTGGGTATGTGGTCGTCTAGGATTCCCTCTGAGCTAAGAGTTGGTACTGATGTGATACTGCAATCATTGCCAGAATCTTACAGTCAGTTTGTGATGAACAACAACATGAACAACTTTGAAAAGATTTTGATAGAGTTGTTGGGCACGTTGAGGACATCCGAGGCACATATGAAGAAAGACAAACCCAAATTTGTGATGTTGATCAGCCTAAAGAAGGGTAAGTCTAAAGGTAAGGGAAAGGGCCAAGCAAAGAAGTGTTCTGATGCTAGCCAATAGCCCAAGTCATCTTCAACTATCAAGGCCAAGGGAAGGGTGAATAACAATGAAAAAAAGGAGGGGATGGAAGTCTCCACCTCAGGTATCATGAAATAAACTTGAAACACTTCTTTAATCTGAGGTATATGATACCAAGATATAGACCTGACATATATGATATGCAGGATATAAAAAGAAGTGATTGCCTTGATGAAAGGACCAAGAAGGAGCACTCATCATTGGAGCAAGTGTTGCTGCCATAGGAGTACCTTTAAGTTTATTTCAGCCTAAAAGGGCATGTAATAGAGTTATGAATTGCTATTTTATTTTTCCAATAAATAGAAACACTTTATTTCTCCATCTTGTAATGACAAGGATGTTTATCAATAAAGCTGATGTTTCAATTTAAAGATATGATCTTTTGTGGAAATGTCTTATTTATCTTGTGGTACTTGGTATGCACAAGATAAAATGATACCTAAAAGTTATTGATGACTTAAACAATTAATTAGCATTATCATGATAAATTCATTTCTAGCTTCCATGTTAATGGATAGGCCATACTCTTTTGGTTGTGAACCATTAAGAGATATGAATGTCTTGGGTATGATGACAAGTCAATCTTTACTAGATGTAGTGGGAGAATGACTATTCTATTGGGTATAATACATATTGATGTATTTATATACCTATTGGAATAAATGCTAATGCTTCAGATGGTGTTTATTGAAATACCAATATGAATATCTTGAAGTGTTCAAGAATATCATAAATGAAGTATAAACTTGGTAAAAGTATTAACTCTTTAATGTGATCAATAAATGGGATACTTAAACCAAATGTTTGAGGACCTTGTGAGTAATTATGATAGTGTATCATAGAGAACTCATGATTAAGGCATCGTGATGTCTAAATCAAAGAAGGAGTCATATTCTAAAAGGTTAGAGCATGATCATCAAATAACTAAACCTTCTAGAATTCTTCTAAAAGAATATGCTTACACTAAATAAAGGAGATTAAGAATCACAAGTGTTGTGGATTCTCAAAGTTCCTTATGTAACAGATACACCTCATATATCTAGGTGATGAATTGGTCATATGATGAGCCAATAAGCTAGATGATGTTGAAGGACCAGATTTTGAGTTATGACTTGAGGCCATAAGATCTAAAATGACTTCCATGTGAACCATAAGGTATGAACTTAGTGGTAGCACTTGATTGGGATAAAACCCATAAGTGCAATTGGGTCTTAAGAGTTAAGACTGACATGGATGACATTTATAGAAAGGATCATGCTTGATGTTGGAACTTGAAAGACTATGAAATTTGGCATATGGATATTAAAACTGCATTCCTGGCGGGAATAAGATAAGGCTATGTACGTGACACAACTTGAAGGGTTTTATGAATCCAATAATGCAAATGCAGCCTAAAGTTATAAGGGATTAATCTATATATTGATTAAATATAAGAACTCAGAATTGGAAGTCTTTACTTTGATTATATAGTCAACAGTTTTGACTGATATATCAAAATAAAGAAGGGATCTATGATTACAAAGATTTAGTGGGAGCGTATTCACATTCCACATGATGATGAGGAATGAAATGTTCTAAAATGGAAACTGGTGTGGAAATACCTTCTTAAAGGGAAGATAGAGAAATGTCCTATGTGATAGGAATAGAGATTTATAGAGATAGTTCATGAAAACCTCTTGACCTGGTAAAGAGAGAGCATACATTGGCAATCTGTACTGAAGGGTTCAATATGGACAAATTCAATGGGAGAAAACTTGTCCATGTTACATGGAGTTAGTATCTCAGATGCCAAGTGTCCCAAACTCTTATGAAGAATAGGAACACATAGATAGATGCCTTATGCATTCACAATTGGATCTATCATGTATGTAATCATCCCATTATCTTGTATGTATTGTATACAATAATAAAATATACATTCATCATCTTGTATGTATTGGACATGACAATATGATGTGCTCATCCTGTTAACTCGTATGTACTGGACATGATGAGTGGATGTCTGTCTACTTCTAGTTAATCACTAGAATACCATGAAGAACTTGTTTGGTACTTGTAAAGTACTAGTTCTATGGTATTATAAGGAAGAGTTCAGTGTAAAGAGTTACACTGATGCAAGCTTACGAAATGATACAAATTGATCGCAAAATATATAAAATATAAAAATAAATATGAGTTGATAAATGGAAATGTTCATATTTAAAAGCCATTTAATTCTAAAAGGGAATGTCGAGTACCCTTGTGTTATGAACATCAAAGGATACTATATGGATCTAGAAGTTTATAGAGATGAACTTATAGATATTCCAACCATCAATGACAAGTATTAATACTGAGTCAAACAATGGAGCTAAGAGTTAGGCAAGGAATATCAGATCGCATATTATGACAACTCCATCTCATATGATATGTCATACAATGAAGAGATGTGAAACATGAAATACCGACTAAAGCAAAGTGTTACTAACTCACTGCATTTGCACTGGAGCAGCAGAAACATGTGGGACATGTTTGGAGATCACTAAGAATATGATTCAAAGGTGATTGGCTCACAGTGCAAGTGGGAGTCTATTGGTATGTATGCCCTGAGAGCCAATCATAGGATGATTGGATTGGGATATATTAAGACTGATTTGATAAATATCAAAGGCAAGCTTCCAATTTATTCTGGTTCAATCAGTTATGAGATAATGATAGAATAGAATGAATGTCTAGAGAATGACAGTACTCAATGATGTATGTCTTCAGGTTGAGGACCTAAAGAATGAGATCATATAGATTCTAAGAGTTTGTACATTCTTGTTTTGTCCCTAGTCAGATGTCATTGTGGAAGATTGATAGACAATAATGACACAATAAGACTAGAGTGTGTGTTGGTTGATGACAGAGTCTCATTAGTCATGATATGTGATATCAAACCAAACACATAGATACATGTTAGAGAACTGTGTATCGGACAGACCCACCGTGAGAGTGACTCATGGAACCATGACATGGTAGTCACAGTCATCTCTCACAGTGATGGTGGTGATTATGATTCTTAGACCTGGAATCACTACACTCTTCACATGTCATTGGGTACACTTTGACATCATCAAATGCAGTCCTAAAATATGGATTGTTATAAAGGTGATGATTGGGTGACTTTGACACATGGGGTTTTGACTGTGAGTGATAGATATGGGATTTGTCCCTCCTAAGGGAGTATGATGTCCCTAACCACTTGATAAGTGAGACTGAAAAAGGCATGTGCATGCAGGCATGAGTCAATATGTGATATTGAAGGCACATATATCTCAGACGGTCTGCTTTGGATCAAGGAACATGAATGAACGTTGAAAGGATGACAACTCCATGCCTTGAGTTCATTCAGGATATCAGAGATAAATGAATTATACATTCACTGGAACACCAATCCCAGACTGTAGGATTGAAAGTTGTTCTCCAACTTTCATTTTCACTTGGGTAGCACTGATGTGTGACTAGGCACCACTCTTTGCTTGTGATGTCATAAGCTGTTATGGACATTCACTGCCAATGTGAAATGGGACCTATAGGGTCACACACAAAGGATTTACCTGGAAGAGGAGTTTATCCATGAATGATGTTTGGATTGATTAATAAATGTGTTAAGTTACTCAATCAAACATTCAATCAATAGACTTGACTCAGAATCATCAATTTCAAGTGTTGAACTAACTGATTTGAGTGTCAGATTGATTGAGAACTGCATTGACTGTGTTCTGCACAATCTGGACCACCAACCGACTGGTTCACTCGGTGAACCGATCGACTCATGGTCAATGAGACAATCAGTTTACTTGGTGAACCAATTGGTTTGATTGGACCAAACAAGCAAGGTTGGGTTGTCCCAATTTTTCAGAAAAGTTTTTCGTTTCACTTGTACAATTTGATTGGGACAAGAATTAATCTTTGGATTAGTAGGAAACAAAAGAGGAAAGTCAATTGGAGGCAAGTCAGGAATGTGAAATGACTGGTTCAACAGGTGAATCAATCGGCTCACACTCCCAATCGATCGGTTCATTTATGAAATGACTGGTTTGACTGCCGTAGTGCAATCAGTTCATGGAAATTTCGGACCCTTCTACTCCCAATTTAGTCCCGCATTGCCCGGGGCTGAGAACCCTAACCTTGACCCTCCTATATATAGAGGGGTACTGGGGGATTCTCAGATAGTATAACTCATAACATCAATTGCTCTATAAAGTTATTGTCCTCTCTGATTATGGTAACCGAGAGACCCCAAACAAGTGCTACCTGACTAGGGAGGCACAACAAGGGAAAGACAACTACGTGATGACAATTGATTGTGGGAGAGTGTGTCGGTGACTAGTACGCCAATAGAAGGAGATGAATCCTTCTAGTATCATGTAGGATAGGATGACTAGAGTTCCCGATGGACCGTGAATCTATAGAGGCGGGAGGTTTCTTCAACTCAGGAGGACGACAGTCAATGCAGTTCGGGTTAGGACCATGAGCTGCACAGATGCCGTCGAAGACTAGGTGGTTGAAGACCGCACTAGATGCAAGGTATTGTCGCTGAGCAAGCCTTAGGACCAGGTACACCTCGCTAAAACCATCATTCCTATTTCACAGTCATTGATGCGATCCATGGTTATGGTTTTGTGGTGAGAGATTTTTTTTGTTTCCTATGCCTTCTCCTTCACCTCAAACCCAACAATAATTCCTATCCTAAAAGAACTCAACATCACCCAAAAGGGAAAGAATTTAGTGACTCAAGAAGAAGAGAAAGATGAAGAGAAGAAGGACCCAACTCCCCACTTTGCAAAGAATCATCCAAAAGAGCTGATTTTAGGTGACCCATTTGAAATCATGAAGACACGAGCTGCCTTCAATAAAGAACAAGCCAACAATGGCTTGATCTCACAACTCGAGCCAAAGAACGTCAAAGAAGCTCTTGGGGATGATGAATGTGTAATATCCCTGACCTGGGTTATGCCATAAACCTGGAAGTTTTGCTTAAGTAAGTTATTTATAAACTTTTTTAATCTTTTGAAAAGTAATTAAGACTTAAGGAAAGTTTAATTTTCAAGTTTGAGCTTATTTGCAAACTATTTGTGCATTATATGATAGTTTGGGTGTAATTTGCAATTTACCCAAAATGAGGGGTTATATTGCAATATGTCACATTTTGAATATGATTAAAGTGATTTAGAATCATAAGAGAGAGAATGATGCTAAGGGGTGGCTTAAGGAATGCCTAAGTTCCAAGTTGGAGCTTGTTTGAATAATGCTTGTGCCTTGTTTACCAGTTTTGGTGCAATTTGCAATTTACCCAAAATGTAGGGTTGATATGCAAATCACCACATCTAGAGTGTCCCTACACTCTCTTAGAATCATCTAGATTAGATATAAAGAATGAGGCACCATGTTTGAATCATTTTTGAGTGATGTTATTCTTGGTGATGAAAAGACCAAGAAGAGTTGTATAGTTGAAACTCTAATTGAGTTGTATCGAGTTGTAGAGATTTTATGGGAGTGCCTATCGGCCAAGGAGCCACAGAGGAGGTCCCATATCCTTTTTTTAACTCTTGGCCTTTTTCATGATGGGTTAAGCACCTCAATAAGGTGATGGATATTGGTTTACAACTTTCCTTGGAAAAGTTGTATCGGTTTGTGAATAAAGTGAGGTTGGGTTGAAATATCTTGCTCAACAATGGCTGAAATCTTATCCCTAGATTATCCTTAAGAGTTTTGCATGTCAATATAAATATGTGTGCATGCATGGAAATGTGTAAACCATGCATGAACATGTGGCATCTAGTAGTATAAGGTGATGACACCTCTTATACTCTCTCTCTCTCTCATGAACCTCAATTATATATACCACTCCTTTCACCTACTAGTGAAACTTTTCGAATCCTACAACCCTCTTTATCTTATATATCATGCATAGTAGTTGATGAGCAAGGAGGAGCTCGAGCCTTAAGCTTAAGGTGAAGCCATGGTCATCTTCAGCCTTGGTTGAAGCATGAATCTCGGGTTGTGATTCTTCCTTTCTTTTCTTCTTCACCAAGTTCTTATCTATGGATTCCTTGCATATAGAGGAGTTGTGAACAAGTCTTGGATATTTGATAAGTTCATCTTCAACCTTGGGAATGTGAAGCTTTGGAGCTTGGATCTTTGATGTTGTTCTTGAGGTGAGTTATATAACTTGAACCTAATCATGTTATTATTCACCTTCAATCTTGCTATACTTGATGATCTACTTTCAATTTCGAGTTTTCTTGAATAATTGTTGATCCATGAGTTCTAATATTTGTGTAGGATTTTTGTCCATGAACTAGGACAGTAAGGAATGAAAGTCTAGAGCTTGATGATGATGACATCATCATGGCACAAATCGATATCGGGTTGAAGCACCTCCAATCCAATATGATGATGAAACCCAATATGGTGTGAAGCACACACACACCTCTTAGATGATATGGTGTAACACACATACACACACCTCTTGCCCGATATGGTGGAAGCCCACACCTCTTACCCGACATGGTGGAAGCACACACCTCTTACCCGATATGGTGGAAGCACACACCTCTTGCCCTATATGGTGGAAACACACACCTCTTACCCGATATGGTAAGCAAGCATACACCTCTTGCCAGATATGGTAAGCAAGCATACACCTCTTGCCCAATATGGTAAGAAAGCATACACCTCTTTCCCGATATGGTAAGCAAGCATACACCTCTTGCCTGATATGGTAAGCAAACATACACCTCTTGCCCGATATGGAGGTAGGCACCTCCAATCCAATATACTTGATTGAGTAACACATGAAGTGTGTTATGTCAAATGATACATTAAGATGTAAAAAGTTTAATGCATTTTGATAAGTGTAGGCCAATGTACCTTGAGAAAAGTGTTGAGCCAACTTAATAAAGTATGATGTATTCAATATCCTAGTGAGGATGAGAGAGAAACTCATACTTTGTGTGATAATCATTTAATGAGCATACATTGATGCTCTTAATATGCATGGAGCTATGAATCAGGGTTTTGATTCTTGATAATATGAACTTGAAACCCTAATCGCTTTAAAACCCTAATCGGCTAAAAAGGGAAAACCTAACCCTAATAATGGGAAGGTTGTATTTCTCTTGTATTGCATGGTGATGATATGTACTTGATGTTGTTTTTATCATGAAATACTAACCATGCAGGTATAATGAGATCATGAGAATAGCCAGGTATGAGCTATGATGTTTCATATGATACATATTAAATGGGCCTTGTGAGCCATGTGAAATACTTGTGCAATAAGTATAATGTATACCTGGTCTGAGGACTTAGAGGTAATAGTTACCTGCTAAGAGGTGACAATGTTTAGTGATGAACTAAGGGTTTGAATACCCAGATCTAGCAATCATGATGATGATAATATTAAGGGATGAGAATTCCCAATAATGTGATAAGGGACTTAGATTCCGAGTATTATCCATTCAATGTGTTCCAAAGATTATGAAAGTACTTGATAAATGTATTACACCTTTTTTTGTAGCATCTGTTATAATCCATGCTTGTAACTTGGTTGATGCTAAAAGATACTGTAATGCACCTAATTAATCAAGTAAAACCTTATCATGCAGTTTCCCAGGCCATAGATCCATTCAGTGTCTGGATTTGCTGAATGGTGAGATGAGTTTAACTCAGAGTGCATATTTTTGAATATGTGGAGGTAACAAATGAACATATCCTTACGTCCAGATAGGGATTTCTGTGTGATTTCCCCAAGGAATACTAGGGTTGTCGTGTGATCGCCCTGATGAAAATGTATTGGGGATTGATGTGTGATCTCCCCGAAGAGAGTGCATGTTGTGGCTATAGCTCTATAGCAAAGATGCCGCTATACCCCGACAAACTAGTTGAAGTTTGACATGATGTCACTACCAGTGGTCTCGTACTGACCGAGATGGGTGAGGTCTTGGAAACTAACTCTTCCATTGACTTTGTATGGTATCGATTTCAACTAAGCGGTGGTCAGTTGGAGCATGAGCGATATACCTCATCTCCTCTGGGCATAAATGTGACCGTAAATATGTAATCAGCCGTGTAGCATATCTACTTAAGGATTGAATACGAAAACTTTGGTTGATGTTACATTACTTTTATACATCTTAAACAGATAGATGTTATATGTGTTCTTCGTATTCCTTATAAAGTGATTAGATGATTTATTGCTCTAACTTAGATAGATGCAATGCTTTAAAAGATGATATTGCTTTGTTCTGCTTTTAAACCATGATTAATCTTGATTATTAATATAAAAGATCCTCTGCTCAATTTTTTGCAATTTAATTATGATAATAATATTATTGGAAGAGAGTTATATCTCTCGCTAGGACTTTTGTCTCACCCCATTGGTCCCAACATTTTTAGGTGGACACAGACGAGGAGGTAGAGACTGTACTATAGAGGAAGGAGAACATCAATAGGGATAGCAGTAACAGCTCAAGTTGAGTGTGTTGTTTGTCATGTCTTGTAGATAGAATTCATATATGTCGTATCAGTACTCCTAGGTCCTTGGGAGTTAGTACGTAATGGTTTTATAAACGATCTGCGATTTTTTCTTGTATTCCTTGAGGTTTTATGTTTCTTATGTATATGTTTGGGTAAAGCAACTGGTATATGATATCCTCGAGATACAATGGTACAATGTATGTACAATGTGAACCATGATGTATATATATTTCCTTAGTTCTTTATTTAAGAGTTTCCTGGCAATGGATCTCTTTACAAAATGGTTTTAATTTTTAGTGATTTTCATTAATCCTCTGCTAATGGTTATTCTGCATAATTACTGGTGGTGATTCGGCAGTCGAGTCGTCACAAAGTCTTGGTATCAGAGCCTAATATTTACTGAGTCTATAGAGACTTAGGATTAAGGTTGTTGAGTCTGTTCTAGTGTCATCCAATTTATCTTATAGTGACTTCTGCTCATATAGGAGAAGAAGTAAAGTTGAAAGATGGTTGGAGCACACGAAGAACATGCTACTGAGAGCAGTATTGCTGCACCAGGAGGAGGTGTAAGGGATCAGGCTAGAGAGGAATCAGTGCCTGAGAATCCCCATCTTGATCAAGCCATGCTTGAAAACCCAACTTTTCATGCTCTTTTTGGGTAGTTCATGACCACAATGATGCATATGTCATATCAGATGCCAACACCATCACCTAGGGAACCGGTTCCCAATGAGGGATATGGGTCTGGTAAGACCTTTGAGTGGTTATGTTGGGTAGGAGCCACCAAATATGTAACATCCCTGACATGGGTTTAGGGATAACCATATTTGATTAGCCTAAATAAGTTTCTTAGAACTTTAATATAATTCTCTAAAGTGTTTTTTTATTAGGTAACAAACCTATGTTTCAAGTTTGGTCCTGTTTGAATAATGTTTGGAGCAATGTTCTCATGTT
Organism: Alisma plantago-aquatica; assembly: GCA_963693085.1. Classification (NCBI taxonomy): domain Eukaryota; kingdom Viridiplantae; phylum Streptophyta; class Magnoliopsida; order Alismatales; family Alismataceae; genus Alisma; species Alisma plantago-aquatica. The sequence continues at coordinate 808,289,009 of OY856409.1, forward strand.
TTGGACCAAATTTCAATTTACCCAAGATGAGGGGTTGTATTGTAATATGTCATATGTAGAACATACCTCAGGTGTTTTAGCATCATAAGAGAGAGAATGATGCAAGGTGGTGGTTTGTGGAAAGCCTAACTTCCAAATTTGAACTTGTTTGAATAATGCTAGTGCCTTGTGTACCAATTTTGGTACAAGTTGTAATTTACCCAAAATGTAGGGTTGATATGCAAATTACCACCTATAGAGTGTCCATACCCCATCCTAGTATCATTTATAGGAGAGATAAAGGAGGATACCATGTTTGAATCATGTATAAGGGATAGTATTCTTGGTGATAGAAAGACCAAGAAAGAGTTGAATGTGAAACCCTAACTTGAGTTGTATCGAGTTGTAGAGTTCATATGGGAGTGCCTATATGCCAAGGAGCCATAAGGGGAGTCTCATATTGATTTGTGAACTATTATCATTGTCCATGATGGGAAAATTACCTCAAGGATGTGAAGTGTATCGGTTTACAACTTCCTTGGAAAAGTTGTATTGGGTTGTGAATAAAGTGGTGATTGAATTGAGATATCTTATCCAACAAGATAAGTGATGGCCGGAATATCATCTCTAGATTATCCTCAAGTGCTTTGCATGTCAAGATAAATATGAGTGCATGCAAGGACAAGTGTCAACCATGCATGGACACGTGGCACCTAGTAGCTTAAAATGATGACACCTCATATACACACTTTTCCATGAACCTCAAGTATATATACCCTTCCTTTCACCTATAATTGAAATTTTCGAAATTTATCACCCTCTTGTTCTTATATACTGTGCATAGAGTCTTATTATCATGCATAGGAAGAGGGGTATCATGCATAGATCTTTGGTATCGGCCATAGCAAGGTGATATCGGCCATAGCAAAGTGATATCGGCCAAAGTGAAGTGATATCTGCCAAGTGGGGGATATCAACCACAAAGTGGTGATGTATCATGAATAGTGTTGAGGAGCTCAAGTCTTGAACCTTTTATAAGCTCATTTTAAACCTTGGGAATGTGAAGCTTTGGATCTTGGAGCTTTGAAGTTGCTCTTGAGGCGGGTTATATAACTTGAACTCAATTATGTTATTATTTACCATCAATCTTACCATAGTTAATGATTTACTTTCGATTCAATTTTTTTTGCATAATTGATGAACCCATGAGTTCTATTAGTGACCTAGGATTTTTTTCCATGAACTAGAACAATGAGGTCAAGAGTCTAGAGGTTAATGATGATGACATCATCATGGTTCAACCTGATATTGGGTTGAAGCACCTCTAACCTGATATGGTGAAGTGAACATATCACTAAAACGTTATAATGAGGATGCATATATCTTATACACGATATAATGATGAAGTATACATCTTGTACATGATGTGGTGTCAAGCATACACCATGTTCACGATATGAGGTCAAGTATACACCTCATGCATGACATGGAGTCAAGTATATACTCAAACCCAATATGACAAACCCTAGATGATGAGTAACCCAATATGGTGACATTAGTACACCATTAGCCCAATATACTAATGAGTTTATACCTCATGGACAATATTAGTAACACATACACACATTTTGTGCATGATATGGGATCAACCACACACTTTATACACGATATGGTGTTGAGTATACACCCTAACCCGATATGATGTTGAAACCCAACACGGTGTTGTGGAATCCGATATGCATTGGAACCCCACACCCCTACTGGTTTATACACTTGAGCTAGTTGTGACTAATCCGTTTTCTAGCCTATCACTCATCACATGATGAAGAGTAGCACAATACCATGAAGGTTTTGAAGAAGATATGAGCATAAGGGTCAAACCCGATATGCAAACCCTAAAGGTTGAAGAACCCGATATGCATGCACTATATGGAGATAAGGATATATCTCATGCATGATATGGTGATGAGGATACACGTCTATAACCTATATGGAAGCACACCTACACCTCTATACCCGATTGGAGGAAGCACCTCAACCTAATACACTTGATTGAGTGACACATGTAGTCAGTTATGTCAAATGATACATTGACACATCAAGAGTTTAATGCATTTTGACAGATATGGGCCAATGTACCTTGAGAGAAAGGGTTAAGACAAGTTAATAAAGTATGATGTAATCAATATCCTAGTGAGGATGATAGAGGAACTCATACTTTGTGTTGGTAATCATGTAATGATAAATGATGAGAATAAATAAGTATGATTGAATACTTATGATATCAATGTATTCTCCTAGATGTGTGGAGCAATGAATTAAGGTTTGGATTGGTAATATGAACTTGAAACCCTATTCGGCTATGAAGGGAAGCCATAACACTAATAATGGGAAGGTTGTATTTCTCTTATTGCATAGGCCTTGTGAGACATGTTAAATAATTGTATAACAAGAATATTTTTTATGTAGTCTGATGACCTAAAAAGATATTTATTTCCTAGTGAGAGGTGACAAGATATTTAAATGGCCTTGTGAGCCATGTGAATAGTTGTTGGCTAGTGAGAGCTGATAAGATGTTTAAATGGCCTTGTGAGCCATGTGAATAGTTGTTGCCTAGTGAGAGGTGACATGATGTTTAATGGGCCTTATGAGTCACGTGAAATACTTGTATAACAAGTATAATGTTGTATAGGTCTTATGACCTAGAGATGGATGTTGTCTAGTGAGAGGTGACAAGATGTTTATAAAAGTCTCATGATCTAGAGATTGATGTAAGATATGGTAATGTTCAAAATAAACCAGGGAAATTGGAACCCCGTAACATAATAATAATAATAATAATAAATGGTTACAAAGATAATAATAAAATCTTGGTCATACATGCATTATGGTTATAGACAAATAAGGGCTATAGCATTTTGAATATGCTAAAATGAGATACGAGGAATACTTGTATCACATAAAGGATGTGAATGTGTATGATGACTTGACCGAGGCATAATGCCTAGTGAAGGTGATGTGGTATTCAATGATGAGTTTAAGGGATCGATATCCCATAATGAAAATGAAAGGAAAACATAAAGGTATGGACATGATCTCACAAGATTGGTATAATCCAATACCTGGCTGTAATCTCACAAGATTGGTACAATTCAATACCTGGCTGTGATCTTACAAGATTGGTACAATCCAATACCTGGTTGTAATCTCACATGATTGGTACAATCCAATACCTGGTTGTAATCTCACAGGATTGGCATAGTCCAATACCTGGATGTAATCTCACAGGATTGGCATAGTCCAATACCTGGCTGTAATATTATAGGGTTGGGATAGTACAATACCTGGCTGTGATCTCATAGGATTGGTATAATCAAATACCTAGCCAAACTCTCACATGATTGGTATAATCCAATACATGGCTTTAATTTCATAGGATTGGCATAGTCCAATACCTGTCTATGATTTCACAGGATTGGTACAATCCAATACTTGGCCTGAACATAACATTTACAAATCATAGTTTTTTTAGCGGTGGAATGTTAGGGTTTGGGAGCACTGGTAGAGGCGGTGGCTGGGGTGGTCATGGAGGAGGAGGAGGATGAGGGCTTTGACCACCAGATGGGTGGGATCCTGGAAGAGAAGCATTGTGCTGTGTTATTCACCAGGATACTATAATGGATAGCGAGGCTATCAGTATGGATAGGACTGTCCAGTTTATCGACGGGGGAAGTTCGGATGCAAACGGGACAGAAGCGACCAGAGTCCTTCAAAACATCGACATCGATTTACAATATGCTTCGTACGCGGAGAACCAATCACAAAACCATCCACAAAACACTCAAGCGACATCTCACATGGAATACGAGGGAGAAACCCCTGGCGCGGCAGAGTTTCCAACCCTACAGGGATACAAGAGCAACAAGGAGAACGAACCATCAACACAGGTGTGACCATACCCAAGAATTCCGATTTCATATAGTGACATTGCAGGAGGATCAATTAAATCTATTCTGGGGTTCTAGGATGCAAAAGTTTTCCTAAATGAAAAAGATATTAGGGTTTCTCTACAGGACGGAACGCCTCACATGGAGATCAATCCTGAAAAATACAGTCAACTAATGAAACTGTGGTGCTACACTGTTATTGTGAAGGTCCTTGGGAAGGATGTCGGATTCATGGCCTTGCAAACTCGCATCAAGGCCATGTGGAATCCTATAGGAAATATGAGACTGGTAAACCTGGAAAACAATTACTACCTGGTTCAGTTATTGCAGGAGGATGACTACTTCAAGGCTTTAATCGGGGGCCCTTAGCCAATGCTGGGATCGTACCTGTCAGTACAACCTTGGGACCCAGGTTTCGTCCCCTTGGATGCTAACCCCAGGTATGTGGTGGCTTGGGCTAGAGTTCCAAAGTTACCAATATTCCTTTATCAACAGCGAATCCTGGAGGAGATAGGAAACACCCTGGGATCTACTGTAAAAGTTGACAACAACACCTTACTGAAGAGGCGAGGGAATTTTGCTAGAGTGGTCGTCAAACTAGACACTACAAGGCCTTTAATCCCATCTATCGTCATCCAAGACGAGTTGTACCAATTGGAGTATGAGAATCTACCCACAATATGCATGTTTTGTGGCAGAATCAGCCATAAGGAAGAAACCTGCAAGGTGAGGATGGAAGCGGAGGCAGCAGCAAACAAACTAGCTACCGAAGGAAGCACGGAGACACCTGTTACCATATCCTCAGGTGGGTTCACCAGTCCTTTGCATGCAAAACCCATGCAACGTCACCCACGCAAGACACCCACAACACCAAAAGGCCGAACAACCAGCAACAACAGATTTGCAGCACTCCCTGAAGATGAGGAATCTCTAGAGCCCCAACCTAACAACAAGGAAACAATGGACAAAATAACTAGAATAGACTGGAAAGCAAGGAAGGATACATCGAGAAGAAATACCCAACCATAGGATACGCAATCCAGAAGAAAACCAATCAGTTGAAATCTGAATCCTTCAGGGAGCTCGGAATCCAACAAGAAAACTGCTTGCCAACAAGATGGGAAGGAGAACAATCACCGAGTCATTAACATTCTAGAAGAGGATACTGTAGTTGTCACTGGAGTTGGGGACAAGGAAGTGTCGAGTCTATCTTTTTGCTTTAGGCAGTCTACCCCAACACCTGGCAGCAACAGGAAGATGGGTGGCATCAAGAACCCACCTCAAGGAGGGGGTTCGGTTGGGATCCACTTAAGAAACTGCAAAATATGCTCTGGAACTGACATTCTAAAACTAGGAACAAGGAAAAGAGGGAAGCAATTCCACTCAGAGGAGGACAACCAGGCGGAGGAGGGTGCAACCAACCCTTCGTCTCCATAACAAGTGTTTAATGATCTGTGCAACCTAGAATGTCCAAGGTATTGGTAAGGAGGACATTCCGAACACTATTCATTATTACAAGAACAATCTTAGCATCGATATCCTGGCTATTGTTGAGACACGCACGAGTGGAGCCACAGCTGACCGCATCATCAAGACACTAAACTTTGACAAATCTCACCGGGTGGAAGCGATTGGTTTCGCCGGTGGAATCTGGGTTCTGTGGAGAAGGAGTATCGGGGAAGTGGAGATCTTGGCTCTGCATCACTATTTTGTCCACTGCCTTGTAAACAATGAAATGTTAATCACTTTCATCTATGCCAGCCCTCAATAACATCGTAGGAGGTTCTTATGGAAGCATTTAAGCACCTTAGAGACAGCTTCCTCGTTGCCATGGTTGGTTCTTGGCAACTTCAACGCCACTCTTACACCTGAGGAGAAGAGCGGGAGTACTCGAGTTAATCTCTCCAGTTGTTGTGAGTTTGCCAAAGCTCTGGCTCAAGCCGGGCTGGAGGACTTGGGGGCATCGGGTCCTCAGATGACATTCAAAAGGGGCTGCCTCCAGGAACGTCTTGATCGAGCAGTGGCCAATTAGGAGTGGATTGATGCACATCCCAACACCACAGTTGAAGTGTTTCCCAGAGTAGCATCGGACCATGCACCTATACTGGTTAAAACTAACCACCGCTAGGAGTCCTATACACAACACCTAAAAAGCAGCACATCATGGGCAACACATACTACCTTCCCATCCTTCTTCCAGGAGCATTGGAACAACACTGAGGAGTTCACCACTACGGCGAACAAGTTGATGCAAGCTGCAGATAGATGGGACAAAGACGAACGGAAAAAAGAAAGAAAGCACAAGAATTTCCTACTAGCAACATTAACCAAGAAGCAAGAAGAGTTGTGCAATAACTATTCAGCAGAGCTAGATAAGCAGATAGGAGCGATTCAATGTGAATACATGGATGTTCTTGCAAAACAAGAAGCGGAATGGCGTCAAAAATCCAGGTGCGACTAGTTAAAATTGGGCGATTCGAACACTGCTTATTTTCAAGCTCTGGTGAAGGCGAAGAGAAGGAGAAATGTTATTTCAAAACTGAAGGATGAGAGAGGCAATTGGGTGGAGAAGGAAAAGGAGTTGGAGACTCTTATTAATAATCACTTCAAGAAGCTTTTTACCAATGAAAGGCCAACAGTCTCACATAATGAACCTATCCAATACCATGGCGTCTTTCAAAGCTGGTCACCGGAAATGAAACAATCCATGAGAAGTCCCCCAACCGATGAAGAAATCCTAGAAGTACTGAACCGCATGAACCCAGTGAAGGCCCCTGGCCCAGACGGGATTGATGTGGGGTTCTAGCAAAAGAACTGGAACCGAATCAAAACATCTTTATAATTAACAATCCTTCAATGTTTTTTAGGTCACCCTATACCACAGGAAATGGCGAGATCTACGCTAGTCCTTATTCCAAAGACTACTACTCTGAAGCACTGTAACCATCTCCGGCTGATAGAGCTTAACAACGTGAGCATGAAGCTACTATCTAAAATCATTGTGGAGTGCATCAAACCTTTTCTAAGCAACTAGATTTCACCGAGCCAAACGAGCTTTGTCCCTAGTCGACGAATCTCAGACAACATGATCCTACTGCAGGAGGTGGTCCACACAATGGGTACAAGAAGAACAGGGAAAAGATGTATGACCTTGAAACTTGACCTAACTAAGGCGTATGATCAGATGAGATGGGATTTCATCTACGATACTCTCCAGAGGACACCTATCCCACTTTCTCTCATTACGGTGATTATGAATATAATCACTAGCGACGAGATAGCCATCTCATGGAAAGGGAAGCGACTTCCACCTTTCAAAGCATCACACGGAGTCCGCCAGGGGGACCCTTTGTCCCCATACCTATTTGTAATATGCCTAGAACATTTGAGCCAAGACATTGGGAAAATGGTGGATGAAGGAAGCTGGAAGCCGCTGCTCGTCACAAGAAGGGGACCCAGTTTGACACATCTCTATTTTGTGGATGATATCACCCTTTTCAGCGAAGCTTCTGTCAAACAGGCTAAAGCCATTATGAGGTGTATTAAGAGATTCAGTGAAGTATCTGGCCAAATCTTATCCCCTGATAAATCATCGATGTACTTTTCTAGGAACACAGGTCGACCACTTAGAAGGAGGATCTACCGAGCACTCCAAATACAAGATATGGAAGATCTGGGAAGACACCTTGGGGTTACGATACTCCACAAATGAACAAATAAAGTAGTGTATCTAAACCTCCTCAACTCTATAGACCAACACATCAACTCATGGATGACACACACATTGTCCCTAGACGGCAGAGCCACTCTGGCCAGGTCAGTTCTCAACTCGATGCCTACATACATAATGCAGACTAGTCAGCTTCCCGCTTCAGTGTGTGACAACATTGATAGAAGCATCCACAACTTTATCTGGGGCAGACCGGACGTGAGTAAAAGCCTTAGTCTGGTCTCTTGGAAGAAAATGATAGCTCCAATACACCTAGGCAGTCTGAACATCAAACCAGTGTGGCTCCAAAATCAAGCACTCCTTGCCAGGAACATCTGGGAGTTCTTAATAGCAGAAGGGTCCATATGGAAAGAGGTCATGACCAAGAAATACATGCATCGTCGGGATATAGGCAGAAAATAGGATCTCGACTGTGGAAATACATAATGGACAAGAAGGATACTGTGATGGCAAAAGTTGCTAAAGCTGTTGTTAATGGCAAATCGACCTCAGTATGGCATGATAAGTGGGTGGAGGTGAAGTTTAGTCCCTCACTAAAACCAGGCTATACAATCCCCGAGGACATACATGACCTGAAGTCAGCTCTTTGGCCTCTGAAGGCATCTGGGATGGCAATTTCATTAAGCACTGGTTCACTGAGGATTCTGTGAGCACTATTCTGAACATGCTACCCCCGATCTCAAATGGGGAGGAGGATGTTTGGTGTCATTTGGATGACACTCATGGCCACTTTCGAAAACCGAATTACTACAAACAACTGGTACATAATGCCTGTATCCACACCCCAGGGAACTGGACCACAATATGGAAACCTCCTATACCACAGCGCACAAAAGTCTTTCTATGGAAGACCCTACACGAAGGCCTGATGATGAACCTTAACCGAGCCAGACGTGGATTTACAAAGGATGATAGATGTCCTATTTGTGGCCTCAATGGTGAATCCACACTACATAACCTCAAAGAATGTCAATCTGCACAGCAGGTGTGGAGCACTATCTCAAGAAGTAACCAGTTACAGTTTGAGGCAGGAGAGTCAGTTGGTGTATGGTTCTCCCAAAATCTGAAGAACAACAAATACAGAAAGGTCAGATCGGTGTGGTTCACCAATACGACTGAAACTTTGTGGCAACACAGAAACGAGATAATCTTCTCTGGTAAACATAATACTCCTACGACGAGTGTTCAGATAATAGCTAATAAAGTTAGGCAATCTCTGTATGCATTTCAGAACCCAACAAGACCACACCAGCCTCCGCCAGTTGCTACGTTGTCACCATAACCTCTCAACACCATCAAAATTAATGTATATGGATCAGTGCGGAAAAGTAATGTTAGAGCAGCCACAAGCTATGTTGCCAGAGAAACACAATAGAGATGGATTAAAGCAGGAGCTGAGACTGGTAAGGGTCATCATATATTAAACATTGAACTCCTGGCTATCTGTAGAGGCATCGAAGCCATGATTCAAACACCAGAAGCCTTGATCATTGAATCAGACAACAAAATGACATGTGATATTCTGACTTCCAAGCTGATCGACATGCCTAAATATCGCATCTATAGACAGAAGATCACAGAACTCGGAAAAATGAAGCCGAACATCCGCATCCAGTTCATCAAACGTGAGGCAAACATTTTAGCATACCTTCTGGTCAAATGGTCTGTTAGGAATATTAGTGATTCCATAGTGTGGACCAAATGTCCCGAGTTTATTCCAGCAAAGCACTGGAGTGAACAAAGGATGAACCTATCCGTAATTGTGTCAAATAGTTTTCCTGCAACCCGAGAGCAGGATGAATAAGAGTATCTCGGTGATCACAAAAAAAAATACCTGGCCTGAACATAATGATGTATATTTATAGGATTGGTAGAAACCAATACCTGGCCAGCAGATTGGCTGAGGCCAATAGATAGAAATGAGAATGATTCATGGATGTCATACCATGATAATATTATCACATGATAAGCTTGAGATGTTGGTATAGTATGATGGGTAAATGATACACATGTTCTTCATAATCCTTATAAAGTAAATAGATGATTTACTTCTCTATCATAGACAGTTACAATGCTTTAAAAGATGAGAAATGTTCTGATCTTCTTATCCAGAGTGATTAACTTTGCTTATTAATATAAAAGAACCTTTGCTCAGTTTTATACAATTTACCTGTGATAATAACATTGTTGACAGAGAGTTATATCTCTCGCTAGGACAATTGTCTCACCCCATGGGATCTACATTTTTTTTAGGTGGACGTGCACGAGGGGGGTAGAGACTGTACTGCAGAGGAAGAACAACAAGAGTAGGGATAGCAGTAATAGCTTAGGTTGAGTGTACTATTTGTCGTGTCTTATAGATAGAATTCCTATGTGTCGTCTCTGTACTCTCAGGTCCTTGGATATAGTACGTGATGGTTTTATGAACAATCTGAGATTTTTGCTTGTAAGCCTCGAGGTTTTATGTTGCTTCAGTATATGTTTTTACAAGGCAACTGTTATATGTTATCATCGACATGAGATGGTACAATGTATGTACAATGTGAACCCTGATGTATATAAAGTTTTGGTTCTTTCATTAAGAGTTTTCCAGGAAATGGATCTCATTGCAAAATGGTTTTAATTTTTAGTGATTTTGTTAATATGCTGCTTATGATTATTCCGCAATAATTAGTAATGATTTGGCTGTCAGTTTGGTGGTGGTCGTTACAAGTTTGGTATCAGAGCTTAAGGTTTTCTGAGTCTACAGAGACATTGGAATAAGGTGTTGAGTTTGTTCTAGTGTCCTCCAAGTATACCATATAGTGACTTCTGCTTATGCAGAAGAAAGGGTGAAGTTTAAAAAAAAAAGACTGGAGAACATGAGGAACACATTGCTAAGAGCAATGTTGTTGCACTAGGAGAAGGTGCAAGGGATCAGGCAAGAGAAGAACGAGTGCCTGAGAATTCCCATCTTGAACCAATCAGGATAAAGAATCCTGCTTTTTATGCTCTTGTTGGGCAGGTTAGGACAACAATGATGAATATAGAGGACTGGATACTAGCAATACAACCTAGGTTACCAACCCTCAATGCAGAAACTTTGGGTTCTGAAAGGGTTCCTGAATGACATTGTCATGTTGGAACAGTGGAAAATGTGAGAAGGATTAACATATGGCAAGAAAATAGACTCTGCCATAAGTATAGATAGATAGTACATCTGTGATGGCAATGCCCAAGGAGGGGCAATAAGCTGAGAATTAAGGAAACTTCTCTATAATTCTAGAGACATTTGCCTAGTTGTTCTTAAAAGCCAATGTTTTTGGTACCGCCAGTGCAATAAATGTCAAGTGCACCAGGACAGTAGTCACTAAATAAAGGCAAAGGTCCTAACTTTCCACCTGAAAGAACTCCTGACTTAGCTTCTACATCGATAATAAGACTGAAAATACTATGGTACGAGGACAAGACATTTTATAGATATGGACATATTGAACATACTAAACCCTTTTGTTCAAAAAGAAGGAAGGAAATGACCCAACAACTGAGGTAAACTCGACAGGGTTTATGAAAGTTATAGCCCAATAGTGTAAAAAGGCAAAAGAAACAACATGAAACAACTATGACTCTATGTTTGAGTCAACCTGAAGTGGTAGATGACCGCGAAGGGTGACAATTAGATAGATCTTTTTCATTCTGATATGTCTTCTCTTGATTTTATCTGATAATCATAAAAAGGTAGTTGTTGTTGAGATTCCTTTAATTAGTCCTATGAGGACATGAGGAAGAGATAAGAAGGATGAGAACCTATATTCAATCCAATATTTTCTTATATGTTTTGGAAATTCTCTCTTGAAATATAAAGGAAAGAGATGTAAAAAGAAACACCCAGAGAAAATTTGAGATACTAAGTAGTAAAATTTAATAGAGATGAAACATAATATAAAATAAATGCATACTACCTAATTTCAGTTCTTGAATACCCTGGCCAGGTATTCATCTATTGAAGGCAAGGTAAGTATGGAACTCTTAGATTGCTATCTTTCTGATTACTCTGATCAAGTAGTCATTTTGAGACAATCTAAAGAGCATAATGAAGTAGGAGATGTGGAACATATATTTCTACCACATCCTAATTGATATACGAAGGAATCTGAATTAATCATAGATCAAGTTATAAACAAAAGAAGATGTTTAGCATAATGTATACCTTAGTCTGAGGGCCTAGAGGTAACAGTTACCTGATGAAAGGTGACAATGTTCAGTAATGAACTAAGGGTTTGAATACCCATATCTAGTAATCATGAGGATGATAATGCTAAGGGATGATGACATGTAATCATACTTATAATTCCTATGCTGAAGGCAAGGAACCTAAGAGGAAACAAGATTGAATGACACATGAACAATTGAAAGTTCATGTAATAATCAAAGTAGGTGCTAATCTCTTTTCTTTAATAAACAACCCTCGATGATGATGGGCGATAAAAGGACTATGTTTCCTTATGTTCTTTCTTTTCAAGGACATGACAATCAAGTAAGTCATATGACACTTGATGTGCATGGATTAGAAGTAATATTTTAGATGGATACTTTGAAAAGTATCAGTTAGTCTTGGATTTTAGTTTCAAGACAAAGTATATGTGTTAAGTATGTCTCGAGATGAAATCAAAGTCCTATTATATGTTTGGATTTGGTAATAACAATAGAGGATGGAAATGATGAGGATATGATGTGTTTTTGACACATGTAACTAATACCAAGGTAAGAAATTCTAGTGCCCAAGAAGTTTTTAACGTATCAGAAAATAAAAATTTGAGATTAGTTTAGTTACATACTATAGTATGAATATCATATGTTAGGGGTTTATGCTCTTCATAAACATAACATCAATAAGGATGTATTAATTGAAGGACAATTGTAGAATTGTCTTGGGAAAAGCTTATCAAGCTAAATATAATTCCTTAGAATATCCCTAACTAGATCAGTTGAGGCAGCTTATACATATAACATCTGAAGTTAGCTCTGAGATAGTCCTTCTTGATAAGTAGCTTCTCCTTATGACAAGAAAATAAACAGCTAACAGGATGGTTGGTACAAGTCATAAGTAAGTTTAGTATTGTGTCAACATACTAGATTGGCACAATAGAAGTATGATAAGACTTGTAGTCCCAAATGGATGATAGAATGTAACTCTAGTCTTTCCTTGGAGGTGAAATGTTAAACTAAGTGAGGGGTATGGAAAACTACCAAGATTCTTATTACATAAAAGATGTAAGTTGAAAAGGTGACATAGCAATGAGGTTTGACCCCCGAGTTATACAAAGTATGCATAGTACTTCTCTGATTTAGAAAGTGTTACCTGACATAGGATTGACACTGCAGTCACTAATGAAAAGGACAGTTGAGTATGTGTCACGTATGATAAGTTCTATGATAACCCTATATGGAAGAACTTTATGTTGGTCAAAGTTCTATAACATCTCCATGACATCAATATTTTATGTGGAGGCTTAATGATATGATGTATGAATAACAATTGTCTCCCTTCATCTGGGATTTCAGGGATGAAATCCTTGTCATGGGTTTATAACTTGTAACATCCCTAACCTAGGTTTAGGGCTAACCATGTTTTATTAGCCTAAATAAGTTTCTTATAACTTTAATATAATTCTCTAAAGTGTTTTGTTATCAGGTAACAAACCTATGTTTCGAGTTTGGTCATGTTTGAATAATGTTTTAGCAATGTTCTCATGTTTTGGACCAAAATGCAATTTACCCAAGATGTGGGGTTGTATTGCAATATGTCATATGTTGAACATACCTCATGTGTTTTAGCATCATAAGAGAGAGAATTATGCAAGGTGGTGTCTTGTGGAAAGCCTAAGTTCCAAATTTGAACTTGTTTGAATAATGCTAGTGCCTTGTGTACCAATTTTGGTACAAGTTGTAATTTACCCAAAATGTAGGGTTGATATGAAAATTAACACCTCTAGAGTGTCCCTACTCCCTCCTAGTATCATTTAGAGGAGAGATAAAGGAGTAGACACCATGTTTGAATCATGTATAAGTGATAGTATTTCTGGTGATAGAAAGACCAAGAAAGAGTTGAATGTGAAACCCTAACTTGAGTTGTATCGAGTTGTAGAGTTCATATGAGAGTGCCTATCGGCCAAGGAGCCATAGGGTGAGTCTCATATAGGTTTTTGAACTATTATACTTGTCCATGAGTGGAAAAGCACCTCAAGGAGGTGAAGTGTATCAGTTTACAACTTCCTTAGAAAAGTTGTATCAGGTTGTGAATAAAAGTGGTGATTGAATTGAGATATCTTATCCAATAAGATAAGTGATGGCCGAAAAATTTAATCTCTAGATTATCCTCAAGTGTTTTGCAAGTCAAGATAAATATGAGTGCATGCAGGTACAAGTGTCAACCATGCATGAACATGTGGCACCTAGTAGCTTAAAATGATGACACCTCATATACACACTTTTTCATGAACCTCAAGTATATATACCCTTCCTTTCACCTATAAGTGAAATTTTCGAAATTTATCACCCTCTTGCTCTTAGATAGCGTGCATAGAGTCTTAGTATCATGCATAGGAAGAGGGGAATCATGCATAGAGATTTGGTATCGGCCATAGCAAGGTGATATCGGCCATAGCAAAGTGATATCGGCCAAAGTGAAGTGATATCTGCCAAGTGAGGGATATCAACCACAAAGTGGTGATGTATCATGCATAGTGCTGAGGAGCTCAAGTCTTGGACCTGTAATAAGATCATCTTCAACCTTGGGAATGTGAATCTTTGGAGCTTGGAGCTTTGAAGTTTATCTTGAGGTGGGTTATATAACTCAAACTCAATTATGTTATTATTTACCATCAATCTTGCCATAGTTAATGATTTACTTTCAATTCGAATTTTCTTGCATAATTGATGAACCCATGAGTTCTATTAGTGACCTAGGACTGTTTTCCATGAACTAGAACAATGAGGTCAAGATTTTAGAGGTTTATTATGATGATATCATCATGGTTCAACCCGATATTGGGTTGAAGCACCTCTAACCCGATATGGTGAAGTGAACATATTATTAAAACTATACAATGAGGATGCATACATCTTATACACAATATGATGATGAAACATACATCTTGTGTATGATATGGTGTCAAGCATACACCATGTGCATGACATGAGGTCAAGTATACACCTCATGCATGACATGGAGTCAAGTATATACTCAAACCCGATATGACAAACCCTAGATGATGAGTAACCCAATATGGTGACATGAATACACCATTAGCCCGATATACTGATGAGTGTATACCTCATGGATTATATGAGTGACACATACACACATCTTGTGCATGATATGGGATCAAGCACACACCTTATACATGATATGGTGTTGAGTATACACCCTAACCCGATATGATGTTGAAACCCAACATGGTGTTGTGGAATCCGATATGCATTGGAACCCCACACCCCTATCAGTTTGTACACTTGATCTAATTGTGACTAATCCTTTATATATCCTATCACTCATCACATGATGAAGAGTAGCCCGATACCATGAAGGTTTTGAAGAAGATATGAGCATAAGGGTCAAACCCGATATGCAAACCCTAAAGGTTGAATAACCCGATATGGATGCACGATATGGAGATAAGGATATATCTCATGCACGATATGGAGATAAGGATATATCTCATGCACGATATGGTGATGAGGATACACCTCTATACCTGATATGGAGGAAGCACCTCAACCTAATACACTTGATTGAGTGACACATGTAGTGAGTTATGTCAAATGATACATTGACACATCAAGAGTTTAATGCATTTTGATAGATATGGGCTAATGTACCTTGAGAGAAATGGTTAAGCCAAGTTAATAAAGTACAATGTAATGAATATCCTTATGAGGATGATAGAGGAACTCATACTTTGTGTTGATAATCATGCAATGATAAATGATGAGAATAAATAAGTATGATTGAATACTTATAATATCAATGTATGCTCCTAGATGTGTGGAGCAATGAATCGGGGTTTGGACTGATAATATGAACTTGAAACCCTATTCGGCTATAAAGGGAAACCCTAACCCTAATAATGGGAAGGTTGTATTTCTCTTATTGCATAGGCCTTGTGAAACATGTTAAATAATTGTATAACAAGTATGTTGTATATGTGGTATGATGAGCTAAAATGATATTTATTGCCTAGTGAGAGGTGACAAGATGTTTAAATGGCCTTGTGAGCGATGTGAATAGTTGTTACCTAGTGAGAGGTGACAAGATGTTTAATGGGCCTTGTGAGCCATGTGAAATACTTGTATAACAAGTATAATGTTGTATATGTCTTATGACCTAGAGATGGATGTTGCCTAGTGAGAGGTGACAAGATGTTTATAAAAGTCTCATGATCTAGAGATTGATGTAAGATATGGTAATGTTAAAAATAAACTAGGGAAATGGGAACCCCATAACATAATAATAATAATAATAATAATAATAATAAATGGTTACAAAGATAATAATAAAATATTGGACATACATGCATTATGGTTATAGAAAAATAAGGGCTATAGCGTTTTGAATATGTTAATATGAGATAAGAGGAATACTTGTATCACATAAAGGATGGGAATGTGTATGATGACTTGACCGAGGCATAATGCCTAGTGAAGGTGATGTGGGATTCAATGATGAGTTTAAGGGATCTATATCCCATAATGAAAGTGAAAGGAAAACATAAAGGTATGGCCATGATCTCACAGAATTGGTACAATCCAATACATGGCTGTAATCTCACAAGATTGGTACAATTCAATACCTGGCTATGATCTCACAGGATTGGTACAATCCAATACCTGGCACTAATCTCATAGGATTGGTACAATCCAATACCTGGTTGTAATCTCATAGGATTGGCAGAGTCTAATACCTACCTGTAATCTCACAAGATTGGCATAGTCCAATACCTAGCTGTAATCTCACAATATTGGCATAGTCCAATACCTGGTTGTGATCTCACAGTATTGGTATAATCCAATACATGGTCTAACTCTCACATGATTGGTATAATCCAATACCTGGCTTTAATTTCACAGGATTGGTATAATCCAATACCTGGCCAAACTCTCACAGGATTGGTATAATCCAATACCTAGCTTTAATTTCACAGGATTGGCATAGTCTAATACCTAGCTATGATTTTATAGGATTGGTACAATCCAATACCTGGCCTGAACATAATGATGTATTTTTATAGGATTGGTAGAAACCAATACCTGGCCAACAGATTGGCTGAGGCCAACAGATAGAAATGAGAATGATTCCTGGATGTCATACCATTATAATATTATCACAAGATAAGCTTGAGATGTTGGTATAGTATGATGGGTAAATGATACACATGTTCTTCATATTCCTTATAAAGTAAATAGATGATTTACTGCTCTATCATAGACAGTTACAATGCTTTAAAAGATGAGAAATGTTCTAATCTGCTTATCCAGAGTGATTAACCTTGATTATTAATATAAAAGAAACTCTGCCCAATTTTATACTGTTTACATGTGATAATAACATTGTTGGCAAAGAGTTATATCTCTCACTGGGACAATTGTCTCACCCTATGGGATCCACATTTTTTTAGGTGGACGAGCACGAGGGGTTAGAGAATGTACTGCAGAGGAAGAACAATAGCAGTAGGGACATCAGTAATAGTTCAGGTTGAGTGTACTATCTGTCATGTCTTGTAGATAGAAGTTCTATATGTCGTATTTGTACTCTCAGGTCCTTGGATATAGTAAGTGATGGTTTTATGAACAATCAGAGATTTTGGCTTGTAACCCTCGAGGTTTTATGTTGCTTCAGTATATGTTTTGACAAAGCAACTATTATATGTTATCCTCGAGATGAGATGGTATAGTTTATGTACAATGTGAACCCTGATGTATATAAAGTTTTGGTTCTTTCATTACGGGCTTTCCAAGAAATGGATCTCTTTGCAAAATGGTTTTAATTTTTAGTGATTTTGTTAATCTGCTGCTTATGATTATTCCGCAATAATTAGTAACAATTTGGCTGTCAGTTTGGTGGCAGTTGTTATAGAATATGTCAGTACAACTGACCCAACAGACGCAGACTTATGGCTCACTGAGCTGGAAAAAGTCTTTAGAATCCTTGGTATCCCAAAAACTGATAAAGTTAGGCATGTTGTGTACCTTTTAAAAGGAAGTGCTGGCCGTTCGTGGGCCATTAAAGAAGAGAAAAGTCCCGGTGTTGAGGTTGGATGGCAGGAATTCTGACGTGAGTTTGTCAGTAGATACTTTCCCAAGACTTATCTAGATGAGAAAATCTCACACTTTGAGCGGATTAAATAAGGATCGATGAAGATTAGTGAGTATGAAGCTAAGTTTATGGAGCTTCTATAGTTTTTTCCACACATGGCTACTACGGATGAGGAGAGGATTTAGCATTTTGAGAAGGGTATGAACACTGAGTTAATCACACCTGTAGCTACTCTAGATAATAGAGAGAGGTTTGCCACCTTTATGGAATAAATTAGGAGGATAGAAAGGTCTGTAATTGAAAATTGTGAGGTGAACAATAGGAAAGGACCTTCCCAATTCTGGGGATAGATGTCTGGAAGTTTCAAGAAACCAAGGTTTCCTGCACCATTAGCACCACAGAGGTTTAATGCACAGACATAATGGACATCAAGCAAGGGCAGAGGCCCTAGTTTTCTTCCAAGTGGATCCCATAGTATGACATCAATGTCAGTAACAGGACCATCTAGACCACAGCGAGACATAAACTGCTTCAAGTTTGGGAAGACATGACATATGATGAGAGAATGTTCAGTTAGAGACATGGATGTAACCCAACCACTGAGGCAGAGTCAACAAGGCTCTCAGAGGAAATAGTTCAGCAGTGGCACATGAGGACATGGACAAGCGTCCCAAGCAAGTTCATCTACACCAAACAACAGAGCATGGAGTCAGCAACAAGCAATGATAAGATTCTATGCTATGAATCAGCCAAAGGTAGTAGTCAATCCACGAGTCGTGACAGGTCAGATGGAATTGTTTCATTCTGATATGTCTTCATTCTGCTTCGTATCTATTTTGATTGATCCGGGTGCTACACATTCCTTTATCACTCAAGAAGTGATTCATGACTGCAATATGACTGTCAATCATAGAGTAGATAATCTGTTGTTAGAAACTCTGTTAGTCGGATCTACAGTGTTGCGGGAGGTATGTTCTCCCCGTGTTCTTTCTTTTTTAGATTACAACATTCAGGTGGATCATATATCACTTGAGATAAACGGGTTTGATGTAATTCTTGGGATGGATACCCTAGAAAAGAATACAGTTGTCTTGGATTGTGGTTCCAAGCAAGCTATATTCGCAGACAGTGATGAGACATGGGTCTTTCAGGGGGACAGAAAGATTCTTCCAACCTGTCTAGTGTCAGTAATGGTAGCTGAGAGACTGATGCGACAAGGATGTTAAGAATTCTTGGCACATGTGGTAGACACCAAAGTAGAGAGTCCTAGTATTTCCGAAGTTCCTGTTGTCAGGGAATTCAAGGATGTGTTTCTTGAAGAATTTCTAGATATTCCTCCACCTCGAGAGATTGATTTTGAGATTAATCTAATTTTGGGTACACAGCGCATAGCCCAAACACCTTATAGGATGGCCCCTACCAAGATGGCAGAACTCAAGAAACAGTTACAAGAGTTGCTAGAGAAAGGTTTCATTCGATCGAGTACTTCGCCATGGGGTGCTCCAGTTCTTTTTGTTAAAAAGAAGGATGGGTCTATGAGATTATGCATAGACTATAGACAGCTTAACAAGGTGACTATAAAGAACAAATATCCTCTACCAAGGATAGATGATCTGTTTGACCAATTGCGTGGTGCAACAATGTTCTCTAAGATGGATCTAAGGTCAGGATATCATCAGTTACATATCAAGGAGAATGACATCCATAAGTCAGCCTTTAGGACAAGGTATGTTCATTATGAGTTTGTAGTTATGCTGTTTGGACTAACTAATGCACAAGTTGCATTCATGGAGCTGATGAATAGAATCTTCCAGCCATTCCTTGATTAGTTCATAGTGGTCTTCATAGACGACATCCTGATATACAGTAGAGATGGTCAACAACATGAACAAAACCTCTGTCAAACCTTGTGTTTGTTGAGACAACACCAACTATATGCTAGGTATAGCAAGTGTGAGTTCTGGTTGTCAAAAGTGTCTTTCCTAGGACACATTATATCTGCTTTAAGAATTTGTGTTGATCCTAAGAAAGTGGAGTCTGTTGTAGAGTGGGAACAACCCAAGAAACTAACTGAGATTCACAGTTTCCTAGGTCTGGAAGGTTACTACAGAAGGTTTATTAAAGACCTTAGATCTATAGCATTACCTCTAACTAGGTTGAGCATGAAGGAGGCTCCTTTTGTCTGGATATGCACGCTTGGATAACTGCTTCTACAACTACTGCATCCTCCATGGTCTTCTCCTTGTGAAGTTTTTTGAGGGTTTTCTTGATTCCAAGATCAAATAACAATATGGAATTAAGACTTTTAGATCTTCACATATGCTAGGAGCACCTGGAAATAGGTAGGATGATCGTAAGTGGTGTGTCTAATTTTAGAAGATTTTTAGTATTATCAAGAAAAATAAATTAAAGAAAAACCCTGATTACACCTATACTTCTGAAAATATTTAACTACCATTGTCCCTGACAACGATGCCAATTTTTTGTGGGGCTCCAAATGTCACACCAAGAGAAATCTTAACACAATAACTTCTAGGTTTAATCAAAATTAGTGCACTAATACCCCATTCCACATGAGCAAAAGCCTTATTGTAGTATACTTTAGGATCAAACCCAAGGAAAACCTTTTAAGTAGTGGTGAGACTTCGCTGACTTTGTATTTATATTGTTTTAGGGCTATGCTTATCTCATATGCATTCAGGGAAATGGATACATTGTTTTTTGTGATGCCTCTAAGAATGTTCTAGGATGTGTGCTAATGCAGAGTGATCATGTAGTTTCTTTTGCTTCTTGACAGCTTAAGAAACACGAGGAGAATTATCTGACGCATGATCTAGAATTATTAGCTACAGTGGTCCATGCGTTGAAGATTTGGAGGCATTATCTTTATGGAGAAACATGTCATATTTTCACAGACCATAAAAACTTAAAGTACATCTTCTCACAGCACGAAATGAATATGAGACAACACTACTGGATGGAATTAATCAAGGACTACGATTGTGCAATTGATTATCATCCAGGAAATGCTAATGTTGTGGCAAATGCACTAAGAAGAAAATCTTCTTCTCCAACCATAGATAAAGCACAATTGAATTCTTTAATGTGCTTTAAATGGGACATGTTTGTCTCTTTGAGACAAATAAATTTATAATTAAAAGTATCTTTGTTAGCTGTATTACTGGCCGAGATGCATGTGAAACCTACTCTGAGACAACAGATTAAAGAGGCACAATAGGTTGATACTGTGATTCAGTAGATCAGGTCGGAGTATGGTAGTGATAAATGAGATGGTTTCCATGAGTCAGAGGATGAGGTAGTCTGTTACCATGATAGGATGGTAGTACCTGATGCCAATGACTTAAAAAGATAGTTATGGAGGAAGCTCATTCATCCATGTATGCAATGCATTCAGGAAGTACTAAAATGTATCATATCTTAAAAGATATGTATTGGTGTCCAGTGTGTTAGAAAGTTAAAGCAAAACACCATAAGCATGTAGGAACATTGCAACCCTTACCTATATTGTAGTGGAAATGGGATCACATAATAATGGACTTTGTGGTTGGTCTACCCAGAACAGCCAAAAGTCATGATTCCATTTGGGTGATAGTTGATAGGTTGACTAAGTCAGCACATTTTCTTCCTATTAGAACAACCTATAGTGCTAAAAAACTTGCAAAGATCTACATAGATGAGATAGTGTGGTTACATGGAGTTCCAGCCACAATTGTGTCTGATAGAGGTCCCCAGTTTACAAGTCATTTTTAGGAACGACTACATAAAGCCTTGGGTACACACTTAAATTTTAGCACAACTTTTCACCCTCATACAGATGGACAATCTGAAAGGACTATACAAACTTTGGAGGACTTTCTTAGGGCATGTGTTCTTTAGTTTTTAGGAAGTTGGGACTTACACTTGAGCTTAATAGAGTTTTCCTACAACAATAGTTATCATACAAGTATTAATATGGCACCATATGAAGCATTATATGATAGACGTTGTAGATCTCCATTATGCTGGTATGAGACAGGAGAATACCAACTTCTGGGTCCTGAATTAGTACAAAAAACAATTGAAAAGATTAAAGTAATACAACAATAGTTGAAAGCTACACAGGATAGATAGAGGTCATATGCCGATAAATGCCATAGACCTTTAGAATTCCAAGTTGGAGATAGAGTGTATCTCAAGGTCTCTCCTTGGAAAGGTGTTCTCAGATTTGGGAAGAAGGGTAAGTTACCTCCTAGATTTATGGGACCTTACCTAGTGACAACACAGATGGGAAAGGTAGCCTATAGGTTGGAGTTGCCACTTGAGCTACATAGACTGCATCTAGTGTTTCATATATCTATGCTGAGAAAGTGTCATCCTGATACAGAGTTGGTGTTGCAACCTGTAGAGGTAGAATTGAATGAAGATATATCCTATGTGGAAGGTCCAATGATGATTCTTGACAGAAGAATCAAGAAGTTGAAAAAGAAAGTCATAGTTCTTGTGGAAGTTCTATGGCATCACTGTGGCATTTACGAAGCCACATGGGATCTGGAGGAAGAAATGAGGAGGAAGTACCCTTCTCTTTTCTGTTGAGATTTTGGGGACGAAATCCCTATTAGGGGTTGATAATTATAACATCCCTGACCTGGGTTATGCCATAAATATGGAATTTTTGCTAAAGTAAGTTATTTATAAACTTTTTTTAATCTTTTAAAAAGTAGTTAAGACTCAAGGAAAATTTAATTTTCAAGTTTGAGCTTATTTGCAAACTGTTTGTGCATTATATGATAGTTTAGGTGTAATTTGAAATTTACCCTAAATGAGGGGTTATATTGCAATATGTCACATTTTGAACATTCTTCAAGTGCTTTAACATCATAAGAG
Source organism: Alisma plantago-aquatica (assembly GCA_963693085.1). Taxonomy (NCBI): domain Eukaryota; kingdom Viridiplantae; phylum Streptophyta; class Magnoliopsida; order Alismatales; family Alismataceae; genus Alisma; species Alisma plantago-aquatica. The sequence goes on from OY856409.1 coordinate 808,311,843, forward strand.
AGATAATGATGCTAAGGGGTGGCTTGAGGAAAGCCTAAGTTCCAAATTGGAGCTTGTTTGAATAATGCTTGTGCCTTGTGTACCCGTTTTGGTGCAATTTGTAATTTACCCAAAATGTAGGGTTGATATGAAAATTACCACATCTAGAGTGTCCCTACTCTCTCTTATCATCATCTAGAGGAGAGATAAAGAATGAGGCACCATGTTTGTATCAGTTTTGAGTGATGGTATTCTTGGTGATGAAAAGACCAAGAAGAGTTGTATAGTTGAAACTCTAATTGAGTTGTATCGAGTTGTAGAGCTTATATGGGAGTGCCTATCAGCCAAGGAGCCACAGAGGAGGTCCCATATATTTTTTTCAACTCTTGGCCTTTGTCATGATGGGTTAAGCACCTCAAGAAGGTGATGGATATCAGTTTACAATTGCCCTTGGAAAAGTTGTATCGCTTTGTGAATAAAGTGATGTTGGGTTGAAATATCTTGCTCAACAAGATAACTAATGGCCAAAATCTTATCCCTAGATTATCCTCAAGAGTTTTTATTGTCAAGATAAATATGTGTGCATGCATGGATATGTGTCAACCATGCATGGACACATGGCACCTAGTATTATAAGGTGATGACACCTCTTATACTCTCTCTCTCTCATGAACCTCAATTATATATACCACTCCTTTCACCTACTAGTGAAACTGTTAGAATCCTACAACCCTCTTTCTCTTAGATATCATGCATAGTAGTTGAGGATCAAGGAGGATCTTGAGCCTTAAGCTTAAGGTGAATCCATGGTCATCTTCAACCTTGGTTCAAGCATGAATCTCGGGTTGCGATTCTTCCTTTCTTTTATTCTTCACAAAGTTCTGATCTATGGATTCTTTGCATATAGAGGAGTTGTTAACAAGTCTTGAATCTTTGATAAGTTTATCTTCAACCTTGGGGACATGAAGCTTTGGATTTTTGAGCTTTGAAGTTGTTCTTGATGTGGTTTATATAACTTGAACCTAATCATGTTATTTTTCACCTTCAATCTTGCTATACTTGATGATCTACTTTAAATTTCGAGTTTTCTTGAATACTTGTTGAATCCATGAGTTATAATAGTTGCTCATGACTATTGACCATGAACTAGGATAGTAAGGAACAAAAGTCTAGAGCTTGATGATGATGACATCATCATGGCACAAACTGATATCGGGTTGAAGCACCTCCAACCCGATATGATGATGAAACCCAATATGGTGTGAAGCACACACACACCTCTTGGACGATATGTTGTGACACACACACACACACACACCTATTTCCTGACATGGTGTAAGGACACACCTCTTGACCGATATGGTGGAATCACACACCTCTTGCCCGAAATGGTGGAACACACACCTCTTGCCCGATATGGTAAGAAAGCACACACCTCTTACCTAATATGGTAAGCAAGCATACACCTCTTACCCGATATCGTAAGCAACCATACACCTTTTGCCCGATATGGTAAGCAAGAATACACCTCTTGCCTGATATGGTAAGAAGCATACACCTCTTGCCCAATATGGTAAGCAAACATACACCTCTTACCCGATATGGAGGCAAGCACCTCCAATCTGATATACTTGATTGAGTAACACATGAAGTGTGTTATGTCAAATGATACATTAAGATGTAAGGAGTTCAATGCATTTTGATAAGTGTAGGCCAATGTACCTTGAGAAAAGGGTTGAACCAACGTAATAAAGTATGATGTATTCAATATCCTAGTGAGTATGAGAGAGAAACTCATACTTTATGTGATAATCATTTAGCGAGCATACATTGATTCTCTTAATATGCGTGAAGCTATGAATCATGGTTTTGATTCTTGATAATATGAACTTAAAACCCAAATCAGCTTGAAACCCTAATCAGCTAAAAAGGGAAAACCTAACCCTAATAATGGGAAGGTTGTATTTCTCTTATATTTCATGGTGATGAAATGTACTTGATATTGTTTGTATACTAACCATGCAAGTATCATGAGATGATGATCATAGCTAGGTATGAGCTATGATGTTTCATATGATATAGATTAAATGGGTCTTGTGAGGCATGTGAAATACTTGTGCAATAAGTATAATGCATACCTGGTCTGAGGACCTAGAAGTAATAGTTACTTGCTAAGAGGTGACAATGTTCAGTGATGAACTAAGGGTTTGAATACCCAGATCTAGCAATCATGATGATGATAATGTTAAGGGATGAGAATTCCCAGTAATGTGATTAGGGACTCAAATTTTGAGTGTTATGTATTCAATGTGTTCCAAAGATTATAAAAGTACTTGATAAATGTATTATACATTTCTTTGTAGCATATGTTATAATCCATGCTTGTAACTTGGTTGATGCTAAAAGATACTGTAATGCACCTAATTAATTAAGTAGAACCTTATCATGTAGTTGCCCAGGAAATAGATCCATTCAGTGTCAGGATTTGCTTAATGGTTAAACGAGTTTAATTCGGAGTGCATATTTTTGAATATGTGGGGGTGACGGACGAACATATCCTTATGTCCAGATAGGGATTTCTATGTGATCTTCCCAAGGAATACTAGGGTTTCCATATGATTGCCCTGATGAAAATGTACCGGGGATTGATGTGTGATCTCCCCAAAGAGAGTGCATGCTTCGACTGTAGCTCTATAGCAAAGATGCCGCTATACCCCGTCAAGCTAGTTGTAGTTTGACATGATGTCACTGCCAGTAATCTTGTACTGACCCAGACGGGTGAGGTCTTGGCAGCTGGCTCTTCCATTGACCTTGTATGGTAACGATTTCGACTAAGCGATGGTCGGTTGGAGCATGAGTGGTATACCTCATCTCCTCTGGGCATAAATGTGATTGTAAATATGTAATCAACGGTGTAGCGTATCTACTTAAGGATTGAATACAGAAATATTGGTTGATGTTACATTACTTTTATACATCTTAAATAGATAGATGCTATATGTGTTCTTTGTATTCCTTATAAAGTTATTACATGATTTATTTCTCTATCTTAGATAGCTGCAATGCTTTAAAAGATGATATTGCTCTATTCTGCTTTTAAACTGTGATTAATCTTGATTATTCATATAAAAGTTCCTCTGCTCAATTTTATGCTATTTAATTTTGATAATAATATTATTGGTAGAGAATTATATCTCTCATTGGGACTTTTGTCTCACCGCATTGGTCCCAAAATTTTTAGGTGGACGCAGACGAGGAGGTAGAGAATGTATTGTAGAGGGAGGAGAACATCAACAGGGACAACAGTAACAACTCAGGTTGAGTGTGCTGTCTGTCGTGTCTTGAAGATAGAAGTCCTATGTGTCGTCTCTATACTCTCAGGTCCTTGGGAGTTAGTACGTAATGGTTTTATAAATGATATGAGATTTTTTCTTGTATGCCTCGAGTTTTTATGTTGCTTATGTATATGTTTGGGAAAAGCAACCGGTATATGATATCCTCGAGATAAGATGGTATAATGTATGTACAATGTGAACCATGATGTATATATATTGCCTTGGTTCTTTCTTTAAGAGTTTCCTGATAATGGATCTCTTTGCAAAATGGTTTTAATTTTTATTGATTTTCATTAATCCGCTACTAATGGTTATTCTACGTAATTACTGGTGGCGATTTGGCAGTCGGGTCATCACAGAATGGATCCTAGCCATGCAAGAAGAATTAGAGCATTTCGAGAATAACAAAGTGTGGACCATAGTGCCAAGACCAAGTGATAGAAAGATCATTGGAACCAAGTGGGTCTATCGTAATAATCTAGATGAAATCGGCAAGTTGGTAAGGAAAACAGCAAGGTTAGTGGCTCAAGGCTACAATCAATAGGAAGGTATATATTTTGATGTAACATATGCACCTGTAGCTAGACTTGAGTCCATTAATATGTTTTTTGCTTTTTCTAGTTACAAAAACTTTCTTCTTTATCAAATGGATGTTAAAAGTGCGTTTTTAATGGTACAATTGAGGAGAAAGTATATGATGCAAAACCCCCAAACTTTGAACATGATAGTTTACCTAACCATGTTTATTTGTTGCAAAAAGCTCTGTATGGACTCAAACAAGCACCCTGAGCTTGGTATGAGAAGTTAAAGAACTTTTTGTTAGATCATGGGTATATCATGGGTAAAGTATATTCTACCTTGTTTCTCAAACACACTTCTAACAATTTTCTTATCATTCAAATTTATGCTGATGATATCATTTTTGGTGAAAAAAATATTGATCTTTGCAAGGAGTTTAGTGATCTTATGCAGAGTGAGTTCAAGATGAGCATGATGGGTGAGCTTACATTCTTCCTAGGCTTTAAAATCAAGCAAACTAAAGATGGGAACTTCATCAACCAAGGCAAGTACACAAGTGAGCTACTACAGTGCTTTGGGATGAAGAACACCAACCTGATGGGCACACCCATGTCAAGTACTGCCAAACTTAATAAAGATGAAGAAGGTGAGAAGGTAGATGAGAAGCTGTATAGAGATATGATTGGAAGTTTACTTTATTTAACTGCCTGTAGACCTGATATAATGTTTAGTGTTGGCTTGTGTGCTCGCTTTCAATCAAATCCCAAGAAATCACATCTTATAACTGTTAAGATGATTTTAAGGTACCTAACCAAAACTCCAAACTTTGGACTATGGTATCCCAAGTCAAGGGACTTTACTCTTATGGCTTATAGTGATGCGGATGACATCAAATGCTTGATTGATAGAAAGTGCACAAGTGGCACTTGCTTTCTCCTATGACCGTGCTTGTAGTCTTGGTTGTCCAAGAAAAAGAGCACATTGGTATTATCAACTATAGAGACTGAATACATTGCAGTCGGGAGTTTTTGTGCCCAAGTCCTATGGATGAAGCAAATGCTCCAAGACTTTAACATTTATTTTTATGCTTCTCCTATCTATTGTGATAATACTAGTGTAATAAATTTATATTACAATCCTATATTGCATAGTACATCCAAGAATATAGAGGTTCTTCATCATTTTCTCGGTGATCACATTGCCAAAAAAGATATCTATATCACACATGTGGACATGGAAAATCAGTTGGTGGACATTTTCACTAAACCTCTAGCTAGAGGGAAATTTATTTTTATTAGATCTAAACTTCTCATAACTACTTTGGATGAATCTGATATGCCTTCTAGCTAGTTGTTTTCTATCCTATATGCTTTGCTTATGTCTTAATCACCCTTTCTTGCTAAAATGCTAAATTTTCATATTTATATGCCTTATTTTTTGCTTGTTTTGGGTATTTTTTGCAAACACTTATTTTATCATAAAATAGTACCCAATGATGAGTGATATGTGCCTATCTATGTTTAGAATGCAAAATGGACTAAAAAGTAAATTTAATTAGCACACTAATGACTAGAAATTAAAATTTCTAATGTTGGTTCAGGTTGGCCATTGGTCGAGGGATTTTGTAAAAAGCCATTCGATTGAGTTTCCCAGTCACAAAACTCGACCGATGGTCGGGCTGGAGAAAACTTAAGTGTAGTTCGGCTGACTTTTCTCCCTCTCAACTAGAGAAAAATTGATCGATTCACTCTCAAACTCCCTCAAGCTCTCAACCCTAGCCCTGACCATCCTTTCCCTAGCCCTAGTTCGACCTTGCTCGACCTTCCTAGACCTCTTGCCCATCAACCCTAGGTGTTTGGTCAGTTTTTGGCGGTGTTTCATATGTTTTCGACCTCTCAATCCTCTTATCTCGCCTCCATGGCTTCCATGAGGAGAAAGAGAGTCGCCCCATCCAAAGCACCATCCTACTCCTCCAACTTGTGCCTTATACCCTTTGATGATACCTACTTTGTCTCCAATGATGCTCTAAATATGTACAAGGGGATCCTTCCTAGGAACCCTTTTCTATTTTGTGCCTTATTTGAGCCACGCCCATGTAGACAAGAGGTCATTGATCAAGTCGTCGAGTTGTTGTACGACCACCATCTCTCTGCCCTGAGTGTTGAATGTGCATGCTATTTCAATTCCATTACAAGCACCAAAGTCATTCTCGAATTCTATGCAAATTTGCAATGGAATTATGATACTCTTGTATGCCCTCCAAATGCTCAAGTAGTCATTACTTCCATGATTGTCAGGAAGAAATTCCAAGTCTTCGAGGATACCTTGAATATCTTTTTCTTAGGTACTGAGGTGACTGACACATGGAGGAAGGACGACCCTTAGTATTTTGACCTCCTATACCCTGAATCCTTCTACAAGCAATATGATATCACTCTCCCTGACATACATAAATTCTTGAATAAGCCTCAGTTTTCATATAGAAAGAAGTCTACCCTTCCCTCCTCCACCTTAAACTTGAAAAATTGCATACTCACCTTGGTAGTCAACTGCAATGTTCGTCCAAAGAAAAACCAAATTGAAATTACAGAGAATATTGTGGTGATTATGTTTTGTATCTTGAAGAACATCATAGTCAAGTGGACTAGATATGTCCTCCATCACATGACCTGCTTTGACTCTGGTAAGAACACCCGAGGAACCCACCCACCCTACCCACCCCTGATTTGTGGTATGTTTCAGTGTGCCACTGGCAAGTATCTTTTTCATGACTTTCATTACAAACCTACTAAAAAAAGAGTTTGCATCAGTGAGACCACAATTTAGAAGAGTGTGCCTACCCCTTCTTCTACCACACCAAAACCTCCACCTCCTCAGCCATCCTGACATGCCCACACCTCTTTTCATGTATCAAATGAAACCCTCATGTGTTACATGATGCATCAACAGGCGTACAACCTTCAGGTTCATGAGCACATGCATCATGATCTCTATGCTATCATGTCTACCATGAACTTATCCTGTGCCCATCCTTACCTTTCCTACCAGCCCTACCCATGAGGTGATTATGAATCCTATGCATACAATCACTTTTACCTAACCCCTCCACCTACTGCTTTCACTGCTACACCCTTTGTTGTTGGTGTATCTACCCCTGTTGTGCTACCTCTCCCTATTGGTCCTATAGCTACCTTGCTTGCATGACTTGTCACTTCTGCTCCTACTTTTCCTCAAGCTCAATAGTTACATGATCTTGGTATGTCTTGGGCTAAGTAGAATGCCATGTGGCCCGATCGTGGTTTCGGTCCTTCTGCTGATGATGAGATGCCAGACCACGCTGATGAGGAAGTTGTTTCTAATGAGGAGGCATCTAAGGATGATGGTGATGATGGCTTTGCTGGTGGCTCTAGTGATGAAGGTTACGTTGATGCCTCTGCCACACCTTCAGATGATGATGAGAACTACGAGCCTGAAGCCTCTAATGATGATGTTGATGTAGATGATGATGCCTTGGACATAGATAGCCTAGACTTTCAGATGTTTTAAGTTCTAGTCTATAGATGTCGAACATATATATCTTTCTAGACTATTTTGTACTAAAAACATCTGGGCACATTATCTGAGATGTACTATTTCTATCATCATGTTGGTTTTGATTGCTCTAGCTTGTAGTTGTTTTGAGGACATACTTTCTATGTTGTAATCTTAATCATATGTACACTTACTGTTTGATTAACTATATCTCATGAGTAGATGTCATGTTTCCCATATTTTGATAATGACTTAGGTTGCTTGTTTCTCCCTCATATCCATTTGTTGTGTGCTTTGAGGTTGCATGTTTTATCTTGTGGATGTATGTTTTGTTTGTTCTTGGAGAAGACCTATTTTTTTGTGCTTTTCTACCCCTTACTTTTTGATAATGCCAAAAGGGGGAGAGAAGTTCCATGTTTTGAAGTTCAACCATATTTCTTTTATTACCTATGTGGTCCTTCTATTATTCATATATGCTTTATCATGTGACTTACTAAAGGACCATATAGTATATACATGTTACGTTACTTTGTGTAGAAAGACTAACTATCACTACAAAAAATATTCACATCAGTGGCCTTTTAGAAATGCCACTGAAAAAAATAAACACTACTAAACATGTTTAGTGGAATTTTTTAACATTTAAAAAAATGCCTCTAGTACCAATGCCACTAGAAAGATAGTGGCATAATATGTAAACGCCACTAAACGTTTGGCTTTAGTGGCTTCCAATAAATGCCCCTAAAATATCATTTGGCATTTATAAAAATGCCACTATCCATCAATTGGCTTTTATAAAAATGCCATTATTTTGTATTATGTTGTTGTATAAAAATGTTCTTATTGAGTTTAATGGCATATAAAAAAGCCACTAATGACTACTAGTTTTGTAATACTACATTTTCATGGCTTTTAATCATTCAATTTTTAATTGATAATTAAGATTTCTGAATGAATGCCAATTGTGGACGAACTCACTTTCCGAAAGTATGAATATTTTTTATTTATAATCAATTGAGAATTACATGAGGAGGACATTTTACCTTGCCCCTTATATTGAATACAATACCAATGATATGCTTTCATACAACATTTTTCTATTCAGTAAAATAACTTCTACATCATTGGATCTGTCTCTTCACTGATATGACTATCTACTTTTTTGCATGCTGACTTCAGAGCTCGTTCAGGAAATAGCTTTACATTCTGGTGGAATCTCCACGTCTAATACTAGCCTCTCCAAAGATAGAAATTCCTTTCTAAATTTCTCAATGTCATTAACAAATTGATCAATATGTTGATGGTCTTCCTTGGAGTGCATCAATATGATTTTAAAAGCTGAAGCATATTCACTTACGTATACATACATAAAAAATATAGTAAACACCATTGGAACCCTAAAGAGTCAGATATGAAGAAATTGTCAAATTGTATATATGATTTGGAGTGTTTTGAATGTAGTCATTAAAACACCAACCTTTGCTTCATCTTGGAGATGTGATCTGGTTCAAGGAACTTCCTTGGATTTGGTTCTGTTTGTGAGCCACCATCTGAGTTTGGGATGCTATCCAGACCTAAGAATGTTGTAAAGGGATAAGACTCGATCAATTAGTATCCAACATTTTAGCCATAAATGAATATCTATCAGCAGCCTCATAAATCTAACAGTAAGAAATACACACAACTGATGTTAGACCAGTGTATCACAATTGTATTATGTTGAATAAAAAGAATAGATGTACCATTTTCTAAGTAGACCGTCTAGCTCCATGTCCAGATTTCTGGTCAATGTGACCAATGACCGGATTGGTCTGAGGGCTATTCTCTAAACTTATGCAAAGTATGTATTGCATAGTCTGTGAAATATTAGACATATATGAGACATATGCCATAAAAACTACAACCTCATTGTGTGTTGTCATCCAAAAACTAGAAGGAAAACCTGAAGAATGGTATGGTCTATATATAGGGGACCTTTCTCTCAGTTTTTCATGGTCTCTACTAGAAAATGGGGCGTCATGTGGGATAGGTGAATAGTGCTTGTAGATAGAAACCTTTCATAAAACTTATACACATACACTACAACAAAGTGTCTTGAGGTCTTCATCCAATGTAGTGAAGTATGTTGGATGTACATATTTTATAGGAATGACTGAAGCAGCTGACTGAGGTGCATGTGATACCACAAAAGGTTATACTCATGATATTATTAAACAAACAATTTAGGGGGACCGTTATGAAAGTAAATGGCATAAATCACAAAGCCCCAGCTGAAATTTTGTCTCACCTAGAAGAAGTATTGAGAGGTGGCCTCGTTGAAGCAGGGTGTGGCACAGAAAGCTCCGACTCTCTGGGAGGAAAGCCAGAAGATCTTCTTGGTAATCTAGTCGATCATTAGTAAACCTGGTCTTGTCCACTGTGTGATTTAGCAGATAATGCAGCCAGAAGTAACAAAAATGAGATTTGGCAAAACAATCTAGCAAGGAGTGAGGATAGTTACTGATACAAGTACATATACCTTAGCAACCAAAAAATTAAAATACCATCTTTTATCATTCTTATCACATCCTGATAGCATAAACTACATGATAAAATACCAAATTCATTAGGGAAGAAACATCTATAGACATATGATATTATAACACTTCTTAGAACCTGATCAAGAATTGCTACAACTGCTGATTCTGGAAGTTCCAAAAGTTTGGAAATGCATTGCATGCCAATCTGCCAAAAAAGATAGCACAAAGCTAAGATACAACACAAAGGCTTTTCCAATGGAGTTACCATTTATCACCCACGCATCTTGTTTGGATAACTATGTATTCTTCATGATTTTTCATTCATCCAGTTAGAGAAAACTAGACAATATCCTTAATTGGTTGTTTCTAGGATGAGTGTTTGGCCGAAGAGATTAACTTATGACTGGGATATATATATATATATATATATATATATATATATATATATATATATATATATATATATATATATATATATATATATATATATATATATATATATATATAAGGAAGGTGGTTACAACCAAATTACCAAGTGAATGAAGTCATGGATCTAGAAAGTGAAAAAGAGACTAAGAAGGAAAATTCATAGTAGCCTATCAAATCAATATAACAATCTACCATCTACATTTGCATGTAAGAACTAAGAAGGTTTGTCAAAGAATCAAAAACTCTACACACAGAAAACTAATACTAAGTAGAAAGGGGGAAATTTTCTATACAAGAAAAGGTTACACAGAAATATCACTTACATCGTATCTAGTAGCAACATTAAGTCTGAGTATTTTGAGCAAATGATCCTTCACTAACAGTGGTAGCGAGATAACAGCAGCTTCATAAGGATCCATGGTGTCGATAGTCTGCAACAAAAGCATGCTTTTCTTAACTGTTTTGTTGATCTAAAATAATGTTAAAATTTCTAATCTAAAAACCTTTTTTCTTGAACACTTTTCTTAACTATTTTATTGTAACTCATGGATGTTACAATCAATTGTATCTACAAATATTGTGGTATTCTAAAAATTAACACAACATTGTTGCCAGGACAATAAATCTCAATTCACTTATAAGACTAGTACTAACAAAATATAGAATTCAACCATGAGAGGAAAGACTAAATTATCTCATCAATTTATATAAGACAACTTCACACCATAAGATAAAAGACTAATTTATCTGATCTTACCATCTACACATCTAAAATTTAGTACAAAGATTATCCAAATAGTGAAGATAGCAATTGAAATGTTGGATTCAAAAAGCAAATGAAGGCACGACGATAGTGCAAGAGCTCGGGAGAATCATTCTTCTAATCCATTATTCCATACATACATATGCTTCAATAAAAAAATAGATCAATATGGTAAGACTTCTACATTCTTCAAAAGGTCAGTAAAAACCAATTTCAGATTCACCTTTGCATCCAAACATTCACCACCGTTGACATCTTCAGAAGGCTTCTCTCCGACTTCAGTCTGGCTATTTGATTCCTTCAAATCTTCAGCCTTTATGGTACATAAGGATATAAAAATATGAAATGATTATAAGGAATTGAAAGAAATCAAATCATCTTCTGAAAAGAGGCATTTTGTCTTCAAAAATTGATGTGTTTTTAAATCTAAAGTTATATTCTTAGAAATATTAATAAGATGTCCGTGTGTACGGTATTTTACAATAAATACATTCAAATTCCTTATCATGGTTAGTGTGGTCTATCTAGATGTGAAGTTGATGGAAGCAATATTCATATCAGAAACAACACCACAAAGCAGTACCCAAAAAAATGAATGTTTGCATCTTTACACATCTATTTATATATCTAAAATTCAACTTCTGAAAGTACTTCAATGCGACATTCAAATAGCCAATTCAAATTCACCTTTGTACCAGCAGGTTCCATGCATTTGACATCTACAAAAGTGGGTGTCTCTGCAATATTATGTTGGCTGCCCAATCTCTATGAAGCTTCAGCCTAGTTGGCAGAAAATAAATGCTCTGTGATATTTTAGTTGTAGAAGTAATACTACATACATAATGTAATAAGAAATACAATGTAATAAGAAAATAAACATGCTGCAAGATTTTGCATATACAAAAATAAGAAATAATCCATCTTCAGGTTTCAGAAGCATTTGCTATTAATCATTGAAAGTAGAGAAAATGACACAAATAGTGATTTTGGAAAACATATATTGGGAGAGAGAAAAGTAAACAGATCCACCTTGAAGAGCACATAGAACCTTTCTCCAGTCTATCTTTGCAATTGTTTCTCTCTATAGTCTGTAGATTTACCTTGGTCAATACAATAAGAACTTAAAAAAGAATTCAGACAAGAAGACCAACCTTTCTGATATTAGTGAGCAGCTTCATGCGTTCGTCGGGCATAACTGTTTTCACAACATCAGGACCACATTTCTTAATCAACATTTCAAGAAGCAATTTTATCTGAAACATTATTGTAGAACTTCTTCAACATGAAATATAAGAAACTAATAACTAATGATATCATTCAACTAGAATTTAGACTCTTTGAGTGTCATTGGGATGGGAGTTAAAGAATGTAGACATACTGTCATACTAAAAAGTCAACACTATCACAGTGATAAGGCAACTACAAAATACAACATAAACTAGCTGACATCTATCTCAATACTGATCCCACTAAAGAGCTAACATGAGATCAATGTAGATTGTATGTGAATAACAATACTTATCCTGATGAAAATGGAGTTCCATTTTGGATCGCATTTGTGAAGCTTCACAGTTAGATCTAAATTGAAATGCTAGTCTAGATTCTAATACTCTACAATTGAGTAAGATCTACTTTGATGAATGGTTGAACACTTTTAGCAGCTAAAGAATACCCAAAGCTTTATCTCCAAGGTACAATCATGACATCACAACATGTAAAGCTTCTCAATTAGAGTGAGGATTGAAGGGTTGGTTGAAGAGTGGATTGAAAGAGCATGTGAAGGTGCTCTTGGAAGCCTACTGCTGCACAAAGGGAGCAGTGTTGGGGTCTGCTATCGCAGCACCCAACTATGGGGAGGGAGTAGGAGGACAGAGATACTATAATGTCATACTAAGACTATGATATGCAACTTTAGGGAGTCTACAAAAGATCTATAAACTGAGATAAATCTTAATCAATTAACCAATTCTAGCTTCAAACTAACCATCATACATCAGGTAGTCAAGTTGGACTAAGAAGATCAGGAGTAATTGTTTGAATAACCTACAATAGAAATCAAGCAAGGCCTCAACAGAATTGTTTGAACGTGTTCACAGACTTAAATACAATTAGAGTCACCCATTAGAATCTATCAACCATCAACTTTAAAAACAATTCATCAATGTAATTCATAAATTCACTATGATTGCATCTGAGTTCTGACCATAAATGGCTGAGACATAGAAGGAGAAATCATTGATGTTCACTTTAGCATGAATAACTTTATCCTCATAAATTTTTAAAATATTGCGAACAATATCTTTCCAAATAATAATGAATCCCCCTAGAACATGAGAGGCATGTGTCTATTGTGTGAGAATTGTGTTCATCGCTAACAAGACTCATAGTATCAAAATTTATATTCAGATGGGATTGGAACTTGAATGTGAGTGAACTCCATCCTAGGATAGAGTCATGTTGGTTGATCAGAACATGTTGAGTTACCTAGAAAGGATCATATCATTTCAAGCATGGTTGTATTTCTAATGTAGGAAGATTGGTAGAAAGTATTGAAGATAAAATCCAGTTTGCTAAGACTTTCCAAAATCGGCAACCGACGTCAGAAAAAACTCCATAATACCTTTTTGGAAAGGGAAATGGGCCAACAAACACAAGTCAAAGCTTTGCCGTGAGGTATACCCTCAAAACGGGATTCAAGTTCGTTTCATCCCTGAAAATAGCAGTTTTATATTTTCAACAATTTCCTTTTTAGTTTTAATTCTCTTTTAGGAAAGCAATTGCAATAGGATTAGTATTAGGTTTTTTCCCTACATGTATAAATACCCCCTCAATTGTAGCCGTCAAGGCATCTCTTATCTTTTAATCAAATATGAGAGTTTATCTCTTATCTGGTGGATTCCAGATTCTTCAACCTAAGTTTGTCGCTTGCAAACTTGGTTATCACTTTAGGGTTCTAGCGCTTGCTAAACCCCATTCTTCTGACTGCGTCAATTCCATAGATCTCAAGGAAGATAATATAACCAATCCCATATTATATAATCTATGATACTATGCTTGACATCATCATCCCATGGTTTCCACCTGGATAAGAACATTGGCCTATTCTTAACTCACCACGATCCATCTAAGGTCATCTTCAGATCCTTGATAGACAAGTAGAAGAGGATATGGATCCTAACACATGCATAAATTGATATGAGTAGGCAGTAACAAAAGCAACCAGGACAAATGAATAATTTTAGTTATAGATATGAGTACGATCATGACATCACAACATGTAAAGCTTCTCAATTAAAGTGAGGATTGAAGGGTTGGTCGAAGAGTGGATTGAAAGAGCATGTGAAGTTGCTCTTGCAAGCCTACTGCTGCACAAAGGTAGCAGTGTTGGGGTCTGCTACTGCAGCACCCAACTATGGGGAGGGAGTAGGAGGAAAAAGAGACTATAATGTAATACTAAAACTATGATATGAAACTTTAGGGAGTTTACAAAAGATCTATAAACTGAGATAAATCTTAAGCAATTAATCAATTGTAGCTTCAAACTAACCTGCATACATCAGGTAGTCGAGTTGGACCAAGAAGATCATGAGCAACTATTTGATCAACCTACAACATAATTCAAGTAAGGCCTCAGCAGAATTGTTTGAATAACCTACAATAGAAATCAATAACCTGGACACCACACTACCTAACAGTCAAAACAAAACCCCACATCACTACCTAACAGACTGAACGAAACCCACTAAACAAAACTAACAACAAAAAAACTCACTCAGACACAAGAACAAACAGGTAGGGGGCACCCAAAGAGATACATGGAAAGGAGGCAAACCACCTCAAATAGAGAAACAATAAAGGAGAGAGGACCTAGGCTTGTGAACTGGTGGGGGTAGGGAAGGTAGGGAACCCCATCACCACTCCACACCACGTCGGCACACCCCTCCACCACAAGAAACACTTGAGGTGAATGAAGGTGGCTGAGGGAAGGAGCACCCACCAAAGTTTAAACCCCCACTTGACTCCTCCCTACAAGCCTGACGAGGACACCAACGCCAGCCGCCGACCAAAAGGGTGCAAACAGAAAACCCAGCTACCCAGAAACTAAAAGGAAAAAAGGAAGGGGGGAAAGAGGGAAAGTGCACCCATCCTCTAGGAGTAGACAGCTATCACCAAGGCCTCCCACGATTCGCCTGCCACCAGCACCACACGAAAATGATGAGGCAGTACCCGTAGAAGAGGCGAGGAAGAAAGCGCCACCCAAAGATGGCACCCGCCCGCAAAAGGCCCAAAACCACATCAATGCGTGCATGGAGGAGAGGCCCAAGGGGAGAAAGGTAATGCCAGCCGGACACCATCCACCCCCTCCCCTAGGCGGGAAGAAGCTCGCTGAGGGGCTCAGAAAATCACCAGAGCGGACACCCTAGGGCCAGCTTTGCACGCGGGAATCGAGAGAATTGGCTAATTATTTGCAATTAGCTATTGATCCACTTTTAATTTGGCAATTTTAGATTTCCACTAAATAGATCTATAAATGCCTATATTATTTAGCCCTTTTCAGAAACTCAATAATAGGTGGTTTAGAGGCATTTTAATTAAAAATGCCTATAAATTGGATAGATAGTGACCTTTTTTTTAAAAAGCCACTAGAATAAATGCCACTAATGGGCATTTTTGCTATAGTGTATGTAGGTAAGAGTGAGCATAGATTGAGGGGGAGCAATTCACAAGGCCGAGCTATACCTTTTCATATCCTTTTCAATATGTTGAGGAATGGTTTGTCATTGTCAAAAAGGGGGAGAATGTTGACTTGAGAGTTATACATTGTCCATATTTTGATAATGACTTAACCATTCCATTAATATGTATCTAATATGTGTGTTCAAGATTGATTTCAGGCTTTAGGTACATGAAAAGGATCAAATTACACAAGCCCTATCTTGTCCAAGTTCAAGTCAAAAGTAATGCAAGTGTAAAATTTGGGAAATCACTCAAAATCACCTTAGATTAATTTTCTAATCACTTGTATTGATGATATGACTTGTAACTAAGATGAGAAAAAATTAGGGACACTTAATTCCAACTTTTGGTCACTCTAAAATCATTTTGGAAAATTTGTCACAACAAATTTTTCGGTCGAGTTGGAAACTCGAGCAATCCAGTGATGGCTTTTCTAAAATGACCAGTCGGTCAAGTTGTACACTCACAGAACTCGACCGACTGACTCACTGACCAAAATTGATTTTGACTCATCGGTCGAGTTTCCCAGAACAAAATTGACTGATAGTTTGAAAATTAGCTTTTTCGATTAGTGGATCGGTCAAGTTATCTTTATTGAAACTCGACTGAATGTACTATACGAAAAATGTAGAAAAAGTGATTATAACCATTGGAGAGTTATTGAAAACAAAAATAGATACGTTGCAAGTTGTAAAATGGCTATTTTTCATCCTTAAGTGATTCCACACTCAAAGGAACACCCCCATCTATAAATAGGACCCCTTGGAGTTCATTCCAAGTTTTCTCATTCATTCTATCCTTGGTCCTTGCTATATTTGAGTGTGATGAAACCCTTTGAGCTCCTTTCTCTCTCATTTACAAAGAATTTCATGATTATGAGTGATTTCCGTATGTTGGAAGAGAGATACCTCCATGTGCTTGTAATTCTCTCATTCCTTCCATCTTAATACCCTTTCTCAAAGAGCAAAGGTTGAAGCATGCTACTCTAAGTGAAGGTGAAGTTGCTGGTCTTCTTCAAGGTTGAAGAAGAGGTAAAGATCTTCTCCGGGTGAAGGAGAAGGGCAAGGAAAATATTCAATAAGAGTGGGTAATTCCTTAAAGGCCAAAGACTTGATGTAAGTGTGGGTAAGTCCTTGTTGAAGGTTGAAGACATCTTGATCAAGTGGGTAAGTTCTTGTGTAGGTGAAAGACTCTTGTCTTGAGTGGGTAAGTACTTGGATGTATGGTAGTCTCCTTGTATCTCTTATGATGGAATATAAGTATACATGGATCCCAAAGTCCTAGAGGTTGATCTTTCTAGGTAGTGGATTGACTGTCTCCTAGTTTGGATATTGGAACCACTATAACCACCTTGTCCAAGTGGATGTTTCAATCTCTCTCATCATTGTTTTGCTTGCTTAGATAGGACTTCAAATTGTACTTAAGATTTTGGTTTCAATTGATATAATTTGAAGGTCTAACTATTCTTGTGAGAATTTTGAAGCTCTATTCACTCCCTCTAGAGCCATAGATCCAACACATGTCACATGGTGCTTACATCATTGTAGATCAATGTTCCTGTCATCAATCTATTACACAAGACACTGGTTCCACATATACAAGTACACATGTCATAACTATACAACCATGGTACACATGCCAAAACCTCATATCGATCACATAACCACAAAACATCTCAAAAGGAAAAACACCCCAAGGACATGAGTGTACATGGACGACTCTAGGATTCTATCACCAAAAGACTAGCAACACATCCAACCTTATTGTACTGCTCTTGCTGCTGCTCTTCCTTACTTGCACGACCTCTACCTCTTCGTGCATGGTCACCTAAAAGATGTGGAAAACCCACGGGGAAGCTAAGCAGGTAGTGGTAGTTTTGTTTATGGGGTGAACTGTGTGTTACGAGCGGCAGATGTAATCTTTTGCAGTCTTAGCCCACACGAGGAGAGTGGGATGAATAAGAGTGTCTTTTGTCTTGTTTAAAAAAAACTAAGCAGGTAAACATATTAGTAGTTGAGCAGATTCAACAAAATGATATGTACTCAACAAATGAAGCATATTAAATAAGACTAGGAAGCCACCACTACATAGTAGATCAAGTTATATTCTAAAAAGGAATATGAAGAACATGTATAATAGTTGACTTCTCTTATCATCTTATAATTCAAGAAATCAGTAAAAAGATAAGTCAAAGACACAACCAATGTGAGATGTATGTCACCCTAAGCATATATACTACATAGATGTATTACATCTTTTATTATGTCCCGAGGATTTGAGTCGTACCACTCAAATCCAACTGACCACTGCTAAGTCAAAATTAGTGTCATATAAGGTTCATGGAAGAGCCAGAATCCACAATCTCTCCAACACCTCTTGGTCAGCATAGGAGAACACTACAGAGACATACCAGTCAACTGTAAAAGAGTGACATATAGTCAACAAAAGGATCAGCTCACACATGGCCATCCTCATATAAAAACCTATCCCACCTTTGTACAAGTAATAGTGCTAGAAGAACAGGCTCATGCATGGTTGTTCTTAAAAGAAGGATTGGCTCACGCATGGCCATCCATATCACCAGGAGATCCACTCGCTCATGGCCATCTCACACAACCAGTAATTATGGATATAAGGAAATACTCAACTTACACCCCGCATCTTCAAAAATATGCACTCCAATTTAAACTCATTTCACCAATCCAGCAAATAAAGCTGACATTGGAATGGATCCATGGTACAATGCAAACTACATGATTAGGTTTCACTTGATTTGTTATCCAATTGGGTGACTTTTAGTATCAATCAAGTTAAAATGTATAAAGCTAAAACAAACTCTACAAGAATAAGGGTGTGCTGCAACTTCAGAAGATATAAAGCGTACAAGGTGTAAACTTGTCACACAATCACCACATGATACTCATTGCTCTTCCATTCATAGGATGATCATCAAAGTCACATATCACCATGGGATATCAATCCCTTAAACCCATCAGTTGAGGATATCACCTCTTAATAGGTATTAAGCCATCACTAGGTCATAGGACCTATAACATTAAGCCCTGCATATTTATCACCACATTATGCCTCAATGATGTACATAAGAACCACCCTGTCTCACATTATCACCACCATAGCATACACAAGTCGTGGAATACATATCACCTACACGGTTAGGGGCTTATAGACAAGAGAGAGAAGCATTACATCATGATGAACATCTCATGAGAGAGAAAGCAAACACATCTCCATAACTCAACATTAGGGATACATACTTAGCCAATTAGGGTTTTGTAGTTGTGGACAAGCACTAAACCCTAGGTATGTCATCTCCCACATTATTTGAACACTTTAAAAGTAAGGATCATATTTAGGCTTAAGAAAACAACCATCCACATAACACTACACGTGGCTCATACATGGTTCATTCATTACTCATGCAAGTGCATTAATTAAGTGTTCAAGCATGTGACTCAACCATCCACCACTCATCTATGTCACGACCACCACCATACATGGTGTCACAACCACAACCAACCTCCTTCATGTCGAAACTACGACACACCAAAGGGGTGTATCATGTCTCGACCCAAAAGCAACTAGGTTATGTTTAGCTAGAGTTAGGGTTCATCCACCCAAGGTAGAGCATGTCACAACCCACCAAGGAAAAAGGAAACATCTTGACTAAAATTATGGTGTGTCTTGACTCTCTAGGGAGCAAGTGTTGTGACCATCAAGGAGGAGGATTTCGTGACCTCTACTAGGTCAGCTATCTCGACCAAAACCAACATGCCAAGATATGTCACAACCCAAGACAAAAACAAGGCATAATCACCACTAAGGGTCAAGACTCCACCAAGACTAAGAATAAACTCCAAACCAAGGTTAAAAGAGGTCAAACAGAGATAATACCCAACTAAAATGAGAGAGAAAACAAGGAAAAACCCATCATCACCATGAAGGAGAAACCTCATGCAAAATGGTCATCAAACCCTAAAACAAACTTCACGAAACCACCATGAAAAGGAACCTCAACAAGGGAGAGAAACCAATATCATCGCCACCAAAACCAAACCAAAACCTCATAGATCACAGAAACACTCGATCATCATCCATGCAACTGAAGCCAAGGTCAAGAAAGGAAGTAAAACCACCATGCACCACAAACACCAAAAATCAGGTACAAAGGAAATTAGGGTTTTGGATTACATACAAACAAAGCATGATCTCAACATCATCCAAGTTCTAAGGACTATAACCATCTACTAGAATGTTACAAAAACATTTAGGGAGAGAAAAAAGCAACATGCATGTAAGAAAGGTGCATTAGTAGAGAAGGTTAAGAGTTATATAACCCGCCTTAAGGAAGATCACTCCAAGGAAGAAAAGCTCCAAGCACATGATCACCAAGGATGATCAAGCTCCACTCTTGGCCACAAGAACCCTCAAGAAAGATAAGAAACTATGGTCATAGATTACCCAAGAAAAGAGAGCCAAAAAGCTCTAGGCGAGCCAAAAGACAAAGGGAGAAAGAGAGAAGAAACCCTCCTCACACTTGGGTCTACCTTGTCAAAACATGGTCTATGACCCTTGTGATGAGGAGTTTCTCTCCCAAAATGACCACCACGGAGGAACCATGGTCTAGGGACGAGAAAATAGAGGAATAAGATGGATGATAAGGTCCAAGGAAAACACCAAAGAGGAAAGATAAACACACATTAAGGTTGAATATGACCACAGATCACCATGAACTCCACATGCAAGGTTGAACCACCTCCAAAGCACCAAGAATAGCTTCTTCTTGCTCCACCAAGCTCTAAGGAAGATAAAAATGGAAGGGAGAAAGAATATGACTGAGAAAGATCACTTGCATAGAGAAAAGACGGTTTATATAGCAAAGGAGGAGAAAGGTAGGCCAATAGATGAGGTGTCAACAAGATAGGGCTCCAAAGGGAAACTTGTCCACTCAAAAAATAACATGAAACCCCTTAAATACCACATGCAAGAGATGGTGATATACTCTAGGTTGGATCTCAACCACATTGACCAGCCAACACATATGTCGCAGTCATGACCCACCAAGGGAACCACCCATGGTCGCGACATAAAGATCACCACACACAACCTAGGTCTAAACACTCCACACCAAGATATTGTCTCGAACCAAGACCATCTTGGTTGCAAACACCACACCTAGGGGAGGTGTATCGACCATGGCACCCTCCCAACAATCCCTAGGTCATGACCTAGGTCGAGACAAACCAACAAGGTTTACATGGTCAAGGCACACCAACCCTAGAAACCCTAATCACCACTAAGGGCGACACCAATCAATCAAGGGTCAAACAAGGTTCCCCAAAGCACCACACTCTATATAATGGATACAAGAGAGATAATGAACACTCTAAAGGTGACAAATTACAAGAATGCCCCCATAAATGGGTAAGTTGCAATTTGCACCAAAATAAGCACAAAAAGCATAAACAACATCCAAACAAGTTCAAACTGGAGACTTAAGCTTTCCACCATCTCTAAGGTCATCTCAAAGGATTAGAGAAATATTCTAAGCACATATTAAAGCCAAAGAAAATAGGCTTAACCCAAAACACAGGTCAGGGGTCTTACAAGAAGTGCATAGTTATTGATCTTGACTTATGTGGAAGTGTTTTCTTCACAAGCTGCCTATGATTAATTATTTGAAGAGGATTGGTATCAATATGGCTTCAAGATGATGACTTTGTATGAACATTGAGGAGGATCAGGACCATATGCTATTTTCATACAATCTTAAAATCTGGGGTCTTTTCAGTTTTGTCTATGGTGTTTGTCCTTCTGGCATGAAGGATTTGCTATTTGTTACTGGCAAAAAGAAATAAGCTATTATCTTGGTTATCAATAAGATTTGGAAAGAAAGAAAACACATGACCTTTGGATGCTTTGAAAGGAAGGATGTTATGGTTTGGCTTGGATGCCTTATTGATACGAAAAGTTTATGCACATAGGCTTAACTTTTCTTTTCTTCTCTTTGTATAACTTCTGATCTTTTTTTGTTTTGGTCCTTATGCCATTTGGGAAGTTTTGTCACTTTCTTGTAATTATTTTTTCATAGAAAATGAGAAGGGTAATACGCAGTTTACATTAAAAAATATGGTACACAAGATTATTTGTGTTATTCTAGTCTAATACATGTGCATGATCAGTTCTTGACCAATATATGTGCATCAATATGATATATGTATTATATTCAGACAAAATATTGCATGCCAATATAAGTATCCATTTGTTCTTGAAACATGCAAGAGGGGCCACTATAGATATTGCAATTTTCTTTTGTGTTGTGATGAAGACCCTAGTAAAGATAAATGATTAATGAGTGTAATCCATGAAAAAGACAGATCTGGGGAGTCCCTCATGTCATTTGTAAAGTGAGTGAAAAATAAAAATAAAGGAAAGGAGTCATCAACATGTATTTAAAAGAAAACATAGAGGGTCATTAGAAATATCTAAAAATAATTAGAAAATCAAGGCCAACAACCATAAATCTATGTAAGGAATCACTTTTAGTGTAAAAAATGTTCTAGGAAGCCCTATAGATCAATTTTCATTGGCATTGCCCATACGGGAATGAAATTTAGATAGAAAGGTTCATTTTCTATTTAAAAATATCATTGTTTTAATTATATATATTTTTCATTGGAATTACAAACTAGAAGGAGGAGATATTGAAACAACACAACTTGAAATCTATGTAAGCATGGATATATTATTAGGCATACCATTTGATTTTTAGATAATGCAGAGAGAGAGAGTATTATGTCAATATCATTATAAATGTTGCATTTATCTTGTTCATATATTATTATATATGATTGAAACAGTTATATATGATGCTTATAAGCTACATGTAAATCATATATGTGAAGATTAGCATAATTCTTCCAATGTATAAAACATGAATGGACTGAAATATATATACAATAAAAAAAATAATAAGGGCATATGAGAAATATGAATGAACCTTAAAAAGAGGTAAAAGGAAAGGACATATGTTGCTCCTTTGTGTTGAAACTAGAATTTACTTTTCATTTATAAGGGTAGGGACTATTGGACTTGACATTAAATAATAATCCTCATTCATGTACATAATTGTGAAAAGCAAACAATCTATGTATCCTAGTTCGGATAATATATATATAAGATTCTTGATATAGGGTCACTAGATATCAGATTTGGAACAATCACCAACCTTTTTTATGCAACATGAACCAATCAACTAGGGTTTTAGCCTGTCAAATTGATATCAAGTTAACCATTCTTTTCAGCACTAACTAAAAATCAACCTTCATTTTTCTTTTCATAGAACATATGAAACTACTAAAAGTCACCTTCCGGTCTTACTAAGTAACATATATTTATACTCTGAAAGTAAATTGTTCACAACTAAGTTTGACTTTTACACATAACTAAAATATAAGGGGATCTAGTTATGATGATAATATACATCAAATACAATCTCAGGCAAAAATGCTCTCATTCTCACTCTCACAATCCAATAACTAGAGGAAGAATAAGAGATCTACTATTTATACGATCCTTACTAGACATCTATGCCAACTATTCATGTTGATAGCTTGATTCATGATCTTTCTTCTATGGAGTACATGCACCTAGAAATTTTATTTTAGTAGAGTGTGAGATACTGGCCCAATGAAAAGGTTACTTAGTACCCAATATAATCTAGATATATTGTTTATTTAGATTACATGCAAGGAAATACAATTATAGAACTGGAAAACTATGAAACATACAACATGGTAGGTATGTTGGAAATATTATAAGTAATAAACAACTAAATCATATTATAGATATATCAATAAATTTAGTATGCCATGGACACACATGAACTGTACCGAGAAATGTGAAGGCATCAAAATTGTATATACTTGACAAAGGTTTACCCAAACCCTAAAACATTCTCCTTACTTAAGCATACTATCTTCTCATCTATGTCACTCTAATTTTGAGATGAAACTTATATGAATACTATAAACCCTAAGATGTGTGATAGTATGTAGTGAATGCACTTGATTACATAGAATCCCTTTTTGGGTGTGTAATTTCTAAATTCAAGTAAATGTGATTAGTAAAGTTCTAGTTCATGTGTAGTATGAATGTCTAATATAATGTTAGCTTAAAATAATATATTTTGCATTATTTGTTTATTTGTAGATGAAATATGTGTGTTGATATGAAGATATATATAATGTGCCTATTTGACTATCTATATTAAAAGGATATGATAAATACATCTTAATCTTATCTGTGTTGGAAAATATACTAACTTAGTGTTCTTTGATGATATTAGATGTTTAGATAATGAAAACAAGGCTAAGTATACATAGAAGTGGGCTTAAAACACATAGAATTGGTCTTTGTAGGTTTTTAACCACTAGTTAGTGGATCCTAGGGTTGATCAGATCAATTTTAGTCCCAATACAACCCTGTTGGGCAATGCATCTCTTGTCCTGACAAAGTTGGCCCAACATGCCAGAAAGTCGGGCCCAAAGTTGGTTGACTTCCTTGGCAAGTCAGGCTGACTTGTACACGACCTAGACTAGTTTTTTGTTCTTCAAATATTTGGTTTGGTCGATGCATTCCCATTGGCATGAGAAGTCGACTGAACTCCTAACAAGTTGGAGCAACTGGTTAGGGTTAAGACTTGGGTTTTTCCTTGTTATTCCTTGCCTTGAATGATGCAATCCCATCAACTTATAATGTCAGTAGACTTGGCATATTATATATATATATATATATATGTATGTATGTATATATATGTATATATATATAGAGAGAGAGATACATATACATATATGTATATGTATATATTACATATATAAATATATATATATATACACATATATGAGTGTGTGTTCACTCTATTTAGTCATTTTACAACTATATTCTATAGTAGTGGGAGCAAAAAGAGACAATTTGTAGTTAAGAACAAATATTTCTAGTAGTTTTGCACTCAGAAACATGTGCTTCTTCATTTTAGCTAGTATATATGGTTCATTTTATTTCATGGGTTTTCATCTTCTTCCATACTCTTCCATTTCATTTCTTCCAATAGCAAGGTTTTTATCCATGTTATCTCCATTTACTTCCCCTTTCTCATTATCTTTGGGATAGAGAAGGTGTTTTGAGAATGTTGCTGCCCAAACATAGGCTTGTGGAGAGATTTCTTGTTGGAGTTTTACAAAGATACATACTTATTTTATTCTTCC
Organism: Alisma plantago-aquatica; assembly: GCA_963693085.1. Lineage (NCBI taxonomy): Eukaryota > Viridiplantae > Streptophyta > Magnoliopsida > Alismatales > Alismataceae > Alisma > Alisma plantago-aquatica. The sequence continues at coordinate 808,336,939 of OY856409.1, forward strand.
CCTCACTATTTTAGGTGAGTAGATAGTGTATAATTGATTAAACATGTATAGTTTTATTGTCTTGCTTCATAATCACCCCGTAGGAATTTTCCTTGTGATTTAAATAGGTTTTTAATATCAAAATCATACTTGTAATTCACTATTCTAACTATCATTAAGCTATAAGAACATATAAGAAATATGAATTTATGTACTCCTAAAATGCTTATTCTTTTATTTGGTGGAAAATGCCTAAGACTATGAAAGAAGGCTAAATTTGCATTGAAATGGCAATGACGTGAGAATTGTGTATAATTATGAACAAAAACCTCATGGGAAATTAGTAATATTTGGGATTAAAGTGGACATTTATATCATTACATTTATATCTTAATATGTAGTATTGCTTACTTGTTATACTTGTGAATTGGGAAATCCTATAATATCTATGAATAGTGACTCATATGGACATATGAACTTAAATAAATTTATGATTAAATACCTTAAATTAACTAACATACCTACTGATGGAAGTGAAATCCTATTTCATTTAGATAGGGTTTAGGGTTTAGGGTTTAGGTGCCTTGAACCAGGTAATTCACCCCTGATATATGTGTTGGGGTGGCAGAATGAGTCAATCTTGTAGTGGATATAATCCATAAGAAGAAGACATGGAGTAGAATAGATCATGTGGAATAATCTACTAAGGGTTATGGGGCCCACAAAGTTGGGTTCAAAGTGAGAACCCAACCTCTTTCTGAGTTTGATATATGAAAAAGTAGCACATTTATATTCCAATCCAGGTTATTGTATGAGGACGATATGAAATGTAATATGATATGGATCACTTAGCCTTGTACCAAGTTGTGGGAATGAGAGGTAGTGATACCATAGCTTCCTACCTAGACCTACAACATATTTGGGCTATGTTAGTTGTCTTAGGGTGACATACTAAAATATAAGGTATGAACAGTGAGTTGTGCAAATGAGCACACCATGATGACCTCTTCTAGACTAAGTACAAGTCAAATAGTTTCATGGTAAGATAACACAAAATGCAAAGGCTGGTTGTATTGTATACTATATGTTCATATTATTCTTGCACTCTTATGTTATGTTTCCTTTACTATCAAGTAGCCCATTAAGGCTATATTTCTTGCATGCTTAAAGATTAATTTGAAATATATCTACCTTAAATGAGAAAGAGGACGTAAATGTATGCATTTACTCTTATGCTTATCTACTCCCTTAGACATTGTCTAATCGATCAGTGAAAAAGAATTAGGTGTTAAAACCAAATTGTTAGCCCCTTACACTGAGCCTACACCAGACTGACTTGTCAACTAGGTGAATCTCATACATATTTTTTCGGTGTCTAGTCATTCATGTATTGGGGTTCTTTGGGATATGCTTCGTTGATGTGGCAAATATCGCACCAACAAATTCACTCGGGGTTAAGATCCCCAAGCTTTTACCAAAACCTCATGCAATAATACCACCCGCAAGTGGACGGATCTTATCACAGTATAGTTAAGGATCGAATCCCAAGAGACAACATTTTTAAGAATCTTTGTTAGTCAAATCTAGCTCAAGTAAGACTAATATTTAAAATGATTGATTTGGTTGAAGTTAATTAAACTAAATGCAAGAAAGTAAAAGACCAGAATTAAAGTTTGTTCTAGATTAATGATATGGAATTGCTGGGATGGTATCGGGTTTCACCACCATTGCACATGCAAACACATACAAACACATAACATCCAGGCAAGCATCTAACTATCCCAATGGAACTGCTATGAACCCTCCCGGAGGGATGTTTAGGCCCGCGTAAGCATCCCCTTAGGCATTAGATTTCTCATCGCCATCCGGATCATCCACTTACGATTCCGAAGATACAACATCCAACTAAGGCCGTGATCTTCCCTAACAGATGCTTAGACCACAGAAGCATCACCGTGGGCTAGATGGCTCGTCCCCTCGCAGATCATACACTTACGACCTCATGGAACCCCATTATATTTCTAGTCTGGGGGTCAACCATGTTAATCGACACGTGTGTAGGAAATTAGTCTGCAAGCAAACATCGATGTTTAATAAGAAGATACAACATCCAACTAAGGTTGTGGTCCTCCCTAAGGGATGTTTAGACCACATAAGTGTCACCGTGGGCTAGATGGCTCGTCCCCTCACAGATCATACACTTACGACCTCAAGGAACCCTATCACATTTCTCATCAAGGAGTCTACCTCATTAATCGACATTCTATACTAAAAAGAGAAGAAAAAGATGAAAGCAAGCAGGTAATCAACTACAAGCATATCAATTAGCAATGAAAACAAAAGTTATATACATTGCCTTGGAATGTTAAATGAAAAGACATGGTTGCATGGGCAGCGGGGCTAGTCCCCGCACCCCAACGAAAAGGAACTACTCGCTCATGATGCGAGAAATAAGAAGAATAAGAAAGAGAGAGGAATCTGCCATGAGCATGATGTAGAAGGTGGTCGCAGCTCGGTGAAGATGATGCAGTCTCCTACGTTATGTCGGAGCAGATATGGACAAAGAACGAGGAATGCCAAGACTGACCGGGTAGTATTTCTCACTCCACCTTCCTTCTCTTCTCGGTCTCCTTGATTATAGCATGGGCGGTAGGTGAAACAATAGCAGTGTGGACGGAACTGGATCGGACCTGTGTACAGGCAGCCTGTCGGCGTCTCGGAACCGATACCTCAAAATGGGGACCCGGCTGGTCCTATTTATAGGCTCAGGTCTGGCCTTCATGCTTTTGGTGTGAGTCCAAATGGTTTAGAAGCCTTTTATGTCCAAATGGTCTTGAGTAGTTAAATCCAAAACAATCTTTGTAAATAGGACCAAACGGTCTTCAACTTATGTACATATCTCAAAGAGTTTCATGTAAAAGTGACCAAACAGTCTTGGTTTTCAGTAGACTAAACGGTCTTGGAGTGCAATTGACCCAAACGGTTTTGATCAGTACTCTTTCAAATGGTCTTGGATTTCCTTGGTGATCAAACGATTTAGCAGCATCAAACTCCATTCGGTCTTGCATGCGGATCAAGAGACCAAACAGTCTTGGATCAGCAACCTTTATCAAACGGTCTCGTGAGTTGAGAAGAAAATGGTCTATAGGGTTCTCACGGCCTTGGCTTATCCGGTTTCCACCAAATGGTTTTGAGTGGAGCGCCACCAAACAGTCTTGGATAAGATATCTTCTGAACAGTTCTGGTAGATCGGTGACTCGCGATCCTATCGGTCTTGAGACCGAACATAGCCAAACGGTTTGGTGCTGCCAACCGGTCTTCGATCGAAGCAGGTTGAGATCGTGCGGCACCGAGGCGAGCAGGTCTGGGCGGCGTCGATGGTTCTTGTAGATGCGGAAAAGGTGCAGGTTTTGTGTAGGTAGGTGGTGATCACGGCGGAAGGGACATCAGGTCAAGGCAGAGGGAAGAGAGGTGACGCAGAACCCGGCGGAGGTGCAGGTTGACATGGTAGTTGCAGGTGCTAGGGTTTGCAGGTAGGAAATGGAAGGAAGAAGATGATGGCATTTGGCGAGCATGCTGCAATGGTCGGTGGTGGCCTGGTGTGATGGAGCTAGGGTTCTGGCGGGAGGAAGAAGAAGCACGAGGAATGGGAGCATGCTCAATGTTGCTGAGTTGCCCAATCGATTTTGAGCAGGTTGCTCAACCAATCTTGAAGACCGTATGGAGTTAGAAACTGATTGGATGAAAGCGTTTTGGCAAATTGATGGGGACCTTGTTTTCTCTCCCCTATACCTTCTTGAATGTGGTTCTTCATGTTCCATGGTATAAATCCTTCTATGAGTTGGAGCTAGTGTTGATATGTATGTTGAGAGTGCCAATCAGATGATGATTGTAATGGAATAACTTATAGGTTTCTTCCACCTAATGTTCTCCTTTGAGTTCTTTAGCTTTATCTATGACTCCTGCTTCCTTCTCGTCTTGGAGTCTACATTGTTTTGAAGTGTGCCCCTTTTCTCCACATAGTGCACAAGCCTACAGAAAGCCTTCATAAGACTGACCCTGCTGAGTTTTTCGAGGTAACTTTACCCCTTAACTTTGTGTGTATGAAATATTTAGGTTTTTAATGTTATCCTTACTATTTTCATAGTTAAGGAAGCACAGAAAACTCATCCATTATCTTGATCAGGAGGTGTGTTCCAAAGTTTGCCAACTAAGGAAAGCAAGTTATGGACTAAAACAAAGCCCAAGAGCATGGTTTGATAAGTTAAGCCAGATTCTTGCTAAGTTTGACTTTATATGCTCTCATTCTAATCATTTTATGTTCTCATGGTTCTGGTAGAACATACCTAGATCTTGAATGATATATGATATCTTATGGACAAGAAGGCAATGAGTTGATCATATGATGAGTCAATAGTCTACCTAGAAGCTAATGAGAGCTAGAAACTAAGATATGGCTCAAAGCCATAAAATCCAAGATGGACTCCATGTACATCAACAAAGTATGACCTTGGTTGATCCACCTGAAGGGTTAAAACACGTTGATCAGCGATCTGAAGGTGAGGAAAAGCTCGTGTTCTGAGACTGAATGGATGAATGGTTAAGACTGAAAGGTCGAAACTGAATGTACGAAGCCGCTAGGTCAAGACCGTTTGGTGAGACTGATTGGTCATAACGAAGGGTGAGTGAAGGTAGAAAGATGGGTCCCAGCTGATTTTTCAACCTCATCAAGACTTGCATTGAATCGACATAAATTCAGTTAAGAACTATGATAATTGAACCAATTAAGTAATTTTGCACTTTGTGATACATTGTGATGTTTGGTGTGTGAAATTGAGTGTATTGAGTCGAATTTGACCCAATATGGTAATTGAATTCCATGATGAATATGCATTCATCAAAATACCCCGAACTTAAATGTTGCTCATCCTCGAGTAACAAAAAATCTGAAACGGTCGCCAAATGAATACTTTCGATTCATGTGATTGCCTCATCTTCACATCACGATTGTTTTCTTTCTGCTCAATATGACTCAGTATCTCAACCTCCTGAGACCACTAAACACATCTTACCATATCTTCGTTCCTGAGTTTGCTTTCGAACTTCACTTCCTCCTCACTTTTTCCAACAACAAGCATGTCAAAGAGGTTCGTAAGAGTCCAGAGATACCCACAGAACAACAAGTGTGCACTTGATCTGACACTGGTGTTTTTTAGGATAGTGGAGGCATTCATTGTCCCATTAGGTATAAAATGGAGTGAATGGTGGTATGGAGGGAAGAAATAAATCTCTCCTCTATTCGACTTGAGATTTTTATTTTATGATTTGTAATTTCATTTATTGCATTTTTTGTGCGAATCTCTCCTCTATTTGACTCGAGATTGCATTTATTTGTGTGCACTTTGGCATCTTTTCTTGGTGGTACATCCCTATTAATTTGCAAGGGGTATGGAAGAGGGAGATATAGAGGGAAGTGGCGTGCCACCCCGAACTTAGGGTTTGACATTGTTTTGGCTATTTTTGTTTCTTTTTGATGGATGGAGGGGTACGAAGATGATAGAAGAAGTGTAGAAGAGAGTTCATATCAGAATGCAACTTGATTTACAACTCAGTGCACCGGGTTGTTTTCTTTATCATACTCTGCTCAAATAATGACTTGATGAGGATCCGGTGGAGATTCCATGTTATTGTTCCACTAGTCAGTTAGGAAGCACGACGTGTTTGATCCCTATCCGTTCGACAAACACTTGCCATTTTTGCATAAGTATCATGATGTTAGGAATCATAAGCTTCACAAGATGATTTTAATCAAAAGGCTTGTTTAAAAAAGTGGTCATTTTGGGGATCTACTTTGAATAAGGAGGGTATAATGATTCAAAATGCATAGAGATTTAAAAAGGTCAAAATTTCATCCAGTATATGTTCAAATTTCTTTTGAAAACTTAAAAATTCGGAAATTTTATTTGAAATTTTTGAAAATTTAGGTCAAAAATTTAACAATGAAATCTTAAGTCTGATTTAGATGGGTGAAGGTGGAAAGTAAGATACGTACCACCCACCCTCCACCCTGAACTTAGAAATTTGCTCATCCAGAGCAAACTCTAAATCTTAGATGGAGGGGAATTTATATGTTGTTTGGACCACCGGATGTGGTTGCGTTCCAATAAGCTTGCATCCTCCATCTAAAAATCTCAAAAATGAAGACCAATCAGAACTCAAAATATCATCTTGTGATGCAATTTTATTTAGTGTAAAATTATCTAAAGGGTAAAAACAAAATTAAATAAAAATCCTAATTCAAAATTAAAACTAAATACATATTTCATTTATCGGGTTGCCTCCCGACAAGCGCCTTTGTTTTACGTCGATGGCTCGACTTCATTCCTTCAACTTCTATGGTGGATATGTTGGATTGGTGAGATCCAGCATCATTTCAGAGCATGTATCAACAGAGGTGAAGTATCTCTTCAATCGTTGACCAGTTGCCACAAATTCACCTAACTTTTCACTCCATAAAGAGAAGGCACCATGTGGGTAGATGCTCTTGATAATGTAAGGCCCTGACCAACGAGAATGGAGTTTTCCTGGGAATAACCTCAGTCTGGAATTGAATAGAAGAACTTGGTCTCCCACATGTATATCCTTTCTTTTTAGATGGTCGTCATGCCAAAGTTTCGTACGTTCTTTATAGATTCGTGCATTCTCGTAAGCTGTTATCCGGAGTTCTTCCAGCTCCTGGAGTTGCATAATCCTGGCTTGGACTGCTTCCTTCATATCAAAATTGAGTTGTTTAATTGCCCACCATGCTTTGTGTTCAAGTTCAATAGGCAGGTGGCAAGCCTTTCCACATATTAATCTAAATGGTGTCATTCCGAGGGGAGTTTTATAAGCAGTTTGATAGGCCCATAATGCATCATTAATTTTTACTTCCCAATCTTTCCGATTGCGGCCAACAACCTTTTCCAGGATAGCTTTGAGTTGACGGTTAGAAACCTCTACCTGTCCACTCATTTGTGGATGGTAGGGTGAGGCTACCTTGTGTGTTACATTATACTTTCTTAGTAAAGCTTCAAAGCTTCTTTCAAGGAAATGAGACCCTCCGTCAGATATCATAGTTCGTGGTACTCCAAAATAGGGGAAAATAATATCTTTGAATAATTTGATGATGGGTTTGGAATCACTAGTGACGGTTGGTATAGCTTCAACCCATTTCTATACGTAGTCCACTGCTACTAGGATGTATGAAAATCCATGAGAAGATGGGAATGGACCCATGTAGTCACCCCCCAAACATCAAATATCTCTACTTCTTGCCACAGGCTCAGCGGCATCTCATCTCTTTTTGTTATGTTGCCTGATCTTTGACATTTGTCGCATGATAAGACAAAGTCATGGGAATATTTGGATATGGTTGGCCAAAAGAAACCACATTGCAAAACCTTCAAGGCAGTCTTTTTAGAGCTCATATGTCCTCCAATTGGCCCTGAGTGACATTGCTCAAGGATAAGTTGAGCTTCTTCCTCAGCAATACACCATCTGTATAGACCATCAACACATAGTTTGAAAAGGTACAGCTCATCCCAGTAGTACTGTTTAACATCATGCATAAATTTCTTCAATGCATTTCCAGTGCATTGAGGATGGATAACTTTAGCAGCAAGGTAGTTCACATAATCAGAATACCACAGTACAACTTCTGAGACCTTCATTAGTTGATCATCTGGAAGGGAATCATTGATCAGAATCTTCTCAATATCCAGAGTGTGGATGTGACTGAGGTGGTCAGCTACAACATTCTCTATACCCTTTTTATCTCGTATCTCTAGATCAAATTCTTGCAATAGGAGAATCCATCTAATTAGCCTGGGTTTTGCATCTTTCTTTGTCAGAAGGTAATGGATAGCAGCATGATCCGTGTAGACAATGACATTTGAGACAATAAGGTAGGATCTGAATTTGTCAAAGGCATACACAACTGCCAGAAGTTCTTTCTCAGTAGTAGCATAATTTCTCTGAGCTTCATCGAGGGTCTTTGATGCATAATAGATCACATAATGTTTCTTTTCTACGCATTGGCCAAGGAGAGCTCCCACAGCATAATCGCTTGCATCGCACATAATTTCAAAAGTATGGTCCCAATCGAGAGCTCTGATAATGGGTGTAGTAGTAAGGGCATGTTTCAATTTGTTGAAACTTTCAACACATTCTTTGTCAAAATTAAATTCAGCATCCTTTAGTAACAAATTTGTCATTGGCTTGGTTATCTTTGAGAAGTCCTTTATAAACCATCTATAGAAGCTTGCATGACCTAGGAATGCTCGAACTTCCTTTACATTGATAGGGATGGAGAGCTTGGAAATCACTTCGATTTTGGCCTTATCTACTTTGATCCCTCTATTGCTGACCCTATGGCTGAGGACAATGCCTTCCCTTACCATAAAGTGACACTTCTCCCAGTTGAGCACAAGATGTGCTTCTTTACATCATTTCAAAACAAGGGAGAGTTGTTTTAGACATGAATCGAATGAATCTCCATATACAGAAAAATAATCCATGAAAACTTCCATAATTGTTTCAATGAGACCAGTGAATATGGCAGCCATGCAATGTTGGAAAGTTGCAGGTGCGTTACATAGGCCAAATGACATTCTTGTAAATGTGTATGTTCCAAATGGGTAGATGAAAGTAGTTTTCTCATGGTCATCTGGATGTTTGGGTATTTGATAGAATCCAGAGTAACCATCGAGGTGACAGAAGTGTTCTTGATGAGCCAGCCACTCTAATACTTGATCAAGAAAAGGCATTGGAAAATGATCTTTTTAAGTTGCCTTGTTTAACTTCCTATAATCAATGCACATCCTCCACCCTGTGACTGTACGGGTGGGGATGAGTTCATTGTTTTCATTTTATATAATAGTTGTTCCACCTTTCTTTGGGACTACATGCACTGGGCTCGCCCATGGTGAGTTCGATATCGGATAGATTATTTCAGCGGTGAGTAGTTTAATGACTTCATGACAGACTACTTCCTTCATATTTGGATTCAATTTCTGTTGATGTTCAATAGTTGGCTTGTGATCTTCCATCATAGGGATCCCATGCATACACAGTGCTTGACTAACCCCAGTGATGTCACTCATTTTGTAACTGATGGCTTTCTTTCTTTCCTTTAGTTCTTTTAGAAGTTTATGTTCTTGTTCGGTCATTAGATCAGAATTTATAATAACTGGAGAAACCTTGAGATCATCCAGAAACACGTACTTTAGTCCCTCAGGCAGGGGCTTCATTTTGGGGGCCTCAAGTTTTTTACATGTTTCTTCAGTAGCTTCCACAGCCTTGAGTTCTTCAATCTTGGCTTCTGGATCTTCTTTAGCAGTGTCAAGGTCAAGAACACACTCTTTAACTTGTTCATTGATGGAATTATCAGCAGATGGGTTCGTTAGAGTCACTTCTAAAGGATTGTCTTGTTCATATTCCTCTTGTGTGAGGAGTGACATTTTCTTAATGCAGTCAATCAAATAGACTTCTTCATGCATGCTTGGTCTTCGCATGCTTTCAAAAACATTGAATTTGAGAGTTCCTTTACCAAGTATGAGCAGCAATGTTCCTGCTTCAACATCAATTAGAACTCTTGCAGTGGTGAGGAATGAACTTCTAAAGATGAGAGGATATCTGGGGTCTTCTTTTATGTCCATGATGATAAAGTCACACGGAACATAGGAATATTTTCCTACCTTGATAGGTACATCCTCAATAATTCCTAACGGGTGTTTTATCAAATTGTATGTGAGTTGTATGGTCATGCCAGTTGGGAGAAGTTTAGAAAACCCTAGCCTTTTGCAAAGTCTGAGTGGCATGATGGAGATACTAGCACCAAGGTCTTCCAGTCCTTTCTTGCATGAAGAATTACCGATATGGAAGGAAATCCCAAAAGATCCTAGATCTTTCTGCTTCTTGGGCATCTTACTCTAGATGATATATAAAGTAGTTTTAGCTAACTTGACTATCTCATATTCTTCAGTTATATATTTCCTAGTGAGGAGTGAATTTAGGTACTTTGTCCAGGCTGGTATCTCAGCCAGGGCATCCAAAAAGGGTATATCAACATGAAGTTTCTTCACGGCTTCCTTAAACTTGTTGAAACGAGTATCAAGCTTTGTCTTCCTTAGATGAGCTGGAAAAGGTATACGAGGTTTGTACATAGGGATATCAGGTTCTTGTGATGCTTCTTCCTCTTCTTGAGCAGCCTTCTCAGAATTTTCTCTGTCTAACTTACCATTAGTTATTGGTTCTTTTGGTTGAGATTCAGGAGTTGTAGAGTCTTGTATAATCACAGATTCATCCTCATCTATAACAACCATAGGTATCTTGGTAGGAGGATTAGAATAGTCTTTTCCCGACCTGGTGGTAACCGCCTTCAGTTGTTCTGGGTGCTTAGGATTGTTTTCCGGTTGGCCAGCAAAAACCCCAAATGGTGGTTTAATGCTAGCTGCAAGTTGAGCTAGATGGGATTCAATGGCCTTCTGTTGAGCTTGTTGGTTTGCTATCATAGTTTGCTGAGTTTGCAACATCTTTTCAATGGCTGATAGCTTATCATCAGGTGAGATGGGATTGACTTGTTGTCCTTGAGGTTGATTAAGATTATGGTACTGAGAATTGTTTTATAATTATTGAAGTTCCTATTCTAAAAGCTTCCCTTGAAATTTCCTTGATTTCCAAAATTCTATGGTTGATTGTTCGAACCAAATTGATGTGAGTTTACTGCTCCAGAGGGGTTTCCATATTGAAACCCTGGATGGTTCCTATTCTGATTCAGATTGTAATAACCTTGACCAGGGATGGTATTAACAGCATTAAGATTTTCCATTTGACCATTATCTCCTTGTCCACATACGTTGCTTAGAACAACATCGTAAAGAACATTGCATGCTAAAGTGTAATGATCAGTTCCTTTACATGCTTCACAGAATAGAGAAGCAGACTTGATCTATTCTTGTTGTTGAGTGGGCGAACATCCTCTTCCAATTGCAGTAAGAGATGATTCAATATGGTCTTGCTTGACAACTAAGAGTTTTAGGGTTTCAGTGATAGACTTGTACTTGGGAGTAGCTTCAGCCATAGCTACTTTCAATACTCCTTTACCTATAGACCTACCCCAATTAGCTTGATTTTCAGCTCCTAGGGTGATGACTCTCCATGCGCTGTCATAACTTTGGCACATGAAATTTCCTCCAGATGAGGAATCTAAAAACCTTTTGACATCATCGTCCAAACCCCTATAGAAAATTTCGATGAGTTGATTCTTAGGAATTCCATGGTGTGGACACTTGCGTAGAAGCTCTTTGTATCTATCCCATGCTTCAGCAAGGGTTTCTCCAGGGACTTGAGTGAAATTTGTTATCCTTCCCCTAATTTCATAGGTGAGAGTGGAAGGGTAGAACTTTTCCAGAAATAAATTTTGAAGTTGTTCCCAATTGGTGATGGGTTAACTTTGCAATGAATTGTACCAGCTTATTGCTCTATTAGAAAGTGAATACTTGAAGAGACGGAGACGAATGGCATCATCAGATACTCCATTTTGCTTTGTCATAGCACATAGATCTATAAACCTTAGAATATGTTCCTGATTGTCTTCTCCTTATTTACCATAGAATGGGCTGTTTTGAAGCAGGGTGATCCAATGTGCCCTAATCTCAAAATTGGCAGCATTGATGGGAGGGGTTATACTGGATGACGAACATTAGCAGCCTTGGTGATTGACAACTCTCTAAGATCCTTTTGTAGTTCTGTTGCTTGTACTGCTTGAATTTCTTCTTGAACCGCAGCTCTAGCTTCTTGCATGAATCTTTCTCTCTGTGCATTAAGGGCTTGAGCTACCCTTCAAGCTATCTCCTCCTCTTGAGCCATTCTTTCTTGGTTTTCTTTGTTTTGATGATGAAAGGTTCTATCAATCTCCGGATCGAAGCTGGCGGTGAGTCTGGGACTGTTCAAACGCTGCATGCACTGGTTCTTGAGGGTACCTGAAATAGAAAGATTTCAAAAGTGAGATCCACGGAGTAGAGTCAAATTCAAGTAGATGATCGATTGTTTCAAAAAGAAAAAAGAAAAAAGAAAAATCTTAGATTAGCCTTAAAAGAATTAGATTTGACTAATTGATTCTGTTGTCCCCGACAACAGTGCCAAAATTTGACGTGGCAAATATCGCACTAACAAATTCACTCGGGGTTAAAATCCCCGAGCTTTTACCAAAACCTCATGCAATAATACCACCCGCAAGCGGACGCGTCTTATCGCAGTATAGTTAAGGATCAAATCCCAAGAGACAACATTTTTAAGAATCTTTGTTTGTTGAATCTAGCTCAAGTAAGACTAATATTTAAAATGATTGATTTGGTTGAGGTTAATTAAACTAAATGTAAGAAAGTAAAAGAGCAGAACTAAAGTTTATTCTAGGCTAATGATATGGAATCGTTGGGATGGTATCGGGTTTCACCACCACTGCACATGCAAACACATCCAAACACATAACATCCAGGCAAGCATCTAACTATCCAAATGGAACTACTGTGAACCCTCCCGGAGGGATGTTTAGGCCCGCGTAAGCATCCCCTTAGGCATTAGATTTCTCGTCGCCATCCAGATCATGCACTTACGGTTCTGAAGATACAACATCCAACTAAGGCTGTGATCCTCCCTGAGGGATGTTTAGACCATAGAAGCATCACTGTGGGCTAGATGGCTCGTCCCCTCACAGATCATACACTTACGACCTCAAGGAACCCCATTCTATTTCTAGTCTGGGGGTCAACCGTGTTAATCGACACTCATGTAGGAAATTAGTCTGCAATCAAACATCGACAATTAACAAGAAGATACAACATCCAACTAAGGCTATGGTCCTCCCTGAGGGATGTTTAGACCACAGAAACGTCACTGTGGGCTAGATGGCTCATCCCCTCACAGATCATACACTTACGACCTCAAGGAACCCTATCAGATTTCTCGTCAAGGAGTCTACCTCATTAATCGACATTCTATACTACAAAGAGAAGAACAAGATGAAAGCAATCAAGTAATCAACTACAAGCATATCAATTAGCAACGAAATGAAAAGTTATATACATTGCCTTGGAATGTTAAATGAAAAGACATGGTTGCATGGACAGCGGGGCTAGCCCCCGTACCCCAGTGAAAAGGAACTACTCGTTCATGATGAGAGAAACAAGAAGAATAAGAAAGAGAGAGCAATCTACCATGAGCATGATGTAGAAGGTGGTCACAGCTTGGTGAATATGATGTGGTCTCCTACATCATGTCGGAGTAGGTATGGACAAAGAACGAGGGATGCCAAGACTGACCAGGCAGTCTTTCTCACTCCTCCTTCCTTCTCTTCTCGGTCTCCTTGATTGCAGCATGGGCGGTAGGTGAAATGACAGCAGTGTGGACGGAATTGGATCAGACCTATGTACAGGCACCCTGTCGGCGTCCCGGAACCGATACCTCAAAATGGGGACCATGCTGGTCCTATTTATAGGCTCAGGTCTGACCTTCACGCTTTTCGTTTGAGTCCAAATGGTTTGGTAGCCTTTTATCTCCAAATGGTCTTGAGTAGTTAAATCCAAAACGGTCTTTGTAAATAGGACCAAACGAACTTGAACTTACGTACATATCTCAAACGGTTTCATGCAAAAGTGACCAAACGGTCTTGGTTTTTAGCAGACCAAACGGTATTGGAGTGCAATTGACCCAAACGGTTTTGATCGGTACTCTTTCAAATGGTCTTGGATTTCCTTGGTGATTAAATGGTTTAGCAGCATCAAACTCATTCGGTCTTGCATGCAGATCAAGAGACCAAATAGTCTTGGATCAGCAGCCTTTATCAAATGGTCTCACGACTTGAGAAGAAAACGGTTTGTAGGGTTCTCACGGTCTTGGCTTATACGGTTTCCACCAAACGGTTTTGAGTGTAGTGCCGCCAAACGGTCCTGGATAATATCTCTTCCGAACGGTTCTGGAAGAATGGTGACTCGCGATCCTATCAGTCTTGAGACCGAACATAGCCAAACAGTTTGGTGCTGCCAACTGGTCTTCGGTCGAAGCAGGTTGAGATCGTGCGGCGTCAAGGCAGGCAGTTCTGGGTGGCGTCGATGGTTCTGCTAGATGTGGTGAAGGTGCTGGTGTTGCGAAGGTAGGTGGTGATCATGGCGGCAAGGACAACAGGTCAAGGAAGAGGGAAGAGAGGTGTTGTAGAACCCGGCGGAGGTGTAGGTTGACATGGCGGCTGCAGGTGCTAGGGTTTGCAGGTAGGAACCAAAAGGAAGAAGATGATGGCGTTTGGTGAGCAGGCTGCAGTGGTCGGTGGTGGCCTGGTGCGATGGAGCTAGGGTTCCATTGGGATGAAGAAGAAGCAAGAGGTAGGGAAGCATGCCCAATGTTGCTGAGTTGCCCAATCAGTTTTGAGCAGGTTGCTCAACCGATCTTGAAGACAATATGGAGTTAGAAATTGATTGGATGAAAGTGTTTTGGCAAATTGATGGGGACCATTGATCAGCGATCCCAAGGTGAGGAAAAGCTCGCATTCTGAGACCGAATGGATGAATGGTTAAGATCAAAAGGTCAAAAATGAATGTACAAAACCGCTAGGTCAAGACCATTTGGCTAGATCGAATGGTGAGACCGATTGGTCAGACCAATTGGTCAGAACCAAGGGTGAGTGAAGGTAGAATGGTGGGTCCCAGATTATTTTTCAACCTCATCAAGACCTGCATCGGATCAACATAAATTCAGTTAAGAACCATGATAATTGAACCAATTAAGTAATTTTGCACTTTGTGATACATTGTGATGTTTGGTGAGTGAAATTGAGTGTATTGAGTCGAATTTGACCCAATATGGTAATTGAATTCCATGATGAATTTGCATTCATCATTCGTGGGAATGTTTTTTTGAAATAACAAAATTGTTCTCATTTATATGTATTTAAATTATTAATTATAAGTTGAGGGGAAGCTAAAATAATGAATTATGTAATTTTTCCTTTATCTTGATTATGATTGGATGATAATGTTGAATATAAATGTTTATTCTATATGTATTATATTCTAAGTCTTTTTCTATCACATATTTTGATGATCTTTAAGATTAGGTCTTTGGGTTTAATACTTATAAATCTTGAGAATGCCTCTGATAATCATGGTGTGTTTGGATATTAGGATTGGTGCTTGACATCTTGGTATCAGAGCATATGTTTATGTTAGTACTCCAACTTCATGTGTTGAACCTCCTTCTTTGATGGTGTGTTTGTATATTAGGATTGGTACTTGACATCTTGGTATAGGAGAATAGGTTTATGTTAGTACTAAAACTTCATGTGTTGAGCCTCCTTCTTTCTGCCATAGCCCCATAATATCTCTATCTGCTCTACAAAAATGGTGCCTGACAAAGACATGATGGTCCTAGTGGAGAACGGGTATCTCCATAAGGACAACCTGAATACCAACCTAACCTAACTCTTACCCTCTCATAGTTAAAAAAGAGACAGTTCAAGGAAAAAAAACCATACCTAATGAGGAGGAGTAGCAACACATACACCTCTACCTTAGGTATTGATATTATAATTGATCTATGAGGTACATGAGATGGATCAAGGCATGATGAATGCTATCAACTAGTTGATAGGAGGCATGGAACCACCTGTGTGTCAACCAGATGCAATGAGGGATCTAATTAAGTGATTTGAGAAGCTCAAGAAGATAGGGTCCTTTGACTTTGTCGGTAGCTCTTACCCTAATGAATTTGTTGCTTGGATATTTGAGGTTAAGAAGATTTTTAAGTTTGCTCATGTTTGCTCAAGATAATAAGGTAGATCATATAATTTTCCATTTGAAGTGTATTTCTAACCATTGATGGGGATTAGAGTAGACATAAGAAGCAATAGAAATCACTACCTAGTATGAGTTCAAGGGCCACTTTTATTTGTGCTATTATCCATATATGTTAGTTTGTGATGTTGAAGTAGGACTTTGATAGTAAAAAAAATTGAGTTTCTTCTTATGAGGTTTTGTCCACAACTTTGCTTAAAAAATTTGATAACAAAAGGAGCTTCGAATTGAATTTGAATATGTAGGAGAAGACTGTTGTTAAAAATGTGTTATGGATTCTATGATTTGGTATATCCTTTTAAAAGGGTTGAGAGGGCCAGATTGGCCCTAATGGAAGTTGGGACTCAGAAGAGGTACGAACAGGAGATATGTTGACTGGGTCTTATCACTCAGCTAAAGACATGTATACCACCTGCACTCTCACCTAGGCGGGTTCCACCATCATTCAGTGCATCATATAGGCTGCAATACTTAGGGTAAAAGAAAGAAGTCATGGGGCTAATGGTAGAGGCTACCAACCCCAGAGAGAATCTAGGGCCATACCTTCTACAATGATGAGTCCATAGAAAGCAACATTACCTAGCTACATTGTAATGTCCCAGTATTTGAGGCCTAGGATATAATGATCTTAAATGGAATGATTAGACTACCCATATCACCAAGGCGCACCTACTATTTTAGGGAACCCATTACTAAAGAACTTCATAGTTAATCGTGCTCAGCTTGGAGTAGTACTAGGGTGGGTGACCAGTCGAGAAGTTTCTCATGGCTTGCGTGTGAGTGAGGACAAAGCACATAGTTAAGGCTAATAGTGGTATGTGGGTCCAATCGTCATTCCTGAAACTTTACTAGAGTCTTGGGCAGTGGGCCCGAGCATTACAAATGGTATTAGAGCCATAACCCCTCTACTAGGTGGGGCCCACATGGGTCGGTGACATGCCAGTCTTTGAGTCGTGCGATCCAGGCAAGTTGGAAAGGGCTATCCATGGTTATGGAGCCACCCTCGACTGGTAGTTGTGGTTGGGAGATGGGTGTACGTGGCCATGTTGGGTCTCCACTGAAATGGGGAAATGTTATGAGTCCACATAGTTGAGCCTTGATGAGGATGTCAAGAGTCTAAGTGGGGAGATTGTAACGTCCCAAGATTTGAGGCCTCAAATATAATGATCTTAAAAGAAATGATTGGACTACCCATATCACCAAGGTGCACCTCCTTTTTAGGGAGCCCATCATTAAAGAACTCCATAGTTAAGCGTGCTCAACTTGGAGTAGTACTACTATGTGTGACCAGTTGGGAAGTTGATCATGGCTTGTGCGTGAGTGAGGAAAAAGTGCACAGTTAAGGCTAGTGGTGGTCTGTGGGGCCAATCGTCATTCTAGAAACTCTACTAGAGTCTTAGGTAGTGGGTTACAACAGGTCAATACCTATAAAGTGTACCAATTGTGGGGTCAGCGTTGGAATCCAAATCCACTTGTGTTATATACAATGGTAGTTAGGGAACTACTTCAGAGAATGTACATAGAGAGGAGTCTTAGGAAACATGGAGGTGATAGTTGTAGCGAAATTAGACAATTTCAATATTTCCCATGAACATATATCATCGACAATAATCTATCTAAAAGGAGGGATGTGAGATATACCTTATCATAAAGTAGATCCAATTATTTTCACATGAAGATATAGGTGCATATGGTGGTGCACTAACGGAGGTCGAAAATATCCTTGTAACACAATACTATAATGCATTTCTCCATGTAGTCCATATGAATAAAAAAAAATCCATGTTTCACCACAAGATTCATTGGGGAAGAAGATGTGACAGAATCATACAAACGAGCATCTAAACCATATGTCATACATCTATTTATTATCCATATTCCAACTCCAAATGATTAGAAATTCAATGGAGAAAGGACTTGTGTGTCCATCCTCTGAATGGCTCAAAACACAACATATATATGAATAAAAAAACCATGGCATCATTCTTTGTAAGCATGAACCATAAGGTTTCTGCAACATAGCCCATAGACAATAAAAGGAAGATGCATACCTGATGAATGCATATTCATCATGATTTTCAGTCACTTTCTTGGGCTCTTTTTGATTCAATACATCCAATGACAATTACTAAATATCAAATGTGCAAAATTTCCTAATTGGTTCAATTATCAAGGTTTCTAGCTGAGTTTATATTGATTTTATGCAGGTCTTGATGAGGTTGAACAATCAGCTGGGACCCACCTATATCTACCGGATGTGGTATTTTGAACGCACTAACAAACTCACTCGAGGTTGAAATCCTCAAGCTTTTACCAAAACCAAAGTGCAATAATACAACCCGCAAGCGGACGAGTTTTATCACAGTATAGTTAAGGATCGAACCCAAAGGACAACGTTTTTAAGAATCTTTGTCAGTCTAGTCTAGTTCAAGTTAAGGCTAATATTTAAAATGATTGGTTGATTTGAGATTAATTAAACTAATTGTAAGAAAGTAAAGGCTGAATTAAAGTTGTGTTTAGATCAATGATATGGAATCCCTGGGATGGTATCGGGTTTCACCACCACTGCTCATGCAAGCACATCCAAACATCAAACATCTAGGCAAGATATAACTATCCAAGTAGAGCTGCTATGAAACCCCCCATACGGGTGTTAGGTCCGCGTAAGCATCACCTTTGGCATCAGATTTCTCGTCACCATCCGGATCACATACTTACGGCTCTGAAGATACAACATCCAACTAAGGTTGTGGGCCCTCTATACAGGCGTTAGGCACATAGAAGCATCACTGAAGGCTAGATGGCTCGTCCCCTCATGGATCATACACTTACGACCTCAAGGAATCCCATTCTATTTCTAGTTTGGGAGTCAACTGCGCTAATCGATAAGCAAGTAGTCGATTTATATACGAGCAAACATCGATGATTAACAAGAAGATACAAAATCCAACTAAGGTTGTGAACCCCCTATACAGGCGTTAGGTACACAGAAGCGTCACCGAAGGCTAGATGGCTCGTCCCCTCGCGGATCATACACTTACGACCTCAAGGAATCTCATTCTATTTCTAGTTTGGGAGTCAACCTGTTAAACGACATTCAATCCTACATAAAGATATTCTCGCAACATAGGAAGAACAAAGATGAAAGAAAGCAATTGATCAAACTATGAACATAACGATTAACAATGAAATGGAAAGTTATATACATTGTCATGGACGATTAATAATATGACATGTTTGCGTGGGCAGCGGGGCTAGTCCCCGCACCCCATCGAAAGGGTACTACTCGCTCATGATGCAAGAAACAAGAAGAATGAGAAAGAGAGAGAAATCCACCATGGACTCGGTGCAGAAGGTATTCGCATCTCAGTGAAGTAGATACGGCCTCCTACGTTGTGTCGGATCATATCTGGACACGAACGGGAGTTGTCAAGACAGACCGGATAGTCTCCCTTACTCCGTCTTTCTTCTCTCCTCAGCCTCCTTGGTTGCAACACGGGCAGTAGGTGAAATGAAACTGGCGCGTACTGGGACTGGTTTCAGATCGGATCTGTATACAGGCAGCATGTCGGCGTCTCAGAACCGATGTCCAAGTAAGGACCCTTGGGTCCTATTTATAGGCATAGGACTGACCCCAAACAGTCTTGGATTAAAAGATACCAAACGGTCTGCTGCTATTATGGGCAAACGGTCTGGCCAAAAAAAATCTTCTCCAAACGGTCTTTGCTGCTTTAACTTTTTCATGCGGTTTGCTCCAAACGGTCTGGAGACCATTTTCCACCAAACGGTCTGGAGACAGTTTGCCACCAAATGATCACTCCAAACGGTTTTGGGCAAACGATCGCTCTATGCGGTCTTGAGAAAACGGTCGCTCCTTGGCCTTCACACGGTTTGAGAGAACGCATGAGACCAAATGGTCTCACAGACCGTTTTCTCTCCTCCAAACGGTCTCGAAAAGGGGGCAAACGGTCTTTGTACCCATCATGCCCAAACGGTCTTCAGGCAGCAGCCATTCAGTCTCGATTGCTTGCTTAATCTAAATGGTTTCCAAGCTGCGGCCAAACAGTCTGAGATCAGAACCAAGCAAATGGTCCTTCTTTGGTCAATGCTCCGCAAACGAGCAGCAGACAGTCTGTTGGTAAATCGATCCAGTAGCCGTCCAATCTATCAAATGATCTTCAGCCTTCTTCTGTAGGTGCGACGGCCTCGGGGCGACCCCATTTGGTATGTGAATCACCCCCAAACGACCTTGCTTAGGAGCTGCAAATGTGTGCTGGTCCGAGGTTGAAGACGACACACCACGGTCGTGGTTAGGCACCATGGTCATGGTGAAGCTTCTGTCCCACGTCCGTGTCGGCTTGCACGGGTGTGGTGGGTGAGAAATTTGGCCCTGACGGCGTTGAGACACGGCCATGGCGTGACACCACAGTCGTGGTGAGGTAGCTGCCACATGGCCATGCTGCCTCCCATGGGCGTGGCGAGTGAGGGAGGGTCGATGCAGGTAGGGTGCCATGGTCATGGCTCGTTGACCACGGTCATAGAGAGTGAAAGCTCAGGCGTACCACAGTCATGGCCGCATCACACGGTCATGGTGGTGGTAGAAGACCACGGCTGTTTTGGACCACCACGACCGTGGTTAGGACTCTGCTTCGTGACCTTGAGTTCATGCACTGTTCGATTCCTTGCGGCTGAGTGATGCCTCCAATCGGTCTCTACTGCTCAAAACAGTCTTGAGACCGCATGGGCTCAAACGGTCTTGAGACCGCATAGTCTCAAACGGTCTTGAGACCGCATGGACTCAAATGGTCTTGAGACCGAATGGGCTCAAATGGTCTTGAGACCGCATGGACTCAAACGGTCTTGAGACCGCATGTACTCAAACAGTCTTGAGACCGCATGGGTTCATACGGTCTTGAGACCGAATGGGTGGAATTGCTTGGTTAGATATCTTGATCGAAGATAGAGATGAAGGTGGACCTTGACTACTTGTTCAGCTTTGTCAAAACCTGCATTAAATGAATGATGTTTAGTTAAAACCTTGATAATCGAATCAACTAAGTCGTTTTGCACATTATGATTCATATTGAGTGAAATAGTATGTATAGAGTTGAATTGGTCCCGAAGTGATAATTGAATTTCATGATGAATATACATTCATCAAAATACCCCGAACTTAAATGTTGCTCGTCCTCGAGTAACACAAAATCTGAAACAGTCGCCAAATGAATACTTTCAATTTGTGTGATTGCTTCATCTTCACATAACGAATGTTTTCTTTTTGCTCGACATGAATCAGTATCTCAACCTCCTGAGACCACAAAACACATCTTACCATATCTTCGTTCCTGAGTTCATTTTCCAAAATCACTTCCTCCTCACTTTTTCCAACAACAAGCATGTCAAAGAGCTTTGTAAGAGTTCAGAGACACCCGCAGAACAACAAGTGTGCATTTTATATGACACTGGTGTTTTCCAGGATAGGGTAGGCAATCATTGTGCCATTAGGTAGAAAAGGGAGTGAAAGGTGGTATGGAAGGAAGAAGTAAAACTCTCCTCTATTCGACTCGAGATTTTTATTTTCTTTGCAATTTCATTTATTGTATTTTTTGTGTGAATATCTCCTCTATTCGACTTGAGATTGCATTTCTTTTTGTGTGCACTTTGGAATCTTTTTGTTTGCAAATCTCTCCTCTATTCGACTCGAGATTACATTTTTGGTGGTACGCCCCTATTTATTTACCGGGGTATGGAAGAAGCGGATAAAGAGGGAAGTGGCATGCCACCCCGAACTTAGGGTTTGGCACCTTTTTGGCTAATTTGTTTCTTTTTGATGAATGGAGGGGATACGAATATGATAGAAGAGGTTTAGAAGAGATTTCAGATCAGAATGCAACTTGATTTACAATTCAATGCATCGGGTTGTTCTCTTTATCAAACTCTGCTCAAATAATGACTTGATGAGGATCCGGTTTGGATTCCATGCTATTGTTCCACAAATCAGTTAGGAAGAACGACGTGTTTGATCCCTATCAGTTTGAAAGACACCTATCATATTTGCAAAAGTATCACGATGTTAGGAATCATAGGCTTCACAAGATGATTTCAATCAAAGGGCTTGTTTCAAAAAGTGGTCCTTTTGAGGATTTACTTCGAATAAGGGGGATATAATGATTTAGAATGCATAGAAGGTTAGTTAGTGACTTTTAATGAAACTAGGAAGTGTCAAAAAGTGTCAAAAATTCATCAAGTATCTGTTCAATTTCTTTGAAAATCATTAAAGGATTGTGAAAATTTTGAAAATTTTTATCAAAAATATCAAAGATGTGACAGAGAAAACTTAAGTATGAAAATGATGGGTGTAGGTGGAAAGTGAGGCACATACCACCCACCCTCCACCCCAAACTTAGAGATTTTCTCGTCCCGAGCAAACCCTAAATCCAAGATGGAGGGGAAAAATCATGCCAGAATGACCACCAGGTGTGGTTGCGTTCCAATCAGCGAACATCCTTTTATCTGAAAATCTCAAAGGTAGAGAGTAATTAGATCTTAAAATACCATCTTGCGATGCTAATTTTATTTAATGAAAAATTAACTAGAAGGTAAAAACAAAATTTGAAGAAACATTCTAATTTGAAAAGGGAAATAAAACAAATTTATTGATCGGGTTGCCTCCAGACAAGCGCCTTTGTTTTATGTCGATGGCTCGACTGGATTTTTCAGCTTCAAGGTGGATCCTTAGGGTTGGTGAGTTCCAGCATTATTTCAGTGCCTATGTCAATCGAGGTGAAATATCTCTTTAAGTGGTGACCATTTGCCATAAATTCGCCTGACTTTTCACTCCATAATGAGAAGGCACCATGTGGAGAGATGCTCTTGACGATGTATGGTCCAGACCATCGTGAGCGGAGTTTTCCTGGGAATAACTTCAATCTTGAGTTGAATAGCAGAACTTGGTCTCCCACTTGTATGTCTTTTCTTTTCATATGTCCATCGTGCCAAAGTTTTGTACGTTCTTTGTAGATTCATGCATTCTCATAAGCCGTCATCCTAAGTTCATTCAGCTCTTGGAGTTGCAGAATCCTGGCTCGTCCTGCTTCTTTCATATCAAAGTTCAGTTGTTTAATTGCCCACCATGCCTTGTGTTCCAATTCGACTGGCAAGTGGCAAGCTTTTCCATATATTAATCAAAAAGGTGTAGTCCCAATGGGAGTTTTATAAGCAGTTCGATAGGTCCATAAGGCGTCGTTGATTTTTGTTGACCAATCCTTCCGATTGTGTCCTACAGTCTTTTCCAGAATAGCCTTTAGTTGACGGTTAGAGACCTCTACTTGTCCACTTGTTTGTGGATGGTAAGGTGAGGCTACCTTGTGTGTTACACCGTATTTTCTCAGTAAAGCCTCAAAGCTTCTTTCAAGGAAGTGGGAACCTCCGTCAGATATCACAGTTCGTGGCACTCCGAAATGGGGGAAAATAATATTTTTGAATAATTTGATGACGGGTTTGGAATCACTAGTGACGGTTGGTATAGCTTCGACCCATTTTGAGACGTAGTCTACCGCCACTAGGATGTATGAAAATCCATGAGAAGATGGGAATGGACCCATGTAGTCCACCCCCCAAACATCGAATATCTCTACTTCTTGCCATAGATTCAGCGTCATCTCGTCTCTCTTTGTTATATTACCTGTTCTTTGACATTTGTCGCATGATAGGACAAAATCGTAGGAATCTTTGGATATGGTTGGCCAGAAGAATCCACATTGAAAAACCTTTAAAGCATTCTTTTTAGATCTCATATGTCCTCCTCCTGGTCCTGAGTGACATTGTTCCAAAATGAGTTGAGCTTCTTCTTCGGCGATACATCGTCTATACAGACCATCAGCACATAGTTTAAAAAGATATGGCTCATCCCAGTGATATTGTTTCACATCATGCATAAATTTCTTTAGTGCATTTCCAGTGCATTGAGGATGGATAACCCCAGCATCAAGGTAGTTCACAAAATCCGAGTACCACGGTATAACTTCTGAGACCTTCATTAGTTGATCATCCAGAAGAGAATCGTTAATCGGAATCTTCTCAGTATCCTGAGTGTGGATGCGACTGAGGTGGTCTGCTACAACATTCTATGTACCTTTTTTATCTCTTATCTCTAAATCAAATTCCTATAATAGAAGGATCCATCTAATCAACCTGGGTTTTGCATCTTTCTTTTCCAGAAGGTAACGAATGGCAGTGTGGTTTGTGTAGACAATGACCTTCGAACCAATTAGGTAGGATCTGAATTTTTCAAAGGCATACACGACTGCTAGAAGTTCTTTCTTGGTAGTTGCATAATTCTTTTGGGCTTTATCGAGAGTTTTTGATGCATAATAGATCACATAGTGTTTCTTCTCTATATATTGCCCTAAAACAGCGCCCACAGCATAATCACTGGCATCGCACATAATTTCAAAAGGACGGTCCCCCTCAGGAGCTCTAATGATGGGGGTGGTTGTAAGGGCCTGCTTCAGTGTGTTGAAGCTTTTGACACATTCTTCATTGAAATTGAAATCAGTATCCTTTAGTAATAGGTTCGTCATTGGCTTCGTTATCTTAGAAAAATCCTTTATGAATCTTCTATAGAATCCGGCATGGCTAAGGAAAGCACAAACTTCTTTTACATTTTTGGGGATAGCCAGTTTAGAAATCACTTCAATCTTGGCTTTATCAACTTCAATTCCTCTATTGCTGACCCTATGGCCCAGGACAATGCCTTCTTTTACCATAAAATGGAACTTTTCCCAATTTAGCACAAGATGCGCTTCTTCACAACGTTTGAGGAACAGGGATAGGTGCTTTAGACATGAATCGAATGAATCTCCATAAATAGAAAAATAATCCATGAAAACCTCCATAATTGTTTCAGTAAGACCAGTGAATATGGCGGCCATGCAACATTGGAAAGTTGTGGGCGCATTACAGAGACCAAACGGCAGTCTTTTAAACGCATATGTTCTGAATGGGCAGGTAAAGGTTGTTTTCTCTTGGTCATCTGGATGTATGGGTATTTGATAGAATCCAGAGTAACCATCAAGATAACAGAAATATTCTTGATGACCCAACCTTTCTAGGACTTGATTAAGGAAGGGAATTGGAAAATGAGTTTCTTTGCCTAATCTGAGCAGTAAGGTACCAGCTTCAACATCAATCAGGGCTCTTGTAGTGGCAAGGAACGGACGACCAAAAATGAGAGGATATCTGGCATCTTCTTTTATGTCCATAATGACGAAGTCACAGGGAACATATGTGTCCTTACCTACCTTGACCGGGACATCTTCGAGGATTTCTAACTGATGTTTTATCGAATTGTCTACAAGCTGTATAGTCATGCCAGTAGGAAGAAATTCTGCAAATCCTAATCTTTTGCATAGGCTAAGCGGCATAATAGAGATGCTTGCACCTAGATTCGCCAATCCTTTCTTGCATGATGAATCTCCAATATGACATGAGATTCCAAAGGATCCCGGGTCTTTTTA
This sequence comes from Alisma plantago-aquatica, assembly GCA_963693085.1. Classification (NCBI taxonomy): domain Eukaryota; kingdom Viridiplantae; phylum Streptophyta; class Magnoliopsida; order Alismatales; family Alismataceae; genus Alisma; species Alisma plantago-aquatica. The sequence goes on from OY856409.1 coordinate 808,362,317, forward strand.
TTTCTTAGGCATCTTGCTCAATATGATATTCGATGTAGTTGTTACCAGTTTTACTGTTTCATATTCCTCAGTTATATACTTCCTGGTTAGGAGTGACTTTAGGTACTTAGTCCAGGCTGGTATCTCAGCCAGAGCATCTAAGAAGGGTATATCAACATGAAGTTTCTTCATAGCCTCTTTAAACTTATTGAATCTAGTATAGAGCTTGGTTTGCCTTAGATTGGCTGGGAAGGGTATATGAGGCTTATATACAGGAATATCAGGTTCTGGTGTTTCACTTTCTTCATCCGTAGATTTTTCAGGACTTCCCTTATCTGTCTTGTCATCTTTTGATTGAGGCTCTAGTGTTGTTCAGTTTTGGACAATCACATGTTCATCTTCATCTGTAATAACCACAGGTTTCTTTATTGGGGGATCTGAATAGTCCTTTCCTGACCTAGTGGTGACTGCCTTCAACTGTTCAGGATGCTTGGGATTGTTCTTGGGTTGGCCAGCAAAGACTCCAGCGGGTGGCTTTATGCTAGCTGCAAGTTGAGCTAGTTGAGATTCAATAGCCTTCTGCTGATCTTATTGGTTGGATATCATAGTTTGTTGAGTTTGCAACATTTCTTCAATGGCTGATAGCTTGTCATCAGAAGAGACGGGTCCTGCTTTCTATCCTTGTTGTTGATTAAGATTCTGATACAGAGAGTTGTTTTGATAATTATTGTAGTTTCTATTCTGAAAGTTCCCCTTGAAATTTCCTTGATTCCTAAAATTCTGTTGTTGATTATACTGGAATCCTGTTGGGCCTCTTGGTTGATTGTTTGAACCAAATTGATGTGAGTTTACTGCTCCAGAGGGTTTCCATATTGAAATCCTGGGTGATTCCTATTCTGATTTGGATTGTAATAAATTTGCCCAAGAATAGTGTTGATAGCATTAAGATTTTCCATCTAACCATTATCTCCTTGTCCACATACATTGCTCAGTACAACGTCATAGAGAACATTGCATGATAAAGTGGAATGATTGGTGCTCTTACATGCTTCACAGAACAGGGAAGTGGACTTGACCTGTTCCGGTTGCCGAGTGGGTCAATGTCCTCTTCCAATAGCAGCTAGAGATGATTCAATATGGTCTTGCTTGGCAACTAAGACCTTCAAGGTTTCAGTGATAGACTTGTACTCGGGGGTATCTTCAGCCATAGCTACTTTTAAGACTCCTTTACTTACATATCTACCCCAATTGGCTTGATTTTCTGCTCCCAGGGTGACGACTCTCCATGCGCTATCATAACTTTGACGCATGAAGTTTCCTCCATTTGAGGAATCTAGAAACCTCTTAATATCATCATCCACACCCCTATAGAAAATTTTGATGAGTTGATTCTTGGGAATCCCGTGGTGCGGACACTTGCATAGAAGCTCTTTGTATCTATCCCAAGCTTCAGTAAGGGTTTCTCCATGAACTTGAGTGAAATTTGTTATTCGCCCTCTAATTTCATAAGTAAGCGATGGAGGGTAGAACTTTTCCAGAAACACATTTTGGAGTTGTTCCCAGGTGGCGATGGGTATTTTACTTTGCAATGAATTGTACCAACTTATGTCTCTATCAGTAAGGGAATACTTGAAGAGACAGAGTCGAATGGCATCATCAGTGACTCCATTTTGCTTTGACATAGCACATAGATCGATGAATCTCAGAAGATGTTCTTGGTTGTCCTCTATTTGTTTGCCATAGAAAGGGTTGTTTTGAAGCAATGCGATCCAATGTGCTCTAATCTCAAAATTGGCAGCATTGATGGGAGGAGGTTGTACTGGATGATGAACATTCGCAGCTTTCAGGATTGAGAACTCTCTGAGATCCTTTTGTAGTTCAGCTGCTTGCGCTACTGCTTGTGCTGCTAGGATTTCCTGCTGAACCGTAGCCCTGGCTTCTTGCATGGGCCTCTCTCTTTCTGCATTGATTGCTTGAGCCACCCTTCAGGCTACCTCTTCTTCTTGAGCCATCCTTGCTTGATTCTCTCTTATCTGATGATGGAAAGTTATGTCTATTTCGGGATCAAAGCTCGCTGCTAGTCTGGGGTTGTCTGAACGGTGCATACACTATGCCTTGGATTGTACCTAAAAATAGAAAGATTTTGAAAATGAGATCCACAAAGTAGAGTCAAATTCAAGTAGATGATCGATTTTTCTAAAGGAAAAAGCAAAATCCTAGATTAGTCTTAAAAGAACTAGATTTGACTGACTGATTCTGTTGTCCCCGGCAACGGCGCCAGAATTTGACGTGGTATTTTGAACGCACTAACAAACTCACTCGAGGTTGAAATCCTTGAGATTTTACCAAAACCAAAGTGCAATAATACAACTCGCAAGCGGAAGAGTCTTTTCGCAGTATAGTTAAGGATCGAACACAAAGGACAACATTTTAAAGAATCTTTGTCAGTCTAGTCTAGTTCAAGTTAAGGCTAATATTTAAAACGATTGGTTGATTTGAGGTTAATTAAACTAATTGCAAGAAAGTAAAGGCTGAATTAAAATTGGGTTTAGATCAATGATATGGAATCGCTGGGATGGTATCGGGTTTCACCACCACTGCTCATGCAATCACATCCAAACATCAAACATCCAGGCAAGATATAACTATCCAAGTAGAACTGCTGCGAAACCCCCCATACAGGCGATAGGTCCGCGTAAGCATCACCTTTGGCATCAGATTTCTCGTCACCATCCGAATCACATACTTACGAATCCAAAGATACAACATCCAACTAAGGTTGTAGGCCCCCTATACAGGTGTTAGGCACACAGAAGCGTCACCGAAGGCTAGATGGCTCGTCCCCTCACGGATCATACACTTACGACCTCAAGGAATCCCATTCTATTTCTAGTTTGGGAGTCAACCGCGCTAATCGATAAGCAAGCAGTCGATTTATATATGAGAAAACATCAACGATTAACAAGAAGATACAAAATCCAACTAAGGATGTGAACCCCCTATACAGGTGTTAGGTACACAGAAGTGTCACCGAAGGCCAGATGGCTCGTCCCCTCGCCGATCATACACTTACGACCTCAAGGAATCCCATTCTATTTCTAGTTTGGGAATCAACCTGTTAAACGACATTCAATCCTGCATAAAGATATTCTCGCAACATAGGAAGAACAAAGATAAAAGCAAGCAATTGATCAAACTATGAACATAATGATTAACAACGAAATGGAAAGTTATATACATTGCCATGGACGGTTAATAATATGACATGTTTGTGTGGGCAGCGGGGCTAGTCCCCGCACCCCAGCGAAAGGGTACTACTCACTCATGATGCGAGAAACAAGAAGAATGAGAAAGAGAGATAAATCCACCATGGACTTGATGCAGAAGGTAGTTGCAGCTCGATGAAGTAGATATGGCCTCCTACGTCGTGTCAGAGCAGATCTGGACGCGAACGGGAGTTGCCAAGACAGACCGGACAGTCTCCCTTGCTCCGTCTTTCTTCTCTCCTCAGCCTAGCGCTTGGTTGCAACACAGACAGTAGGTGAAATGAAACTGGCACGGACTAGACTGGTTTCAGATCAGATATGTATACAGGCAGCATGTCGGAGTCCCGGAACCGATGTCCAAGTAAGGACCCTTGGGTCCTATTTATAGGCATAGGGCTAACCCCAAATAGTCTTGGATTAAAAGAGACCAAACAGTCTGCTGCTGTTATGGGCAAACGGTCTGGCCAAAAAAATCTTCTCCAAACAGTCTTTGCTGCTTTGACTTTTTCATGTGGTTTGCTCCAAACAGTCTGGAGACCATTTGCTGTCAAATGATCACTCCAAACGGTTTTGGGCAAACGATCGCTCTGTGCGGTCTTGAGCAAACGATCACTCCTTGGCCTTCACATGGTTTGAGAGAACACATGAGACCAAACGGTCTCACATACCAGTTGTTCTCCTCCAAAAGGTCTCGAAAATGGGGCAAACGGTCTGTGTACCCATCATGCCCAAACGGTCTTCAGCGTGCATCCATTCAGTCTTGATTGCTTGCTTAATCTAAATGATTTCCAAGCTGCGGCCAAACGGTCTGAGATCAAAATCAAGCAAAGCAGCAGACAGTTCGTTGGTAAATCGATCCAGTAGCCGTCCAATCTATCAAATGATCTTCAGCCTTCTTCTGTAGGTGCGACGGCCTTGGGGCGACCCCATTTGGTCTGCAAATCGCCCCCAAATGACCTTGCTCAGGAGCTGCAAATGTGTGATGGTCGGAGGTTGAAGATGACGCACCACGGCCATGGTTAGGCACCACGGTCATGGTGAAGCTGCTGTCCCACAGCCGTGTCGGCTTGCACGGACGTGTTGGGTGAGAAATTTGGCCCTGACGGCGTTGAGCCACGTCCGTGGCGTGACACCAAGGTCGTGGTGAGGTAGTTGCCACACGGTCGTGCTGCCTCGCACAAGCATGGCGAGTGAGGGAGGGTCGATGCAGGTAGGGTGCCACAGTCGTGGCTCGTTGACCACGGTTGTGGAGAGTGAAAGATCAGGCGTACCACGGTCGTGGCCGCATCACACGGTCGTGGTGGTGGCAGAAGATTACGGCCGTTTTGGACCACCACGGTCGTGGTTAGGACTCTGCTTCGCGACCTTGAGTTCATGCACTGCTCGATTCCTTGTGGCTGAGTGATGCCTCCAATCGGTCTCTGCTGCTCAAAACGGTCTTGAGACCGCATGGGATCAAACGATCTTGAGACCACATGGGCTCAAACGGTCTGAGACTGCATGGGCTCAAATAGTCTTGAGACCGCATGGACTCAAACGGTCTTGAGACCACATGTACTCAAATGGTCTTGAGACTGCATGGGTTCATACGATCTTGAGACCGAATGAGTGGAATTGCTTGGTTAGATATCTTGATCAGAGACAGAGATGAAGGTGGACCTTGACTACTTGTTCATCTTTTTCAAAACCTGCATTAAATGAACGATGTTTAGTTAAAACATTGATAGTCGAATCAACGAAGTAGTTTTGCACATTATGATTCATATTGAGTGAAATAGTATGTATAGAGTTGAATTGGTCCCGAAGTGATAATTGAATTTCATGATGAATATACATTCATCATTGCCCTTGATCTACTCTCACTCACCCTCAGTCTTGACCATACGGTCTTACCCATTTGGTCTTTGATGAATGCATATTCATCATGGAATTCAATTATCACTTTAGGACAAATTCAACTCTATATATACTATTTCACTCATTAAATATCAATATGAATCATAATGTGCAAAACTACTTAATTGATTCGATTATCAAGGTCTTAACCGAATTTATGTTGACTTAATGCAGGTCTCGATAAAGCTGAACAATCAGTTGGGGCCCATCCTCACTCACCCTTGGTTCTGTCCAATCGATCTAACCAAGCAAATCCATCCATTCGGTTTGAGCCCATTCGGTCTCAAGACCATTTGAGCCCATTCGGTCTCAAGACCATTTGATCCCATTCGGTCTCAAGACCGATAGACCAGAAGAGGTCGATTGGAGGCATAACCCAGTTGTGAGGGATCGAGCAATGCAAGACCTTGAAGCAAAGCCACGACCATGACCATTTTGGACGACCATGGTCATGGTCCACTATCCCCGCCACGACCGTGTGGTGAAGCCACGACCATGGTGAACCAACCTTATTGCATGTCCTCCCTCACCTGCCACGCTCGTGCAAGGTGGCACGGCCGTGGGGCAGTAGCCTCACCACGACCGTAGGGTGTGGGGGACTAGCCCCGCTGCCCATGCAAATCATATTCTTTTGTTAAACTCTCCATGGTAATGTATATAACTTTCCATTTCATTGTTAGTTGGTACGTTTGTAGTTGATTATCTACTTGCTTTCATCTTGTTTTTTCCTTTATTACGAAATCTTCTATATGTGGGACGGAATGGCGGTTTATAAAGTTCAACTCTTTGATGAGAACTTCTGATAAGATTCCTTGAGGTCGTAAGTGTATGATCCATTAGAGGACGAGACATCTAGCCTACGGTGACGCTTCTGTGATCTAAACATCCCTCAGGGAGGACCACAACCTTAGTTGGATTTTGTATCGTCTTTGTTTATCGTCGATGTTAGTTTGTAGATCTATCACCTTCTTGCTGATCGATTAATGTGGTTGACTCACAAACTAGAAATAGAATGGGATTTCTTCAGAGCCGTAAGTAAGTGATCTGGTTGGTGACGAGACATATGATGCCTAAGGTGATGCTTGCATGAACCTAACGCCCTAACGAGGGGTTCTATAGCAGCTCTATTTGGATTGATATATCTTGCCTTGATGGTTGTGATTGAATGTGTTTGCGTGTGTAGCGGTGGTGAAACCTGATACCATCCCAGCGATTCCATATCATTGATCTAAATCCAAACTTTAATTCGCCTTTTACTTTCTTGCAATTAGTTTAATTAACCTCAAATCAACCTATGATTTTAAATATTAGCCTTAACTTGAACTAGACTAGACTGACAAAGATTCTTAAAAACGTTGTCCTTTGGGTTTGATCCTTAACTATACTGCGATAAGACTCGTCTGCTTGCGGGTGGTATTATTGCACTTTAGTTTTGGTAAAATCTCGGGGATTTCAACCCCAAGTGAGTTTGTTAGTGCGATAAAATCCCACATCAAATTCTGGCGCCATTGTCGGGGACAACGGAATCAGTTAGTCAAATCTAGTTCTTTTAAGATCAATCTAGGATTTTGCTTTTTCTTTTGAAACAATCGATCATCTACTTAAATTTGACTTTACTCCGTAGTTCTCACTTTCAAAATCTTTTTAATTCAGGTACATTATAAGGCATAGTGCATGCACCGTTCGGACAGCCCCGGACTAACAGTGAGCTTTGATCCCGAGATAGACAGAACCTTTCATCGTCAGATCAGAGAAAATCAAGCAAGGATGTCTCAAGAAGAAGAGGTAGCCCGAAGGGTGGCTCAAGCCATCAATGCACAAAGAGAGAGGCTCATGCAAGAAGCCAGGGTTGTAGTTCAATAGGAAATCCTAGCAGCGCAAGCAGCTGAACTACAAAAGGATCTTAGAGAGTTCTCAATCCCGAAAGCTATGAATGTGCATCATCCAGTACAACCTCCTCACATCAATGCTGCAAATTTCGAGATACGAGCACATTGGATCACCTTGCTTCAAAACAACCCTTTCTATGGAAAACAAGGTGAAGATAGTCAAGAACATCTTTTAAGGTTTGTTGATCTTTTTGCTATGACAAAGCAAAATGGAGTGTCTGATGATGCCATTAGACTCCGCCTCTTCAAGTACTCCCTTGTTGATAGAGCTATGAGTTGGTACAATTCACTGCAAAGTGAGATATTGATCACCACCTGGGAACAACTCCAAAATGTGTTTCTAGAGAAGTTCTATCCCCCATCTCTCACATATGAAATCAGAGGGTGAATAACAAACTTCACTCAAGTTCCTAGAGAAACCCTTGCTGAAGCTTGGGATAGATACAAAGAGCTTCTACGCAAGTGTCCACACCACGGAATTCCCAAGAACCAACTCATTGATATTTTCTATAGGGGTGTGGATGATGATATTAAGAGATTCCTAGATTCCTCGTCTGGAGGAAACTTCATGCGTCAAAGTTATGACAGCGCATGGAGAGTCATCACCGTGGGAGAAGAAAATCAAGCCAATTGGGGTAGATCTGTAGGAAAAGGAGTTTTGAAAGTAGCTATGGCTGAAGCTACTCACGAGTACAAATCCATTGATGAAACCTTGAAACTCTTAGTTGTTAAGCAAGACCATATTGCATCATCTCTTGCTGCTATTAGAAGAGGACGTTCACCCACTCGACAACCGGAACAGGTCACGTCCGCTTCCCTATTCTGTGAAGCATGTAAGAGCACCGATCATTCCACTTTATTATGCAATGTTCTCTATGATGTTGTTCTGAGCAATGTATGTGGCCAAGGAGATAGTGGTCAGATGGAAAATCTTAATGCTATCAACACCATTCCTGGTCAAAGTTATTACAATCCAAATTAGAATAGGAATCATCCCAGTTTTCAATATGGAAACCCTTCTGGAGCAGTAAACTCGCATCAATTTGATTCAAACAATCAATCAAGAGGCCCACCAGGATTCCAGTATAATCAACAATAGAATTTTGGAAATCAAGGAAATTTCAAGGGGAATTTTCAGAATAGGAACTACAATAATTACCAAAATAACTCTCAGTTCTAGAATCTTAATCAACAGCAAGGACAGCAAGCAGGTCCAATTTCTCCTGATGACAAGCTATCAGCCATTGAAAAGATGTTGCAAACTCAACAAACCATGATAGATAACCAACAAGCTCAGCAGAAGGCTATTGAATCTCAACTAGCTCAACTCACAGCTAGCATAAAACCACCTACTGGAGTCTTTGTTGGCCAACCTGAGAACAATCCTAAGCATCCTGAATAGTTGAAGGCAGTCACCACTAGGTCAAGGAAAGACTATTCAGATCCTCTTGAAAAGACACCTATGGTTATTACAGACGAGGATGAACCTGTAATTGCCCAAGACTCAACAACACAAGAGACTCAATCAAAAGATGATAAGTCAGAAAAAGGAAATTTTGAGAAGTCTGTTCAAGAAGACGAGGAAGCTGAAACTCCAGAACCTGATATCCCTGTGTACAAACCTCGTATACCTTTTCCAGCTCATCTAAGGCAAACAAAGCTTGATACCAGATTCAATAAGTTTAAAGAAGCTATGAAGAAACTTCATGTTGATATACCCTTTTTGGATGCTTTGGCCGAGATATCGGCATGGACAAAGTACTTAAAGTCACTCCTCACCAGGAAGTATATAACTAAAGAGTATGAGACAGTAAAACTGGCTACAACTACATCTGATATCATATTGAGCAAGATGCCCAAGAAACAAAAAGACATGGGATCCTTTGGAATTTCATGTCACATTGGTGACTCATCATGCAAGAAAGGATTGGCAGATCTCGGTGCAAGCATCTTTATTATGCCACTTAGCCTATGCAAAAGACTAGGGTTTGCAGAATTTCTTCCTACTGGCATGACTATACAGCTTGCAGACAATTCGATAAAACATCTGTTAGGAATCCTCAAAGATGTCCCGGTCAAGGTAGGCAATGACACATATGTTCCATGCGACTTTGTCATTATGGACATAAAGAAAGACGCCAGATATCCTCTCATCTTTGGTCGTCTGTTCCTCGCCACTGCAAGAGCCCTAATTGATGTTGAAGCTGGTACCTTACTACTCAGATTAGGCAAAGAAACTCTCGAATTTAAAGTTTTTGAAAGTATGAGAAGACCAAGTATGCAAGAAGAAGTCTATCTGATTGACTGCATTGAGCAAATGTCACTTCTGACTCAAGAGCATCATGAATCAGATGATCCTTTGGAAGTTTCTCTAACGAACCCCTCAATTGATGAACTAATTGACAAACAAGTAAAGGATTGCATCAAACCCCTCGACTTTGCTAAAGAAGATGTTGAAGCCACTAGTGAAGAACTCAAAGCTATGGAAACTACAGAAGAAACATGTGAAAAACTAGAGGCTCCCGAAATGAAGCCCCTGCTCAAAGGACTGAAGTACGTGTTTTTAGACGATCTCAAAGTTTTCCCAGTTATTATAAATTCTGATCTAACAGTTGAACAAGAAGATAAACTCCTAAAGGAATTAAGGGAAAGAAAGAAAGACATCGGTTATAAAATGAGTGACCTCCTTGGGGTCAGTCAAGCACTTTGTATGCATAAGATCCCTATGATGGAAGATCACAAGCCTACTATTGAGCATCAACAGAATTTGAATCCAAATATGAAGGAAGTGGTTCGTCGTGAGGTCATTAAACTACTTACAGCTGGAATAATCTATCTGATCTCAGATTCACCATGGGTGAGTCCAGTGCATGTAGTCCCGAATAAAGGTGGAACAACTGTTATATAGAATAAAAACAATGAACCCATCCCCACTCGAATAGTCATAGGGTGGAGGATGTGCATAGATTATAGAAAATTAAACAAGGCAACTCGAAAAGATCATTTTCCAATGTCTTTCCTTGATCAAGTCCTAGAAAGGTTGTCTCACCAAGAATATTTCTGTTATCTTGACGGTTACTCTGGATTCTATCAAATACCCATACATCCAGATGACCAAGAGAAAACAACCTTTACCTGCCCATTCGGGACATACACATTTAAAAGAATGTTGTTTGGTCTCTGTAATGCACCCGTGACTTTTCAACGTTGCATGGCTGCCATATTCACTGGTCTTACTGAAACTATTATGCAGGTTTTCATGGATGATTTTTCTGTATATGGAGATTCATTTGATTCATGTCTAAAGCACCTCTCCCTGGTCCTCAAACGTTGTGAAGAAACACATCTTGTGTTGAATTGGGAAAAGTGCCATTTTATGGTAAAGGAAGGCATTGTCCTCGGCCACAGGGTCAGCAATAGAGGAATTGAAGTAGATAAAGCTAAGATAGAAGTGATTTCTAAACTGGCTATTCCAACAAATGTAAAAGAAGTCTGTGCTTTCCTAGGTCATGCATGATTTTACAGAAGATTCATAAAGGACTTCTCAAAGATAACCAAGCCAATGACAAATTTGTTACTAAAGGATGCTGAATTCAATTTTGATGAAGAATGTGTCAAAAGATTCAACACACTAAAGCAGGATCTCACAACAACACCCATCATTAGAGATCCCGACTGGGACCACCATTTTGAAATTATGTGTGATGTCAGTGACTATGTTGTGGGCGCTGTTTTAGGGCAATATATAGATAAGAAACACTATGTGATCTATTATGCATCAAAAACTCTCGATGAAGCTCAGAAGAATTATGCAACTACCGAGAAAGAATTTCTAGAAGTCGTGTATGCCTTTGACAAGTTCAGATCCTACCTAATTGGTTCGAAGGTCATTGTCTACACAGACCACACTGCCATTCGTTACCTTCTAGCAAAGAAAGATGCAAAACCCAAGTTGATTAGATGGATCCTCCTATTACAAGAATTTGATTTAAAGATAAGAGATAAAAAGGGTACAAAGAATGTTGTAGCAAACCACCTCAGCCGCATCCACACTCTGGATATTGAGAAAATTCTGATCAATGATTCCCTATCGAATGATCAACTAATGAAGGTCTCAGAAGCTATACCATGGTACTCGGGTTTTGTGAACTACCTTGCTGCTGGGGTTATCCATCCCCAATGCACTGGGAATGCACTGAAGAAGTTCATGCATGATGTGAAGCAATATCACTGGGATGAGCCATATCTCTTTAAACTATGTGATGATGGTCTGTATCGACGATGTATCGCCAAAGAAGAAGCTCACCTTATTTTGGAACAATGTCACTCAAGACCAGTGGGAGGACATATGAGCTCTAAAAAGACTGCCTTGAAGGTTTTGCAATGTGGATTCTTCTGGACAACCATATCCAAGGATTCCTATGACTTCGTCATGTCATGTGACAAATGTCAAAGATTGGGCAATATAACAAAGAGGGATGAGATGTCGCTGAATCTATGGCAAGAAGTAGAGATATTCAATGTATGGGGGGTGGACTACATGGGTCCATTCCCATCTTCTCATGGATTTTCATACATCCTAGTGGAGGTAGACTACATCTCAAAATGGGTTGAAGCTATACCAACCTTCACTAGTGATTCCAAACCCGTCATCAAATTATTCAAAGATATTATTTTCCCCCATTTTGGAGTGCCACGAACTGTGATATCTGACGGAGGGTCCCACTTCCTTGAAAGAAGCTTTGAAGCTTTACTGAGAAAATACATTGTAACACATAAGGTAGCCTCACCTTACCATCCACAAACAAGTGGATGGGTAGAGGTCTCTAACCGTCAACTAAAGGCTATTCTAGAAAAAACTTTAGGATGCAATCGAAAGGATTGGTCAACAAAAATCAACAACGCCTTATGGGCCTATCGAACCGCTTATAAAACTCCCATTGGGACTACACCTTTTTTATTAATATATGGAATGGCTTGCCACCTGCCAGTTGAACTGGAACACAAGGCATGGTGGGCAATTAAACAACTGAACTTTGATATGAAATAAGCTGGCCAAGCTAGGATTCTGCAACTCCAAGAGTTGGATGAACTCAGGATGACAGCTTATGAGAATGCACAAATCTACAAAGAACGCACAAAACTTTGGCACAATGGACATCTGAAAAGAAAAGGCATACAAGTGGGAGATCAAGTTCTGCTATTCAACTCAAGGTTGAAGTTATTCCCAGGAAAACTCTGCTCACGCTGGTCTAGACCATATATCGTTAAGAGCATCTCCCTGCATGGTGCCTTCTCATTATGGAGTGAAAAGTCAGGTGAATTTGTAACAAATGGTCATCGCTTAAAGAGATATTTCACCTCAACTGACATAGGCACTAAAGCAATGCTAGAACTCACCGATCCAAAGGATCCACTGTAAAGCTAAAGGGCTCAGTCGAGCCATCGACATAAAACAAAGGCGCTTGTCGGGAGGCAACCCGGCCAATAAATTCGTTTTACTTTTCTTTTCATATTAGAATGATTCTTCAATTTTTCTTTTACCTTCTAGTTAATTTTTCATTAAATAAAATTCGCATCGCAAGATGCTATTTTAAGATCTAATTTCTCTTTACCTTTGAGATTTTCAGATAAGAGGAGGTGCGCTGATTGGAACGCAACCACATCTAGTGGTCATTCTGGTATGAATTTTCCCCTCCATCTTGGATTTAGGGTTTTCTCGGGACGAGCAAATCTCTAAGTTCGGGGTGGAGGGTGGGTGGTACATATCTTACTTTCCACCTTCACCCATCTAAATCAGTCTTAGACTTTGATCCCCACATTTTTGACATCTCCGCATTTTTAACCAAAATTTTCAAAATTTTAAAGTTTTAAAGCTTTCAAAGAATTTGAACAGATACTTGATGAATTTTTTACACTTCCTGGTTTCATTAAAAGTCACTAACTATCCTGCTATGCATTTTTAATAATTATACTCTCCTTATTCGAAGTAGATCCTCAAAAGGACCACTTTTTGAAACAAGCCTTTTGATTGAAATCATCTTGTGAAGCTTATGATTCCTAACATCATGATTCTTATGCAAAAATGATAAGCGTATGTCGAACTGATAGGGATCAAACATGTCATGCTTCCTAACTGATTAGTAGAACAATAACATGGAATCTCCACTGGATCCTCATCAAGTCATTATTTGAGCAGAGTATGATAAAGAGAACAACCTGGTGCACTGAATTGTAAATCAAGTTGCATTCTGATCTAAACTCTCTTCTACACCTCTTCTATCATCTTCGTATCCCTCCATTCATCAAAAAGAAACAAAAATAGCTAAAATTGTGCCAAACCCTAAGTTTGGGGTGGCATGCCACTTCCCTCTTTATCCGCTTCTTTCATACCCCTAAAAAATAAACAGGGACGTACCACTGAAAATGCAATCTCGAGTCGAATAGAGGAGAGATTCACAAACAAAAAGATGCCTACGTGCACACAAAAAGAAATGAAATCTCGAGTCGAATAGAGGAGAGATTCGCAAAAAAAATGCAATAAATGAAATTGCAAATCATAAAATAAATTCTCGAGTCGAATAGAGGAGAGATTTATTTCTTCCTTCCATACCATCATTCACTCCCTTTTCTACCTAATGGCACAATGATTGCCTACCCTATCCTGAAAAACACCAGTGTCAGCTCAAATGCACACTTGTTGTTCCACGGGTGTCTCTGGACTCTTACAAAACTCTTTGACATTCTTGTTGTTGGAAAAAGTGAGGAGGAAGTGATTTCAGAAAATGAACTCAGGAACAAAGATATGGTAAGATGTGTTTAGTGGTCTCAGGAGGTTGAGATACTGAGTCATATTGAGCAGGAAAAAAATATTCGTGATGTGAAGATGAAGTAATCACATGAATTGAAAGTATTCATTTGGCGACTATTTCAGATTTGTGTTACTTGAGGACGAGCAACATTTAAGTTTGGGGTATTTTGATGAATGCATATTCATCATGGAAATCAATTATCACTTTGGGATAAATTCAACTCTATATATACTATTTCACTCATTAAATATCAATATGAACATAATGTGCAAAACTACTTAATTGATTCGATTATCAAGGTCTTAACCGAATTTATGTTGACTTAATGCAGGTCTCGATAAAGTTGAACAATCAGTTGGGGCCCATCCTCACTCACCCTTGGTACTGTCCAATCGATCTAACCAAGCAAATCCATCCATTCGGTTTGAGCCCATTCGGTCTCAAGACCGTTTGAGCCCATTCGGTCTCAAGACCGTTTGAGCCCATTCGGTCTCAAGATCGATAGACCAGAAGAGGCCGATTGGAGGCATAACCCAGCAGTGAGGGATCAAGCAGTGTAAGACCTTGAAGCAAAGCCACGACCACGACCGTTTTGGACGACCACGGTCGTTGTTACAACCCCAAATTTGGGTTCTTTTGCTGAGAAATATAATTTCTCATATTAAAGATTTTTGAATGAATAAGTGATATAATCTATTTTGAGTAAATGGATTTCATTTACAATAGCCTTGTTGTTCGATTTGTGGGCTTTATTGGCTATTGGGCCCAATAACGAGGATATTCAATTAATTAATGAATAATTGAGAATTGAGATAAGAAAGGTGTGGAAACCTCTAGAAGGCAAATCCTAAAGAGGATTTCGTGCCTCTTAGATTCCTTGGGTTCCAAGGAGTCCAAAGTTGCAAAGAAAAGGCAAATAAGAAAAGAAAATAGCAATTAAGTATTTCCTTGGTAATAAAGAAATTGAAAACATTGATGAAATAGGGAAAATATGTGAAAAGAGGTTTAATTGGATAATTCTTAGTGGGATTTCGTATCCCAAGAATTCCTGATGATGAAAGGAATACTAATGAGGAAAATAAAAGAGAAATAAGAGAGAGATCCTCAAAAAGAAATTATTTTAAAAAGAAATAGGCAAGATAATGAGAATAATGCATATTGATGCATTTAAGGATAATGAGTTTTCCAATAAAAGAATTTCAAATTCTTAAAGTTTCTTGGGTGCCAAGGAGCCCCAATAAAGGAGAAGAAAGAGAAAATACCATAATTATAAAATAAGAGCATAATGTGATATATTATTGATAAATTCTATAATATTGAGAAAAGTAAGTATTCTCTATTAAAAGAGAACATGATTTTGTGATAAATAATTAAAAGGCAAGTAATAAGAAGATAAAGGAGAGGATTTTTGAAATCCTATTATCACAAGAAAAGGGAATATCAAAGGATGGGAGAGAGAGAGAGAGAGAATCTTGCTTATCATAGAAGGAATAGATTCCTAATTGGAAGGGGGGCGTATTCCCTCTTAGACAGGCATGTTAGGGCAAGGATTCATCCCCTATAAAAGGGATAGACCCTTTGGGATGAGTTTCAGAGAGTTTTTGTATCTCCCACTACTCTTCCTCGTCTTCTTCATGTCTCCTTACGTGCAAAACCCTAGCGAGGGTGTAGGCCTAACTTTGGAGCATTGTGAGTGTTCTTAGTGGTCTTACTTGAGGCACGAGACCTCCACGACCACCTAGGTCCGTTTGGATACCACCCAACGACCCCCGACTCCACGCAGCTGCAGCCACGAGGCTGCAACGACAATCGCTCTTGGAAGCATCCTGCTCGTGCGATAGCCTGTTAAAACGCGACCTGAGCGGTCCTCTAGGTGCGCCTAGGGCCATGGGAACTTGGGCGGCCCTCGGCGGAGGTCTGTGGGCCCCAGAGAGGAGGAGGCGAGCTCAAGAAACCCTGCCCGCGGCGGCTAGGGCGGCGGCCGCTTGACTGCTGGAGGAAGAAGAAAGGAAGGTTGCTTTGGACATATATACCCTCCGCGCTGTACTAGGGCCGGTTGGTTAAGTGGGGGCATTTCAGTCTTTTCGAAATGTTTCCAAATCACGTGTTGCATGGGATTGACGACGTGGCAACGTGCCATTGGCCCAAAGAAGGTAATCTTACAAAATTCATAACTCTTAATTGGTAGCTCCGATGAGAACATATGATACATGAAATTTGCTCACAAAAACGAGAGGAATCCATTAAAAATATAGTTGAAGCTTAATTCTGTTTGAAACTAAAAAAGTAATGAAAGTTATTAACTTTAAGGTAAAGATGATTAAGAAATCCTATCTTGATATAATAAATGTGATTCGTAGGGTTCAATGAATGATTAGAGCTGGTATTAACCTGTTAATGATCAAAGAGATACATTAAGTTTGGAAAAGATGAATCTTACACGTAATTGGTTGATTTAGAAGTTCATGCATATAAATATGCTTTAATGGGCCTTGAAACCCTAATGTTGACTAGTTTGACTATTAATGGCTTTAATTGATTAATTTCATAATTAAAGATGGAATATTATGAATCTAAGACTATTTCGAGCATTAAATTTCCTAGTTTGTGGATAAATACCCTAAATGTAGTAATTAGGGTTTTCTCATGAATAAAAGATGGAATTAATGGAAAATCGAGTTCATATGTGAATTGGATCATAATGAACTATGAATTGATGATAAATAAGCATAATGATCTTGTCATGGATTAAAAGGATAAAAGTGATAGTTTTAATGTAAGATAAGTTTAATGGGTTTAATTGATGGACAATGATGCCTTTAATTCGAAAATAAGGTTAAATGTTGTTAAGGGATAACCTTAATATCTTTTGTGAATAATTAGGGTTTAAAATAGTGAAAGATGAAAGGAAACCCTAATTGCAATAGAAACCCTAAAAATGAAATAGTAACCCTAGGGCTCGAATAGGTCTATTAGACTTGGATACCATGATCCATGATAGAAGATATTGGATGTTTGTTTCAGGATCTTATTGAATGTTTGCTTGCCTTGTTGATTGGACTATTCTGTTTCAAGTCTGCTTAACAGGTATGTGGTTACGCTTATGACTACCCGAATTAGATTTCCGGGTTTTATCGATGTTTCCATCGTGGCTTGAATTAAACTGTTGAATGTATTTAATTCCTACAAAGTATAATGTGGATATGACTATAATATAAGCGATATGCCTACTAACTCAGATCCTAGTCCCCTCTGTAGCTTAATGAGTTGACCTAGTAAAAGGCTACCAATGGGGTAGGCCCATCAGGTCATTAGATGACTTAGTAAATGGCTACCAATGGGGTAGGTCCATCAAGTCACACTGAGTTAGAGATTGGACTATCCCCGGGTAGTGCCATGCAACTCAACCCTAGATATTGGTCTACCTGTTAGGTAGGATCATGCGGGGTTTAATACAGATCTACCTAGAGAGAGGTGGGATCTTAGTCCACTGCAGGGATAGCACAGAGATAGGGGATAGGAAAGGATTGAGTAGTATGGTTTAAAACATAATCTTGGCTGTTAAATGATAATTGGTTGATTACTTTGTTATTGTAGTTGCATGATTATTGTTTCCCCCACATACCAGCTTCTCGCTGACCGACATTTTGTTTGTCGGCATTTTAGTTACAAATGAAAAGAACAAACAGTAAAGTGGCATATGTGGAACTAAATGAGAAGTAACGTACATAGGAGGATTAGTGGATTAGTATCTTCAGGGATAGAATATTAGAAATCCCATATTTCAAAAGGTAAACAAAGTTTTATTTTATACCAGTTTTTAGTTTAGTTGGTAAAATTTATTAATTGTTATTGATTATTTGTCGAACCTTTGATCCTGTTAATTGAATAACGGCTCTATCCTTCGGGTCTCCCTTAATTGGGGGTTACCGGGAGGTGGGGCACTACAATTGGTATCAGAGCATAGGTTCCTCAATTAATCTTTAATAATTATTAAATTTTACAAATTCCGTAGAACCCAAGGGAGTTATTAGAGGATTACCCGAAAGACAGAGGTGTCTAGAAAAGGATCACGACCGGGGGCTGGCAAGATTTTCCTCCGCACCGCTAGTCGGAATACGAGGACTCCCGGATCCATGTGACTGCCTGGCCAAAGTCTTAGGGTATGAATCGAAGTAAGATACCTTTAGGACTCTCTCATCTCATTCATCCTTTCTCACCTCAAATTCTGATAAGGACCTTAAGGATTAGGGTTTTCTCTCTTTTCCTCACCCTCTTGAGGCATGGGTAAGGTTAATAAGGATTAAGGAATCCTCCACCAAATTAATAAAAGCATGTAAATAAGATATCATGGACATAAGCTTAATAGAGTAAGCGTAAAGGAATAGATACATGCTTAGGTCATATGACACGAGTTGTCATTGCCCTCAGGAGAGACTTGAGGATAGACATCCTTGGCAGGAGGATGTGTAGAGAGAGTTAGTCTGGGAGGTGGAGACCTCCATTAAAGGTAGCAACCTAGCACATCCTTTGAGGATGATCTTAACCCTAACCCTAAGTGAAGGGTAGAGATAGACATGACATGATGAGTTAGACCGAGTGTTTGGTTGGACATGCTTTGGGATCGTCATACGAGCCATGAGAGGTTGGATAACCTAGTACCTTTGGCGACCCAACCCTGGAGAGGGTCATGCATGTTAGAATGAAGGATATCTCCTTCATCGATGAGGTTAGAGGAGAACCTATAGTTACCCTATAGGCAGAGGCAGGTAGGGTATAGCTTGACAAAACCCTAGTCAAGGGATCATGGTGAGATAAGCATAAGGGGTTATGGATGACCTTGAGTAAACATAAGTTCGAGTATAGGTTTCACTCATGTAGGGACATGCTTAAGAGCTTAATCCTTCATAAAGATAGGACCTCTTATAGAGAAGTTGGTTGTAGGATTAGCTCTAGAGAGAAGGAGTAGACCTCGACCAAGAAAGTTGGAAGCCTAAAACCCCGAAACTTGAGAAACAGCGGGAGTCGAGAATGATGCGACCTAAGTGGATGATAATGGTTGCTTCATGCATGATCGCTGGGGGTTGACGATGTCTGGGTTAGCTTGAGAGTAACCAAACCCTAGAGAGAGGATGATGCTGCTGGTACCTATGGTAACCTACTAAGATGAGATAAAGAGTGCTATAGACCCTGAGGAGGCTAAGGCGCCAGTTGTGAGGCTTTATACCTAGTGGTTGTCCGGGAAGAGGAATCAACTCTGAAGTATTGCTTGAGTAGAAAGATCATGGGAGTACATGACATATCTTGGACATGCTGGATTCCTGGTTAAGAGAATGAGCATGCGGTTGGACACACGGAGGCAAACCTAGGGTTCCTAGGCCTAAGAGGGGAAGCGGTGTATCCATTGCTCATGGTGAGATTTGAGTCTCTATAGTTTCGAGCATGGTACTCCTCATGTGTAGAGGTAAAGGAAATCCCTTACGTAAAGGGTATGTTTGATGAACCCCTCATAACTAAGTTGATGCAATGTTGAGGATGCGAACAAGTGCAAACTAGCATGGTTTTATAGGTACGATGTACTAGTTGTTGGTTTAAGCATGCTCATATGGATGTGAACCTTAAGGATGGTTGTGACCTTACTGTCACGAGTTGTAGTTTCCTCCCATCCTGGGAGAGGGACCCTTTGGTAGGGTGTATACCAGTTTTGTTGGTGTTGAGGTGACCTAAAGAAGTTCATAGGATCTTGAGAAGCTAAGTGAAAAGTACATAGTATGAGAATGAACCGGTAGACCCATAGATAGCCATCTCTATGTGCATGTGGATGAGTTACCATGGAGGTAACCAGTATGGGGCCTGACCAAGGTAGGCAGGTTGCCATGACCCCTATGAAGGGATGAAAGTCAATTCTGAATGCAATGAGAGATGATGAAAGATTGGTTAAGGTTCTAAGTTGAACATGTACTATGATATAATCCTAAGTCTATCCTAGGGTCAGGTAGGGAAAAGACCGATGGAAGTAGGAGTTTCCTAATTCCCTAGTTGCACATGACCATAGGATCGGGAGGTAACAGCTATCATTGTCTGAGGGCCATGAGTTTGGAGATTAATCACCTTCATGAACTCATGTGACCCAAAGGGTAAATGAGTAGGGCACTCTCTGGTGCATATGGGAAGAGGGATGACCCCAAAAGTGCCGGTACCCTATAGACCTAGAGGATATGACCCAGGATTGTGTATAAACTCAAGTAGGTTCGAGGCCAGTTTTCCATGGAAGTAACTTTGATATAATGATTATTGTGATATAGAGACATGAGTTGCACGTTTCAACTGAGATTTGAAGGTGTGCTGGCGAGGTGGGTTGTACCATCCCTACTCTTGGAATAGGAAGAACTCTGTATTTGGACGGCCGCCAAATGCTTATTTCTTCTTGTTATGGGAGTGAGAGATAGGACAGTACGCATGCCTTACACCAAGGATAAAGATGATGTAAGTTAGAACGTTGTTACAAGGTATGAGGATAGAATTGATAACATACCTTCTCGGAGAGAATAAAACATGGATGGTTTACAAACACTAAGAGTTTTAAGGATATCATCTTGTGAGGATGTTTTATCTTGAACTAAGTGGATTTTTGCAAGTGTTACAAGGGATAACAAGGTTGAGTTTGATCACCATGAGGATGAGCTCAGAGTTCTTTGATGAAGACAACCATAGGGTTTGAGATGAGATGATAAGTGTAAGGCCTTGAGGAGTATGTCTTCGACATTAACTAACACCCAAGGATAAGAGTGGTAATGAATGCTCTAGTTGAGATATGGCTACCCAGTTTAGCTGGAAGCTAGAAGGAATTGAGATTGTTCAACTAACCCTATGTTTGGAGAAAAGATGTGTTTTGGCTAACACTCAGATGTAATGGTTGTTTGGTTAGCCAGTTGAGTCCTTGGTGTAGTGAAAGGATGGTGATAGAACCTCAGATACACTTCTTTGGATAGGAAGGTAATAAAACCCTTTTGAGAGTGGTTTAGGGTTTCTGAGGTATCAAGCTTAAGGAATCATAATGATACAAGAGGACCTGTTATACCTTGGTACTACAAAGATAGTAAGTGATGGTAGCATTCTGAATGCTTAGGACCAAGTTGCATGTAGCATGTGGTCATGTGAGAAGGATGAACACCATTAACCCAATGCATGGATATAAAGTATAATGAGTTCCCGAGAAGGAATGAGAGTTCATCATTATGGACGTTGTGAGTCTCTCCTAGACCAAGAAGGTCAAGATACAATATGGGTTATAGTAGATCACCTTACCTAGGTGACATGAGATAGAAAGAATGTCGTCAAAGGACAGATTCAGTTGAACTAATAAAGAGGGAAATGGTTCAACTACACCATGATGCAAGTTTAAAAGTTCTTGAGTATAATCTAAAGGTTCACTTCCATGAGGTGGAAGTAGATACATGAAGAGCTCAGTGGTTGTACAGTTTATCGCCCCATACTAATGGTTAAGACTAGAGGGTCTGATAAGAGCAAGCGTGCTTGTTCAGGGTGATACCATGAGGTAGTTCTAAAGATGTGACGTTAACCACCATAGCCTTATCGGGATGTAAGAAGTTCTATGAGGAGGATGTGTTGGTCACCACTTCATTATGATGATGTTGGTGAAGGAGGCCTCGCAAAGGTCAGAACAGAACCACAAGTGTGTGCAGATGAAGTCACTTTGATCGTGCAATGGCTGAGAGAGAGACCAGTGGTGACATGAGTCACAAG
Organism: Alisma plantago-aquatica; assembly: GCA_963693085.1. Classification (NCBI taxonomy): domain Eukaryota; kingdom Viridiplantae; phylum Streptophyta; class Magnoliopsida; order Alismatales; family Alismataceae; genus Alisma; species Alisma plantago-aquatica. The sequence goes on from OY856409.1 coordinate 808,383,926, forward strand.
CTGATGCAAAGCAGACTGACATGCAGTTCACCGTGGAGGAATATAATGTGAAAATCCGACCCCTCTGAGCTACAGCTGAGAAAGCTGAATCCCCGATATAGGGATCCATTTGAGATGGATTGGTGGAGATGGTTGTGTTTAGCCTTACCCCTTAGGATAACATGATGTGTGATGTGTTCCATGAGTCCGATCTAGAGCACTATGTGAGGTACCCAAGCCATGTGTTGAGCCCTGAACCTATTCAGCTTTTGAGAGGCTGAAATGTCCTGAGTCACCTATGAGGGTACGATATACCAAGGTAAGAAAGAACTCAGATGGAAGAATATGAGATGATGAAGGTTCTTGGAAAACACCATGGATAGGGGGAAAGCCACATGGTAGCCCTGATGGACATAGGAATGGATTATCCTATTTGTTTGCTTGCTTGATGGAATTTTGAGGGCAAAATTCTTATAAGAGGGGAAGGATGTTACAACCCCAAATTTGGGTTCTTTTGCTGAGAAATATAATTTCTCATATTAAAGATTTTTGAATGAATAAGTGATATAATCTATTTTGAGTAAATGGATTTCATTTACAATAGCCTTGTTGTTCGATTTGTGGGCTTTATTGGCTATTGGGCCCAATAACGAGGATATTCAATTAATTAATGAATAATTGAGAATTGAGATAAGAAAGGTGTGGAAACCTCTAGAAGGCAAATCCTAAAGAGGATTTCGTGCCTCTTAGATTCCTTGGGTTCCAAGGAGTCCAAAGTTGCAAAGAAAAGGCAAATAAGAAAAGAAAATAGCAATTAAGTATTTCCTTGGTAATAAAGAAATTGAAAACATTGATGAAATAGGGAAAATATGTGAAAAGAGGTTTAATTGGATAATTCTTAGTGGGATTTCGTATCCCAAGAATTCCTGATGATGAAAGGAATACTAATGAGGAAAATAAAAGAGAAATAAGAGAGAGATCCTCAAAAAGAAATTATTTTAAAAAGAAATAGGCAAGATAATGAGAATAATGCATATTGATGCATTTAAGGATAATGAGTTTTCCAATAAAAGAATTTCAAATTCTTAAAGTTTCTTGGGTGCCAAGGAGCCCCAATAAAGGAGAAGAAAGAGAAAATACCATAATTATAAAATAAGAGCATAATGTGATATATTATTGATAAATTCTATAATATTGAGAAAAGTAAGTATTCTCTATTAAAAGAGAACATGATTTTGTGATAAATAATTAAAAGGCAAGTAATAAGAAGATAAAGGAGAGGATTTTTGAAATCCTATTATCACAAGAAAAGGGAATATCAAAGGATGGGAGAGAGAGAGAGAGAGAATCTTGCTTATCATAGAAGGAATAGATTCCTAATTGGAAGGGGGGCGTATTCCCTCTTAGACAGGCATGTTAGGGCAAGGATTCATCCCCTATAAAAGGGATAGACCCTTTGGGATGAGTTTCAGAGAGTTTTTGTATCTCCCACTACTCTTCCTCGTCTTCTTCATGTCTCCTTACGTGCAAAACCCTAGCGAGGGTGTAGGCCTAACTTTGGAGCATTGTGAGTGTTCTTAGTGGTCTTACTTGAGGCACGAGACCTCCACGACCACCTAGGTCCGTTTGGATACCACCCAACGACCCCCGACTCCACGCAGCTGCAGCCACGAGGCTGCAACGACAATCGCTCTTGGAAGCATCCTGCTCGTGCGATAGCCTGTTAAAACGCGACCTGAGCGGTCCTCTAGGTGCGCCTAGGGCCATGGGAACTTGGGCGGCCCTCGGCGGAGGTCTGTGGGCCCCAGAGAGGAGGAGGCGAGCTCAAGAAACCCTGCCCGCGGCGGCTAGGGCGGCGGCCGCTTGACTGCTGGAGGAAGAAGAAAGGAAGGTTGCTTTGGACATATATACCCTCCGCGCTGTACTAGGGCCGATTGGTTAAGTGGGGGCATTTCAGTCTTTTCGAAATGTTTCCAAATCACGTGTTGCATGGGATTGACGACGTGGCAACGTGCCATTGGCCCAAAGAAGGTAATCTTACAAAATTCATAACTCTTAATTGGTAGCTCCGATGAGAACATATGATACATGAAATTTGCTCACAAAAACGAGAGGAATCCATTAAAAATATAGTTGAAGCTTAATTCTGTTTGCAACTCAAAAAGTAATGAAAGTTATTAACTTTAAGGTAAAGATGATTAAGAAATCCTATCTTGATATAATAAATGTGATTCGTAGGGTTCAATGAATGATTAGAGCTGGTATTAACCTGTTAATGATCAAAGAGATACATTAAGTTTGGAAAAGATGAATCTTACACGTAATTGGTTGATTTAGAAGTTCATGCATATAAATATGCTTTAATGGGCCTTGAAACCCTAATGTTGACTAGTTTGACTATTCATGGCTTTAATTGATTAATTTCATAATTAAAGATGGAATATTATGAATCTAAGACTATTTCGAGCATTAAATTTCCTAGTTTGTGGATAAATACCCTAAATGTAGTAATTAGGGTTTTCTCATGAATAAAAGATGGAATTAATGGAAAATCGAGTTCATATGTGAATTGGATCATAATGAACTATGAATTGATGATAAATAAGCATAATGATCTTGTCATGGATTAAAAGGATAAAAGTGATAGTTTTAATGTAAGATAAGTTTAATGGGTTTAATTGATGGACAATGATGCCTTTAATTCGAAAATAAGGTTAAATGTTGTTAAGGGATAACCTTAATATCTTTTGTGAATAATTAGGGTTTAAAATAGTGAAAGATGAAAGGAAACCCTAATTGCAATAGAAACCCTAAAAATGAAATAGTAACCCTAGGGCTCGAATAGGTCTATTAGACTTGGATACCATGATCCATGATAGAAGATATTGGATGTTTGTTTCAGGATCTTATTGAATGCTTGCTTGCCTTGTTGATTGGACTATTCTGTTTCAAGTCTGCTTAACAGGTATGTGGTTACGCTTATGACTACCCGAATTAGTTTTCCGGGTTTTATCGATGTTTCCATCGTGGCTTGAATTAAACTGTTGAATGTATTTAATTCCTACAAAGTATAATGTGGATATGACTATAATATAAGCGATATGCCTACTAACTCAGATCCTAGTCCCCTCTGTAGCTTAATGAGTTGACCTAGTAAAAGGCTACCAATGGGGTAGGCCCATCAGGTCATTAGATGACTTAGTAAATGGCTACCAATGGGGTAGGTCCATCAAGTCACACTGAGTTAGAGATTGGACTATCCCCGGGTAGTGCCATGCAACTCAACCCTAGATATTGGTCTACCTGTTAGGTAGGATCATGCGGGGTTTAATACAGATCTACCTAGAGAGAGGTGGGATCTTAGTCCACTGCAGGGATAGCACAGAGATAGGGGATAGGAAAGGATTGAGTAGTATGGTTTAAAACATAATCTTGGCTGTTAAATGATAATTGGCTGATTACTTTGTTATTATAGTTGCATGATTATTGTTTCCCCCACATACCAGCTTCTCGCTGACCGACATTTTGTTTGTCGGCGTTTTAGGTACAAATGAAAAGAACAAACAGTAAAGTGGCATATGTGGAACTAAATGAGAAGTAACGTACACAGGAGGATTAGTGGATTAGTATCTTCAGGGATAGAAGATTAGAAATCCCAGATTTCAAAAGGTAAACAAAGTTTTATTTTATACCAGTTTTTAGTTTAGTAGGTAAAATTTATTAATTGTTATTGATTATTTGTCGAACCTTTGATCCAGTTAATTGAATAACGGCTCTATCCTTCGGGTCTCCCTTAATTGGGGGTTACCGGGAGGTGGGGCGCTACAATTGGTATCAGAGCATAGGTTCCTCAATTAATCTTTAATAATTATTAAATTTTACAAATTCCATAGAACCCAAGGGAGTTATTAGAGGATTACCCGAAAGACAGAGGTGTCTAGAAAAAGATCACGACCGGGGGCTGGCAAGATTTTCCTCCGCACCGCTAGTCGGAATACGAGGACTCTGGAATCCGTGTGACTGCCTGGCCAAAGTCTTAGGGTATGAATCGAAGTAAGATACCTTTAGGACTCTCTCATCTGGTTCATCCTTTCTCACCTCAAATTCTGATAAGGACCTTAAGGATTAGGGTTTTCTCTCTTTTCCTCACCCTCTTGAGGCATGGGCAAGGTTAATAAGGATTAAGGAATCCTCCACCAAATTAATAAAAGCATGTAAATAAGATATCATGGACATAAGCTTAATAGAGTAAGCGTAAAGGAATAGATACATGCTTAGGTCGTATGACACGAGTTGTCATTGCCCTCAGGAGAGACTTGAGGATAGACATCCTTGGCAGGAGGATGTGTAGAGAGAGTTAGTCTGGGAGGTGGAGACCTCCATTAAAGGTAGCAACCTAGCACATCCTTTGAGGATGATCTTAACCCTAACCCTAAGTGAAGGGTAGAGATAGACATGACATGATGAGTTAGACCGAGTGTTTGGTTGGACATGCTTTGGGATCGTCATACGAGCCATGAGAGGTTGGATAACCTAGTACCTTTGGCGACCCAACCCTGGAGAGGGTCATGCATGTTAGAATGAAGGATAGCTCCTTCATCGATGAGGTTAGAGGAGAACCTATAGTTACCCTATAGGCAGAGGCAGGTAGGGTATAGCTTGACAAAACCCTAGTCAAGGGATCATGGTGAGATAAGCATAAGGGGTTATGGATGACCTTGAGTAAACATAAGTTCGAGTATAGGTTTCACTCATGTAGGGACATGCTTAAGAGCTTAATCCTTCATAAAGATAGGACCTCTTATAGAGAAGTTGGTTGTAGGATTAGCTCTAGAGAGAAGGAGTAGACCTCGACCAAGAAAGTTGGAAGCCTAAAACCCCGAAACTTGAGAAACAGCGGGAGTCGAGAATGATGCGACCTAAGTGGATGATAATGGTTGCTTCATGCATGATCGCTGGGGGTTGACGATGTCTGGGTTAGCTTGAGAGTAACCAAACCCTAGAGAGAGGATGATGCTGCTGGTACCTATGGTAACCTACTAAGATGAGATAAAGAGTGCTATAGACCCTGAGGAGGCTAAGGCGCCAGTTGTGAGGCTTTATACCTAGTGGTTGTCCGGGAAGAGGAATCAACTCTGAAGTATTGCTTGAGTAGAAAGATCATGGGAGTACATGACATATCTTGGACATGCTGGATTCCTGGTTAAGAGAATGAGCATGCGGTTGGACACACGGAGGCAAACCTAGGGTTCCTAGGCCTAAGAGGGGAAGCGGTGTATCCATTGCTCATGGTGAGATTTGAGTCTCTATAGTTTCGAGCATGGTACTCCTCATGTGTAGAGGTAAAGGAAATCCCTTACGTAAAGGGTATGTTTGATGAACCCCTCATAACTAAGTTGATGCAATGTTGAGGATGCGAACAAGTGCAAACTAGCATGGTTTTATAGGTACGATGTACTAGTTGTTGGTTTAAGCATGCTCATATGGATGTGAACCTTAAGGATGGTTGTGACCTTACTGTCACGAGTTGTAGTTTCCTCCCATCCTGGGAGAGGGACCCTTTGGTAGGGTGTATACCAGTTTTGTTGGTGTTGAGGTGACCTAAAGAAGTTCATAGGATCTTGAGAAGCTAAGTGAAAAGTACATAGTATGAGAATGAACCGGTAGACCCATAGATAGCCATCTCTATGTGCATGTGGATGAGTTACCATGGAGGTAACCAGTATGGGGCCTGACCAAGGTAGGCAGGTTGCCATGACCCCTATGAAGGGATGAAAGTCAATTCTGAATGCAATGAGAGATGATGAAAGATTGGTTAAGGTTCTAAGTTGAACATGTACTATGATATAATCCTAAGTCTATCCTAGGGTCAGGTAGGGAAAAGACCGATGGAAGTAGGAGTTTCCTAATTCCCTAGTTGCACATGACCATAGGATCGGGAGGTAACAACTATCATTGTCTGAGGGCCATGAGTTTGGAGATTAATCACCTTCATGAACTCATGTGACCCAAAGGGTAAATGAGTAGGGCACTCTCTGGTGCATATGGGAAGAGGGATGACCCCAAAAGTGCCGGTACCCTATAGACCTAGAGGATATGACCCAGGATTGTGTATAAACTCAAGTAGGTTCGAGGCCAGTTTTCCATGGAAGTAACTTTGATATAATGATTATTGTGATATAGAGACATGAGTTGCACGTTTCAACTGAGATTTGAAGGTGTGCTGGCGAGGTGGGTTGTACCATCCCTACTCTTGGAATAGGAAGAACTCTGTATTTGGACGGCCGCCAAATGCTTATTTCTTCTTGTTATGGGAGTGAGAGATAGGACAGTACGCATGCCTTACACCAAGGATAAAGATGATGTAAGTTAGAACGTTGTTACAAGGTATGAGGATAGAATTGATAACATACCTTCTCGGAGAGAATAAAACATGGATGGTTTACAAACACTAAGAGTTTTAAGGATATCATCTTGTGAGGATGTTTTATCTTGAACTAAGTGGATTTTTGCAAGTGTTACAAGGGATAACAAGGTTGAGTTTGATCACCATGAGGATGAGCTCAGAGTTCTTTGATGAAGACAACCATAGGGTTTGAGATGAGATGATAAGTGTAAGGCCTTGAGGAGTATGTCTTCGACATTAACTAACACCCAAGGATAAGAGTGGTAATGAATGCTCTAGTTGAGATATGGCTACCCAGTTTAGCTGGAAGCTAGAAGGAATTGAGATTGTTCAACTAACCCTATGTTTGGAGAAAAGATGTGTTTTGGCTAACACTCAGATGTAATGGTTGTTTGGTTAGCCAGTTGAGTCCTTGGTGTAGTGAAAGGATGGTGATAGAACCTCAGATACACTTCTTTGGATAGGAAGGTAATAAAACCCTTTTGAGAGTGGTTTAGGGTTTCTGAGGTATCAAGCTTAAGGAATCATAATGATACAAGAGGACCTGTTATACCTTGGTACTACAAAGACAGTAAGTGATGGTAGCATTCTGAATGCTTAGGACCAAGTTGCATGTAGCATGTGGTCATGTAAGAAGGATGAACACCATTAACCCAATGCATTGATATAAAGTATAATGAGTTCCCGAGAAGGAATGAGAGTTCATCATTATGGACGTTGTGAGTCTCTCCTAGACCAAGAAGGTCAAGATACAATATGGGTTATGGTAGATCACCTTACCTAGGTGACATGAGACAGAAAGAATGTTGTCAAAGGACAGATTCAGTTGAACTAATAAAGAGGGAAATGGTTCAACTACACCATGATGCAAGTTTAAAAGTTCTTGAGTATAATCTAAAGGTTCACTTCCATGAGGTGGAAGTAGATACATGAAGAGCTCAGTGGTTGTACAGTTTATCGCCCCATACTAATGGTTAAGACTAGAGGGTCTGATAAGAGCAAGCGTGCTTGTTCAGGGTGATACCATGAGGTAGTTCTAAAGATGTGACGTTAACCACCATAGCCTTATCGGGATGTAAGAAGTTCTATGAGGAGGATGTGTTGGTCACCACTTCATTATGATGATGTTGGTGAAGGAGGCCTCGCAAAGGTCAGAACAGAACCACAAGTGTGTGCAGATGAAGTCACTTTGATCGTGCAATGGCTGAGAGAGAGACCAGTGGTGACATGAGTCACAAGCTGATGCAAAGCAGACTGACATGCAGTTCACCGTGGAGGAATATAATGTGAAAATCCGACCCCTCTGAGCTACAGCTGAGAAAGTTGAATCCCCGATATAGGGATCCATTTGAGATGGATTGGTGGAGATGGTTGTGTTTAGCCTTACCCCTTAGGATAACTTGATGTGTGATGTGTTCCATGAGTCTGATCTAGAGCACTATGTGAGGTACCCAAGCCATGTGTTGAGCCCTGAACCTATTCAGCTTTTGAGAGGCTGAAATGTCCTGAGTCACCTATGAGGGTACGATATACCAAGGTAAGAAAGAACTCAGATGGAAGAATATGAGATGATGAAGGTTCTTGGAAAACACCATGGATAGGGGGAAAGCCACATGGTAGCCCTGATGGACATAGGAATGGATTATCCTATTTGTTTGCTTGCTTGATGGAATTTTGAGGGCAAAATTCTTATAAGAGGGGAAGGATGTTACAACCCCAAATTTGGGTTCTTTTGCTGAGAAATATAATTTCTCATATTAAAGATTTTTGAATGAATAAGTGATATAATCTATTTTGAGTAAATGGATTTCATTTACAATAGCCTTGTTGTTCGATTTTTGGGCTTTATTGGCTATTGGGCCCAATAACGAGGATATTCAATTAATTAATGAATAATTGAGAATTGAGATAAGAAAGGTGTGGAAACCTCTAGAAGGCAAATCCTAAAGAGGATTTCGTGCCTCTTAGATTCCTTGGGTTCCAAGGAGTCCAAAGTTGCAAAGAAAAGGCAAATAAGAAAAGAAAATAGCAATTAAGTATTTCCTTGGTAATAAAGAAATTGAAAACATTGATGAAATAGGGAAAATATGTGAAAAGAGGTTTAATTGGATAATTCTTAGTGGGATTTCGTATCCCAAGAATTCCTGATGATGAAAGGAATACTAATGAGGAAAATAAAAGAGAAATAAGAGAGAGATCCTCAAAAAGAAATTATTTTAAAAAGAAATAGGCAAGATAATGAGAATAATGCATATTGATGCATTTAAGGATAATGAGTTTTCCAATAAAAGAATTTCAAATTCTTAAAGTTTCTTGGGTGCCAAGGAGCCCCAATAAAGGAGAAGAAAGAGAAAATACCATAATTATAAAATAAGAGCATAATGTGATATATTATTGATAAATTCTATAATATTGAGAAAAGGAAGTATTCTCTATTAAAAGAGAACATGATTTTGTGATAAATAATTAAAAGGCAAGTAATAAGAAGATAAAGGAGAGGATTTTTGAAATCCTATTATCACAAGAAAAGGGAATATCAAAGGATGGGAGAGAGAGAGAGAGAGAATCTTGCTTATCATAGAAGGAATAGATTCCTAATTGGAAGGGGGCGTATTCCCTCTTAGACAGGCATGTTAGGGCAAGGATTCATCCCCTATAAAAGGGATAGACCCTTTGGGATGAGTTTCAGAGAGTTTTTGTATCTCCCACTACTCTTCCTCGTCTTCTTCATGTCTCCTTACGTGCAAAACCCTAGCGAGGGTGTAGGCCTAACTTTGGAGCATTGTGAGTGTTCTTAGTGGTCTTACTTGAGGCACGAGACCTCCACGACCACCTAGGTCCGTTTGGATACCACCCAACGACCCCCGACTCCACGCAGCTGCAGCCACGAGGCTGCAACGACAATCGCTCTTGGAAGCATCCTGCTCGTGCGATAGCCTGTTAAAACGCGACCTGAGCGGTCCTCTAGGTGCGCCTAGGGCCATGGGAACTTGGGCGGCCCTCGGCGGAGGTCTGTGGGCCCCAGAGAGGAGGAGGCGAGCTCAAGAAACCCTGCCCGCGGCGGCTAGGGCGGCGGCCGCTTGACTGCTGGAGGAAGAAGAAAGGAAGGTTGCTTTGGACATATATACCCTCCGCGCTGTACTAGGGCCGGTTGGTTAAGTGGGGGCATTTCAGTCTTTTCGAAATGTTTCCAAATCACGTGTTGCATGGGATTGACGACGTGGCAACGTGCCATTGGCCCAAAGAAGGTAATCTTACAAAATTCATAACTCTTAATTGGTAGCTCCGATGAGAACATATGATACATGAAATTTGCTCACAAAAACGAGAGGAATCCATTAAAAATATAGTTGAAGCTTAATTCTGTTTGCAACTCAAAAAGTAATGAAAGTTATTAACTTTAAGGTAAAGATGATTAAGAAATCCTATCTTGATATAATAAATGTGATTCGTAGGGTTCAATGAATGATTAGAGCTGGTATTAACCTGTTAATGATCAAAGAGATACATTAAGTTTGGAAAAGATGAATCTTACACGTAATTGGTTGATTTAGAAGTTCATGCATATAAATATGCTTTAATGGGCCTTGAAACCCTAATGTTGACTAGTTTGACTATTAATGGCTTTAATTGATTAATTTCATAATTAAAGATGGAATATTATGAATCTAAGACTATTTCGAGCATTAAATTTCCTAGTTTGTGGATAAATACCCTAAATGTAGTAATTAGGGTTTTCTCATGAATAAAAGATGGAATTAATGGAAAATCGAGTTCATATGTGAATTGGATCATAATGAACTATGAATTGATGATAAATAAGCATAATGATCTTGTCATGGATTAAAAGGATAAAAGTGATAGTTTTAATGTAAGATAAGTTTAATGGGTTTAATTGATGGACAATGATGCCTTTAATTCGAAAATAAGGTTAAATGTTGTTAAGGGATAACTTTAATATCTTTTGTGAATAATTAGGGTTTAAAATAGTGAAAGATGAAAGGAAACCCTAATTGCAATAGAAACCCTAAAAATGAAATAGTAACCCTAGGGCTCGAATAGGTCTATTAGACTTGGATACCATGATCCATGATAGAAGATATTGGATGTTTGTTTCAGGATCTTATTGAATGCTTGCTTGCCTTGTTGATTGGACTATTCTGTTTCAAGTCTGCTTAACAGGTATGTGGTTACGCTTATGACTACCCGAATTAGTTTTCCGAGTTTTATCGATGTTTCCATCGTGGCTTGAATTAAACTGTTGAATGTATTTAATTCCTGCAAAGTATAATGTGGATATGACTATAATATAAGCGATATGCCTACTAACTCAGATCCTAGTCCCCTCTGTAGCTTAATGAGTTGACCTAGTAAAAGGCTACCAATGGGGTAGGCCCATCAGGTCATTAGATGACTTAGTAAATGGCTACCAATGGGGTAGGTCCATCAAGTCACACTGAGTTAGAGATTGGACTATCCCCGGGTAGTTCCATGCAACTCAACCCTAGATATTGGTCTACCTATTAGGTAGGATCATGCGGGGTTTAATACAGATCTACCTAGAGAGAGGTGGGATCTTAGTCCACTGCAGGGATAGCACAGAGATAGGGGATAGGAAAGGATTGAGTAGTATGGTTTAAAACATAATCTTGGCTTTTAAATGGTAATTGGCTGATTACTTTGTTATTGTAGTTGCATGATTATTGTTTCCCCCACATACCAGCTTCTCGCTGACCGACGTTTTGTTTGTTGGCGTTTTAGGTACAAATGAAAAGAACAAACAGTAAAGTGGCATATGTGGAACTAAATGAGAAGTAACGTACACAGGAGGATTAGTGGATTAGTATCTTCAGGGATAGAAGATTAGAAATCCCAGATTTCAAAAGGTAAACAAAGTTTTATTTTATACCAGTTTTTAGTTTAGTTGGTAAAATTTATTAATTGTTATTGATTATTTGTCGAACCTTTGATCTTGTTAATTGAATAACGGCTCTATCCTTCGGGTCTCCCTTAATTGGGGGTTACCGGGAGGTGGGGTCGCTACAGTCGTGTTCCACTATCCCCGCCACGATCGTGGTGAACCAACCTTAGTGCCTGTCCTCCCTCACCTGCCACGCCCATGCAAGGCGGCACAGCCATGGGGAAGTAGCCTCACCAGGACCGTAGTGTCACGCCACGGCTGTGGCACAATGCCATCATGGCCCGATTACTCACCCACCATGCTCGTGCAAGGCGGCACGGCTGTGGGACAGCAGCATCACCACGACCGTGGTGCCTCGCCATGAACGTGGTGCGTCGTCTTCTACCTCTGCACCTCCACCGAGCAACACCTCTTATCTTCGATATATCATATTCCGGCGGTGCCTTGCTCCTAGAACTCCACTTTGTCAAGCAGCAGCTCTGACCCCGTCACACCCGTTGCTGCAACAACTGCCGCACCTTCTACCCCTACCTCCACCGTCCTCAGATCAGCCTAGATCTACCCTCCATTGTGTTGTGCTCTCTATGCTGATCATGCAGACCGTTTGGCGCTGATAAATGGTCTCAAACCGTTTGGGATAGTCAGTGGAAACCGAATGGAGGAAGCCACCTCGAGACCGTTTGGTTTTTTGAGTTCACCTGCAAACCGAACAACCAGCAGCCGTGAAACGCAAGACCATTTAGCATAGAAGACCATTTGGGCATCTGCTGACTTGAAGACCATTTGCCCCTTCTGCACAAGATTGTTTGGAGGTCTATCGGTTTCCAAACCGAATGAAAAGGGTGTGCACTTGCAAACCAAATGAGCAGCACAATACGAAGACCGTTTGATGCCTTCGACTCCAAGACCGAATGCTGATGAAGACTGTTTGATATTAAATGGTTTCCAAACCGTTTGCTTCTCAAGACCGTTTGGTCACATTTTACAAGACCGTTTGGGCAAAAATATCTGCCAAACCGTTTGGACTAGAAATAGACCAAAAACGTGAATACTTGCCCCGTGCCTATAAATAGGACCACTAGGGTCCTCATTTGAGGCATCGGTTCCAAGACGCCGACAGGATGCCTGTACACAAGTCTGATCCGAATCCAGTACCATCCACGCCAGTTTCATTCCACCTACTGCCCGTGTTGCAACCAAGGAGGCTGAGGAGAGAAGGAAGATGGAGTGAGGGAGATTGTCTAGTCTATCTTGGCATCTCCTGTTCGCATCCAGATCTGCTCCGACACGACGTAGGAGGTTGTATCTTCTTCACCGAGCTGCGACTGCCTTCTGCACCGAGTTCATGGTAGATTTCTCTCTCTTTCTCATTCTTCTTATTTCTCGCATCATGAGCGAGTAGTACCTTTTCACTGGAGTGCGGGGACTAGCCCCGCTGCCCATGCAAATCATTTTCTTTTGTTAAACTCTCCATGGCAATGTATATAAATTTACATTTCATTGTTAGTTGGTACGTTTGTAGTTGATTATCTACTTGCTTTCATCTTGTTCTTTCATTTATTGCGAAATCTTCTATATGTGGGACGGAATGGCGGTTTACAAAGTTCGACTCTTTGACGAGAACTTCTGATAAGATTCCTTGAGTTTGTAAGTGTATGATCTGTTAGGGGACGAGACATCTAGCCTATGGTGATGCTTCTATGATCTAAACATCCCTCAGGGAGGACCATAGCCTTAGTTGGATTTTGTATCATCTTTGTTTATCATCGATGTTAGTTTGTAGATCTATCACCTGCTTGCTGATCGATTAATGTGGTTGACTCCCAAACTATAAATAGAATGGGATTTCTTCAGAGCCATAAGTAAGTGATCTGGTTGGTGACGAGACATTTGATGCCTAAAGTGATGCTTACGTGAACCTAACGCCCTAACGGGGGGTTCTGCAGCAGCTCTATTTGGATTGATATATCTTGCCTGGATTGTTGTGATTGAATGTGTTTGTGTGTGTAGTGGTGGTGAAACCCGATACCATCCCAACGATTCCATATCATTGATCTAAATCCAAACTTTAATTTGGCTTTTACTTTCTTACAATTAGTTTAATTAACCTCAAACCAACCTATTGTTTTAAATATTAGCCTTAACTTGAACTAGACTAGACTGAAAAAGATTCTTAAAACCGTTATCCTTTGGGTTCGATCCTTAACTATACTGCGATAAGACTCATCCGCTTGTGGGTGGTATTATTGCACTTTAGTTTTGGTAAAAGCTTGGGGATTTCAACCTCGAGTGAGTTTGCTAGTGCGATAAAATCCCACATTAGTCTTGCCCATACAGTTTCATCCATAAAGTCTCAAGACCGAATGGACATGCTCACGTCGAGACCGTTTGAGGATTACCGGTTTGCAAGACCATTTGAAGAGTACCGGTCTGCGAGACTGTTTGGAGCTGGGGCTACGAGACCGTTTGAGGAGTACCGGTCTGTGGGACCGTTTGAGGCTGGAGTACCGAATCGTATGAAAAAGGGCATGCATGCATGTCCGTTCGGAAAAGTACTATGTGACTATATGGATCAAGAGATACCAAACCTTTTGGATATAAATGCACCAAACCGTTTGAGCCAATAGAAGCAAGACCGTATGGAGGTTTGCATGAAACTATTTGAGAAAGATGTGTAACCGTTTGATATGGTAGCACAATACAAGACTATTTGGAAAAGTGCTTGGCTGCGTAGCTTGCATGCAAAACCGTTGGGGGATGGACTTGTCCGAGATCGATTGGAGAATGCAATGCCAAACCAATTGGAAAAGTTTCCAACACCAAACCATTTGGAAGAGCTACACGCATGAGAAAGGCATGCATGAAACCGTTGGAGGCTGGACCGTATGGATGAAGCTCTGCCAAATCAATTGATTAAGCACGTGCATGAGGACCGCATGCAAGCAAGACCATTTGATCGGTTGTTCAAAACCTTATGAATATCCAAGACCGAATGGAGGTTGGCCTTAAGATCGAATGGAAAAGCATATTGCAGCAAACCATTTGACATTGGAAACCATTTGATATTGCAAACCATTTAACATTGGAAATTGTTTGATTTTGCAAACCGTTTGGATTAGAAAAGTAACAAACGAAACCGTTGGAGGAATGCAACGAGACTATTTGAGAAAGGTATGTACAAGACCGTGTGGAAAAACAATCAAAGCAAACTGAATGATAAAGTAGATTTGCATGAAACTGTTTGGAGATAGGCTGGTTATTAAAATTGTTTGTTGACTAAGGGAGTACGGGACCGATTGAGCAAGGGTACCGAAACTGATAAAGCCAAACCGTATGGATATATAATCAAAGAAAACTGTTTGGTCATGACTAAGAAAACTGTTTGGCCACATATCCACAAAACCATTTGAGCAAAATATCTCCTAGACCGTTTGGGCTGGAATCACACCAAAAATGTGAGGGCCAGTCCCGAGCCTAAAAATAGGACCAGTAGGGTGCTCATTTGGGCATCAGTTTCGGGACGCCGACAGGCTACCTATACGTTGGTTCGGCCCTGCCACTGTCACTTCACCTACCGTTCTCGCTGCAACTCAAGGAGACCGAGAAGAGAAGGAAGGAGGAGTGAGAAAGACTGCCTGGTCTGTCTTAGCATCCCTCATTCTTTGTCCAGATCTGCTTCGACACGATGTAGGAGACCGCATCAACTTCACTGAGCTGCGACCACCTTCTACATCATGCTCATGGCGGATTCCTCTCTATTTCTTATTCTTCTTGTTTCTCGTATCATGAGCGAGTAGTTCCTTTTCATTGGGGTGTAGGGACTAGCCCTGCTACCCATGCAACCATGTCTTTTCATTTAACATTCCAAGGCAATGTATATAACTTTTCATTTTGTTGCTAATTGATATGCTTGTAGTTGATTACCTGCTTGCTTTCATCTTGTTCTTCTCTTTGTAGTAAAGAATGTCAATTAATGAGGTAGACTCCTTGACGAGAAATCTGATAGGGTTCCTTGAAGTCGTAAGTGTATGATCCATGAGGGGACGAGCCATCTAGCCTACGGTGACGCTTCAGTGGTCTAAACATCCCTAAGGGAGGACTGCATCCTTAGTTGGATGTTGTATCTTCTTGTTAATTGTCGATGTTTGCTTGCAGACTAATCACCTACATGTATGTTGATTAGCACGGTTGACTCCTGGACTAGAAATAGAATGGGGTTCCTTGAGGTCATAAGTGTATGATCCGTAAGGGGATGAGCCATCTAGCCTATGATGACGCTTCTGTGGTCTAAACATCCCTCAGGGAGGACCACGGCCTTAGTTGGATGTTGTATCTTTAGAACCGTAAGTGCATGATCCGGATGGCGATGAGAAATCTGATACCTAAGGGGATGCTTACACGGGCCTAAACATCCCTCCGGGAGGATTCGTAGCAGTTCCATTTGGATAGTTAGATGCTTTCCTGGATGTTATGTGTTTGGATGTGTTTGCATGTGCAGTGGTGGTGAAACCCGATACCATCCCATCGATTCCATATCATTAATCTAGAACAAACTTTAATTTTTCTCTTTTACTTTCTTGCATTTAGTTTAATTAACCTCAACTAAATCAATCGTTTTAAATATTAGTCTTACTTGAGCTAGATTTGACTAACAAAGATTCTTTAAAATGTTGTCTCTTGGGATTCGATCCTTAACTATACAGCGATAAGACCCGTCCACTTGCGGGTGGTATTATTGCACGAGGTTTTGGTAAAAGCTCAGGGATTTTAACTCTGAGTGAATTTGTTAGTGCGATATTTGCCACGTCAAATTCTGGCGCCGTTACCGGGGATAACGGAATCAATTAGCTAGATCTAGTTCATTTATGGCTAATCTAGGATTTTACTTTTTCTTTTTGGAACAATCGATCATCTACTTGAATTTGACTCTACTCTGTGGAACTCACTTTCAAAATCTTTCTATTTTAGGTACCCTCAAGAACCAGTGCATGCACCGCCTGAACAGTTCCAAACTCACTGCCAGCTTTGATCCAGAGATTGACAGAACCTTTCATCATCAAAACAGAGAGAACCAAGCAAGAATGGCTCAAGAGGAAGAAATAGCCTGAAGGGTGGCCCAAGCCCTTAATGCACAGAGAGAAAGATTCATGCAAGAAGCTAGAACTACGGTTCAAGAAGAAATTCAAGCAGCAGCACAAACATCATAACTACAAAAGGATCTTAGAGAATTCTCAATCCCCAAAGCTGCGAATGTTCATCATCGAGTACAACCTCCTCCAATCAATGCTGCCAATTTTGAGATTAGGGCACATTGGATCACATTGCTTCAAAACAGTCCATTCTATGGAAAACAAGGAGAGGATAGTCAGAAACATCTTTTGAGGTTTATTGATCTATGTGCTATGACAAAGCAAAATGGAGTATCCGACGATGCCATTCGTCTCCGTCTCTTCAAGTATTCACTTGTTGATAGAGCAATAAGTTGGTACAATTCATTGCAAAGTGAACCCATAACCACTTGGGAACAACTTCAAAATGTATTTCTGGAAAAGTTCTACCCTCCCTCTCTCACCTATGAAATTAGGGGATGGATAACAAATTTCACTCAAGTCCCTAGAGAAACCCTTGCAGAAGCATGGGATAGATACAAAGAGCTTCTACGCAAGTGTCCACACCATGAGATTCCTAAGAATCAACTCATCGAGATCTTCTATAGAGGTGTAGATGATGATATCAAGAGATTCTTAGACTCCTCATATGGAGGAAACTTCATGCGCCAAAGTTACGATAGCGCATGGAGGGTCGTCACCCTAAGAGCTGAGAATCAAGCTAATTGGGGAAGGTCTGTAGGAAAACGAGTGTTGAAGGTAGCTATGGCTGAAGCTATTCCTGAATACAAGTCAATCGTTGAAACCCTCAAACTCCTAGTTGCCAAGAAAGATCATATCGAATCATCCCTTGCTGCATTTGGAAGAGAACGTGTACACCCTCAACAACAAGAATAGATCAAGTCAGCTTCATTATTCTATGAAGCATGTAAAGGTACTGACCATTCCACTCTAGCATGCAATGTTCTCTACGATGTTGTTCTGAGCAACACATGTAGGCAAGGAGATAATAGTCAAATGGAAAATCTTAATGCTATTAACACCATTCCTGGCCAAGGGTATTACAATCCGAATCAAAATAGGAACCGTCCAGGTTTTTAATATGGAAACCCCTCTGGAGAAGTGAACTCGCATCAATTTGGTTCGAACAATCAACCATGAGGCCCACCAGGATTTTAGTATAATCAACAACATAATTTTGGAAATCAAGGAAATTTCAAGGGAAACTTTCAGAATAGGAACTTCAATAATTATCAAAACAATTCCCAGTACCAGAGTCTTAACCAAGTTCCTTATCAACAACAAGGACAAGCAAGTCCCGTCTCTCCTGATGACAAATTAACAACCATTGAAAAGATGTTGCAAACTCAACAAACTATGATAGCTAACCAGCAAGCCCAGCAGAAGGCTATTGAATCTCAACTAGCTCAACTCACAACTAGCATAAAGTCGCCTGCTGGAGTCTTTGCTGGCCAATCGGAAAACAATCCTAAACACCCAGAACAACTGAAGGCGGTTACCACCAGGTCAGGAAAAGACTATTCTAATCCTCTTGTCAAGCCACATGTGTTTGTTACAGATAAGGATGAACCCGTGATTTTACAAGACTCCACAACTCCTGAATCTCGACCAAAAGAACCAGTAACTAATGGTAAGTCGGACAGAGAAAATTCTAAGAAGGCTGCTCAAGAAGAGGAAGAAGCAACATCGGAACCTGATATCCCTGTTTACAAACCTCGTATACCTTTTCCAGCTCGTCTAAGGCAAACTAAGCTTGATACACAGTTCAATAAGTTTAAAGAAGCTATGAAGAAACTTCATGTTGATATACCCTTTTTGGATGCGCTGGCTAAAATACCAGCATGGACAAAGTACTTAAAGTCTCTCCTCACCAAGAAATATATAACTAAAGAATATGAGACAGTCAATTTAGCTAAAACTACTTCAGATATCATCCAGAGTAAAATGCCAAAGAAGCAGAAAGATCCAGGATCTTTTGGGATTTCCTGTCATATCGGTGATTCTTCATGCAAGAAGGGACTGGCAAACCTTGGTGCTAGAATCTCCATCATGCCATTCAGCCTTTGCAAAAGGCTAGGGTTTACTGAACTTCTCCCAATTGGCATGACCATACAACTCACAGACAATTCGATAAAACACCTGTTAGGGATTATTGAGGATGTACCCGTCAAGGTAGGAAAAGATTCCTATGTTCCGTGTGACTTTGTCATCATGGACATAAAAGAAGACGTCAGATATCCTCTCATCTTTAGACGTCCATTCCTCACCACTATAAGAGTTCTAATTTATGTTGAAATAGGAACATTGCTGCTCATACTTGGTAAAGAAAATCTCAAATTCAAAGTCTTTGAAAGTATGTGAAGACCAAGCATGCAAGAGGAAGTTTATCTTATCGATTGCATAGAGAAGATGTCATTTATGAATCAAGAGAATCATGAATTAGACGATCCATTAGAAGTTTCTCTAATGGATCCATCAGTTGATGAACCCATCAATAAAGAAGTTAAAGAATATGTTCTCAACCTTGACACTGCTGAAGAAGACTCCGAAGCCAAAATGGAAGAACTCAAGGTTGTGGAGGATACTGAAGAAACATACGAAAAACCAAAAGCCCCTGAGATGAAGCCCCTTCCTGAGGGACTGAAGTATGTGTTTTTGGGCGATCTCAAGGTTTTTCAAGTTATTATAAATTCTGATCTAACGACCGAGCAAGAAGATAAACTCCTGAAAGAACTAAGGGAATGAAAGAAAGCCATCGGTTACAAAACGAGTGACATCATTGGGGTTAGTCAAGAACTGTGTATGCACAAGATCCCTATGGTGGAAGATCACAAGCCAACTATTGAACATCAATAGAAATTGAATCCAAATATGATGGAAGTAGTCTGTCATGAGGTCATTAAACTGCTCACTGCTGGAATAATCTATCTGATATCAGACTCGCCATGGGTGAGCCCAGTGCATGTAGTCCTGAAGAAAGGTGGAACAACTATGATACAAAATGAAAACAATGAACTCATCCCCACTCGAACAGTCACATGGTGGAGGATGTGCATTGATTATAGGAAGTTAAACAAGGCAACTCGAAAGGATCATTTCCCAATGCCTTTTCGTGATCAAGTTTTAGAGCGGCTAGCTCATCAACAATACTTCTGTTACCTCGATGGTTACTCTAGATTCTATCAAATACCCATACATCCAGATGACCAGGAGAAAACTACTTTCACCTACCCATTCGGAACATAAACATTTAGAAGAGTGCCGTTTGGCCTCTGTAATGCACCTGCAACTTTCCAGCGTTGCATGGCTGCCATATTCACAGGTCTCACTGAAACAATTGTGGAAGTTTTTATGGATGACTTTTCTGTGTATGGAGACTCATTCGATTCATGCCTAAAACACCTCTCCCTTATTCTCAAATGGTGTGAAGAAGCACATCTTGTGCTCAATTAGGAGAAGTGTCACTTTATGGTAAGGGAAGGCATTGTCCTCGGCCATATGGTCAGCAATAGAGGGATCGAAGTAGATAAGGCCAAAATTGAAGTGATTTCCAAGCTCTCCATCCCTGTCAATGTAAAGGAATTTCGAGCATTCCTAGGTCATGCAGGCTTCTATAGACGGTTTATAAAGGACTTCTCAAAGATAACCAAGCCGATGATAAATCTGTTACTAAAGGACGTTGAATTCAATTTTGACGAAGAATGTGTTAAAAGTTTCAACAAAATGAAACATGCCCTTACTACTACACCCATCATCAGAGCTCCCGATTGGGACCACCCTTTTGAAATTATGTGTGATGCAAGAGATTATGCTGTGGGAGCTATCCTGGGCCAATGTATATAAAAGAAACATTATGTGATCTATTATGCATCAAAGACCCTCGATGAAGCTCAAAGGAATTATGCTACTACTAAGAAAGAACTTCTGGCAGTTGTGTATTCCTTTGACAAATTTAGATCCTACCTTATTGGTTCAAAAGTTATCGTCTACACAGATCATGCTGCTATTTGTTACCTTCTGACAAAGAAAGATGCAAAATCTAGGCTAATTAGATGGATTCTCCTATTGCAAGAATTTTATTTGGAGATAAGAGATAAAATGGGTACAACAAATGTGGTAGCAGATCACCTCAGTCACATCCACACTCTGGATACCGAGAAGATTCCAATTAATGATTCCCTTCCAGATGATCAACTAATGAAGGTCTCAGAAGTTACATCGTGGTATTCTGATTATGTGAACTACCTTACTGCTGAGGTTATCCATCATCAAAGCACTGGAAATGTACTGAAGAAATTTATGCATGATGTGAAACAGTACTACTGGGATGAGCCGTACCTTTTCAAACTATGTGTTGATGGCCTATACAGACGGTGTATTGCTGAGGAAGAAGCTCAACTTATCTTGGAGCAATGTCACTCAGGGCCAGTTGGAGGACAAATGAGCTCTAAAAAGACTGCCTTGAAGGTTTTGCAATGTGGTTTCTTTTGTCCAACCATATCCAAATATTCCCATGACTTTGTCTTATCATGTGACAAATGTCAAAGATCAGGCAACATAACACAAAGAGATGAGATTCCTTTGAGCATGTTGCAAGAAGTAGAGATATTCGATGTTTGGGGGGTAGACTACATGGGCCCATTCCCATCTTCTCATGGTATTTCATTCATCCTAGTGGCGGTGGACTACGTCTCAAAATGGGTTGAAGCTATACCAACCGTCACTAGTGATTCCAAACCTGTCATCAAATTATTCAAAGATATTATTTTCCCTCATTTTGGAGTACCACAAACTGTGATATCTGATGGAGGCTCTCATTTTCTCGAAAGAAGCTTTGAAGCTCTACTAAGAAAGTATGGTGTAACACACAAGGTAGTTTCACCCTACCATCCACAAACAAGTGGGTAGGTAGAGGTTTCTAACTGTCAATTGAAAGCTATTCTGGAAAAGACTGTAGGCCGCAATCGAAAAGATTGGGCAGTAAAAATCAACAACGCATTATGGGCCTATCGAAATGCTTCTAAAACTCCCCTTGGGACTACACCTTTTCAACTAATCTATGGAAAGGCATGCCACTTATCAATAGAACTCGAACACAAGGCATGGTGGGCAATAAAACAACTAAATTTTGATATGAAACAAGCAGACCAAGCCAGGATTCTACAACTCCAAGAGCTGGAAGAACTCCGGATGACAGCTTATGAGAATGCACGAATCTATAAAGAACGTACAAAACTTTGGCATGACGGCCATCTAAAAAGAAAGGACATACAAGTGGGAGACCAAGTCCTTCTCTTCAATTACCGATTGAAATTATTCCCAGGGAAACTCCATTCTTGTCGGTTGGGGCCTTATATTGTCAAGAGCATCTACCCACATGGTGCTTTCTCTTTATGGAGTGAAAAGTTAGGTGAACTTGTGGAAAATGGTCAATGATTGAAGAGATATTTCACCTCTACTGATACATGCTCTGAAATGATGCTGGATCTCACCAATCCAACATATCCACCATAGAAGTTGAAGGAATCAAGTCGAGCCATCGACGTAAAATAAAGCGCTTGTTGGGAGGAAACCTGATAAATAAAATTCATATTTAGTTTTAATTTTGAATTAGGATTTTTTTAATTTTGTTTTTACCTTTTAGAAAATTTTACACTAAATAAAATTGCATCACAAGATGGTATTTTGAGTTCTGATTGGTCTTCATTTTTTAGATTTTCAGATGGAGGATGCAAGCTTATTGGAACGCAACCACATCCGGTGGTCCAAACGGCATGCAAATTCCCCTCCATCTCAGATTTAGAGTTTGCTCGGGATGAGAAAATTTCTAAGTTTGGGGTGGAGGGTGGGTGGTACATATCTTACTTTCCACCTTCACCCATCTAAATCAAACTTAAGATTTCATCATCGCATTTTTGACCTAAATTTTCAAATAAAATTTTCAAAATTTTAAAGTTTTCAAAAGAAATTTGAACAGATACCGAATGAAGTTTTGACACTTTTTGTTTCAATCTTTATGCATTTTGAATCATTATACCCTCCTTATTCGAAGCAGGTCCTCAAAAGGACCACTTTCTGAAAACTAGCCTTTTGATTGAAATCATCTTGTGAAGCTTATGAATCCTAACATCATGATCTTTATGCAAAAATGACAAGTGTCTGTCGAACTAATAGGGATCAAACACATTGTGCTTCCTAACTGACTAGTGGAACAATAACATGGAATCTCCATCGGATCCTCATCAAGTCAATTTATGAGCAGAGTATGATAAAGAGAACAACCTGATGCACGGAATTGTAAATCAAGTTGCATTCTGATCTGAACTCTCTTGTACATTTCTTCTATCATCTTCATACCCCTCCATCAATAAAAAACAAAATAGCCAAAATAGTGCCAAACCCTAAGTTTGGGGTGGCACACCACTTCCCTCTATATCCGCTTCTTCCATACCCCTCGCAAATAAATAGGGGCGTACCACCAAGAAAAGATGACGATTCACACACAAAAAATGCAATAAATGAAATTGCAAAAATAATAAAAATCTCGAGTCGAATAGAGGAGAGATTTATTTCTTCCTTCCATACCTCCATTCATTCCCTTTTTTACCTAAAGCCACAATTAATGCCTCTACCACCCTGAAATACACCAGTGTCAGATCAGATATACACTTGTTGTTCTGCAAGTATCTCTGGACTAAGCAAAACTCTTTGACATGCTCATTGTTGGAAAAAGTGGCGAGGAAGTGATATTGGAAAGCGAACTCAGGAACGAAGATATAATAAGATGTGTTTAGTGGTCTCAGGAGGTTGAGAAACTGAGTCACACTGAGTGGAAAGAAAACAATCGTGATGTGAAGATGAGGCAATCACACGAATTGAAAGTATTCATTTGGCGACTGCTTTAGATTTTGTGTTACTCGAGGACGAGCAATGTTTAAGTTCGGGGTGTTTTGATGAATGCATATTCATCATTATTTTCAGTCGCTTTGTTGGGCTCTTTTTGATTCAATACATCCAATTACAATTACTAAATATCAAATGTGAAAAATTTCCTAATTGGTTCAATTATCAAGGTTTCTAATTGAGTTTATATCGATTTTATGCAGGTCTTGATGAGGTTGAACAATCAGTTGGGACCCACCTATATCTACCCTTAATCTACTCTCACTCACCCTCGGTCTTGACCATACGGTCTTGCCCATACGGTTTCATCCATACGGTCTCAAGACCGAATGGACATGCTCACGTCGAGACCATTTGAGGATTACCGGTTTACGAGACCGTTTGAAGAGTACCGGTCTGCAAGACCGTTTGGAGCTGGGGCTGCAAGACCGTTTAAGGAATACCGGTCTGCGGGACTGTTTGAGGCTGGAGTACCGAATCATATGAAAAAGGGCATGCATGCACGTCCGTTCGGAAAAGGACTGTGTGACCGTATGGAGCAAGAGCTACCAAACCATTTGGATATAAATGCACCAAACTGTTTGAGCCAATAGAAGCAAGACTGTATGGAGGTCTGCATGAAACCCTTTGAGAAAGATGTGAAACTATTTGACATGGTATCACAATACAAGACCGTTTGGAAAAGTGCTTGTCTGCGTAGCTTGCATGCAAAATCGTTGGGGGCTGGACTTGTCCGAGGTCAATTGGAGAATGCAATGCCAAATCGATTGGAAAAGTTGCCAACACCAAACTGTTTGGAAGAGCTACACGCATGAGAAAGGCATGCATGAAACCGTTGGAGGTTGGACCGTATGGAGGAAGCTCTGCCAAATCAATTGATCAAGCACATGCATGAGGACCGCATGCAAGCAAGATTGTTTGGTCGGTTGTTCTAAATCGTATGAATATCCAAGACCAAATGGAAAAGAATATTGCAGCAAACCGTTTGACATTGGAAACCGTTTGATATTGCAAACCATTTAACATTGGAAACTGTTTGATTTTGCAAACTGTTTGGATTAGAAAAGTAACATACGAGACCGTTGGAGGAATGCAACGAGACCGTTTGAGAAAGGTATGTACAAGACCGTGTGGAAAAGAAATCAAAGCAAACCGAATGATAAAGTATCTTTGCATGAAATCATTTGGAGATATGCTGGTTATCAAAACTATTTGATCACTAAAGGGAGTACGGGACCGATTGAGAAAGGGTACCAAAACCAATAAAGCCAAACTATATGGATATATAATCAAAGCAAACTGTTTGGTCATGACTAAGAAAACTGTTTGGCCACATATCCACAAAACTGTTTGAGCAAAATATCTCCTAGACTGTTTGGGCTAGAATCACACCAAAACGTGAGGGCCAGTCCCGAGCCTATAAATAGGACCAGTAGGGTCCTCATTTGGGCATCAGTTCTGGGACGCCGACAGGCTACCTGTACGCTGGTCTGACCCTGCCACTGTCACTTCACCTGTCGTTCATACTGCAACTCAAGGAGACCGACAAGAGAAGGAAGGAGGAGTGAGAAAGACTGCCTGGTCTATCTTGGCGTCCCTCGTTCTTCGTACAGATTTACTACGACATGACGTAGGAGACCGCATCATCTTCATCAAGCTACGACCACCTTCTACATCATGCTCATGGCGGATTCCTCTCTCTTTCTTATTCTTCTTGTTTCTCGCATCATGAGCGAGTAGTTCCTTTTCACTGGGGTGCGGGTACTAGCCCCGCTGCCCATGCAACCATGTCTTTTCATTTAACATTCCAAGGCAATGTATATAACTTTTCATTTCGTTGCTAATTGATATGCTTGTAGTTGATTACCTACTTGGTTTCATCTTATTCTTCTCTTTATAGTATAGAATGTCGATTAATGAAGTAGACTCCTTGACGAGAAATCTGATAGGGTTCCTTGAGGTCGTAAGTTTATGATCCGTGAGGGGATGAGCCATCTAGCCTATGGTGATGCTTTTGTGGTCTAAACATCCCTTAGGGAGGACCACAACCTTAGTTGGATGTTGTATCTTCTTATTAATCGGCGATGTTTGCTTGCAAACTAATCACCTACATGTATGTTGATTCACACGGTTGACTCCAGGACTAGAAATAGAATGGGGTTCCTTGAGGTCGTAAGTGTATGATCCGTGAGGGGACGGGCCATCTAGCCTACGGTGACGCTTATGTGGTATAAACATCCCTCAGGAAGGGCCACAACCTTAGTTGGATGTTGTATCTTTGGAACCGTAAGTGCATGATCTGGATAGCGACGAGAAATCTGATGCCTAAGGGGATGCTTACGCGGGCCTAAACATCCCTCTGGGAGGGTTCGCAATAGTTCCATTTGGATAGTTAGATGCTTGCCCGGATGTTATGTGTTTGGATGTGTTTGCATGTGCAGTGGTGGTGAAACCCGATACCATCCCACGATTCCATATCATTAATCTAGAACAAACTTTAATTCTGCTCTTTTATTTTCTTGCATTTAGTTTGATTAACCTCAACCAAAACAATCGTTTTAAATATTAGTCTTACTTGAGCTAGATTTGACTAACAAAGATTCTTAAAAATGGTGTCTCTTGGGATTCGATCCTTAACTATACTACGATAAGACCCGTCCGCTTGCAGGTGGTATTTTTGCACGAGGTTTTGGTAAAAGCTCGGGGATTTTAACCCCGAGTGAATTTGTTAGTGTGATAATTGCCACGTCAATACCTAAAGGAAACTAGAACATGAAGATAAATGATCTAACCCTTCAATTAAACATAAATCCCATGGAATTAAGTTGGTGTTATGTTTTCAGAGTTCATAAACATATTATAGCACAGACGAAGAATAGTCATGGTGAAATCATAGAGTACATCTTATACCTAAAATTATAAAATCGGGCACAATCAACGAAAAAACATTATGTAGGCTTTACCTTCTGTCACAGAATATCATTTACAAGCATATAAACCATTTGTTATGTATATGTTTGTTACCCAAATTCCAGCTCTAGATAACTAGAAAATCAATGGAAAATGTCTAGAGCATACTTCACTGGAATGGCTCAAATCACACAACATGAATGTGAATAGAAATTGTGCTATAAAGCATGATGTTTTAATTTGTTTTGTTTATATACATGTTGTGTGTTTTGAGCCATCCTAGGGATGTACGCTCAAGTCCTTCTGCAATTGACTTTCTAGACATTTAGAGTAGGGAGGATTTGGATAAATATAGATTCATGACAAATGGTTTAGATGCTTGTAAATGATATTCCATGACAGATGGTATTAGAACCACAAATATAATATGGAGAATCATGGATCATTATTTGCATAAATTAAGGAGTTATGTACTAAAAGTCTGTATGTGCTACATTCCACCATACATGGTCATCATAGCATTCAAGAAAGGTCATGTTTGGATTTATGTTCATCAAATATCATAAGTCACTGATCTTAGGCCAGCTTCTAAACATTTTGTAATGGATCTGTTTGTTACTTATATCCCAACTCCAAATGACTAGAAATTCGATGGTTAAAGGACTTGAGCTTCCTTTCTTAGAATGGCTAAACCCACACATCATACACATGAATAAAACAACAATGACATCACTCTTTATGAGCATGAACCATAAGGTTTCTACAACATAATCTGTAGGCAACAAAAGGGGAGATATATATCAAATGGAAACTGAAAAAACATAAAGATAAAAGTTCTACACCATTTAATTACATAAACCCCATGGGCTTACAATGGTATTACATTTTTGGAGTTAATCAATAGATTATACCATAGAGGAAGCATGATCATGGTGGGATATCATAGAGAACATGTTATATGTAAAACAATAAAATTGGAAAAAAATTAATGCAGTCACATTAATTCGACATAGAAAGATATGAACATGTAGGTTTACAGAACATATTTTCTTTACTAAACATGTATAAAGGTAGACAAAATTGAAAAAGTTCTTATTAACACAAAGCATATGTTAAGTGCATTCATATTATACCATAGAACACCATCATAAGGCCTTTGACCAACTTTCCAAAGGAAGGTTCCATGAGGGACAATGCAAACCAAACCTGAGAATTAATATTTTCTACATGACGGGCCATACAACTAAAAGCCAAGGGACAAACCTTGTTTCAAGTGTTGTTCCCTTGCTTGATCAAAATTAAGTATGTGCGCCGATCCTTGTGCCCTTACCCAGATAATTCAGGTATGTACACCAAGGGTTTTGTATAATGGACAAGTTCATTAATGATCTTATGTTTGTCAACATAATATAATCAAAATAAAAAAAAGTATTCATAGGGAACAATTAGCAAAAAACAAGTACATTTAGCCAAGCATACAAACTCATACAATATACAATGCAAGCATCACTATCATAATCATGCTCAATAATAGGTAAAGAATACCTTGGAAAAATGAAACTAGATTAATGATCTTAAACAGATCATGGAAAAAATCCAAAGAGTGATCCTGACATTTAATTAAGTGTGAGTTGATTAAAATAACAATATTTAGTCATGTGATCATCTTCATCAAGGTTGTATGTTTCACCTAATCTAAGTGTCATTTTCTACAATCATGGTTTCCATATCTCAAAATTGAATGCAAGCTCATCATCACATTTCATATAACACCATAGTTCATGCCAAACATAGAGTGAAACATCACAACTAGATCATGTATTTTGAGATTAGATTTCATGAATCTCATTAGGGAAGTCATAATATTTGAACACGATTAATGAGAAAATCATAAACGTATCCATCTAAGTGATGTTTTATATTAGATAATATTTATTTGAGTGCAAGAGTTATCAACATGATATTTCATGTGACAATGCAACCAAATTACTGATTTGGTGTCATAAATGAAGTTTTAAACATTATTGATTAAGGTTTGTACAAGATTAGACATGTTGTATCAAAAGTTCATATTAAGTAACATTTTACATCATATAATAAAGTCATAATAGTGTGGAAAGTTTATCAAGGTCGTAAGTTGGTACATATTAAATCAAAACATATTGATCAGTAGTCACAAAGTTCACTTGAGATAGTAGTTGGTTATAATTGATCATAGTAGGCACTATTCATTTCAGATTGATTAAAGAACATGCATATTTTTAAGATATTAGTGAAAATAGTATTGTAATTATAATTGTAAATATTACATTTTTCTGATCAAAATTCATGCATTATGTGTCACATTTGGCCAAAGCATCGATTTCTTATGTATTTAAGTATAACAGGTACTCTATGACATCTCACCGTGATTGTGCTTCTGCTATAACATGATTTGTTGATGAACTCTCAAAATGTAACACTAGTCAAAGTTCATGGGGTGTATGCTTAATTAAAGGGTCTAAATATTTTATTTTCATGTTTTAGCTAATTTCCTTTCGATGTGTATCTCCCCTTTTGTTTCCCATGGGTTATGTTGTAGAAACCTTATGCTTCATGCTTATGAAGAATGATGTCATTTTTTATTTATTCATACATGTCGTGTTGTCTGAGACATTATAAGGATGGACATTTGAGTCCTTTACCTATTGACTTTCTAGTCATTTGTAGTTGGAATATGGATAGTAAGTAGACCCGTGACAAATGGTTTAAATGCTTGTTTATATGATTTTGTCATAGATGGTATCAAATACAAACAAACAACCTCTATGCATGTTTAAAATGCCATGAAAATATCTCATATGAACCTTGGGAAAACCT
Organism: Alisma plantago-aquatica; assembly: GCA_963693085.1. Lineage (NCBI taxonomy): Eukaryota > Viridiplantae > Streptophyta > Magnoliopsida > Alismatales > Alismataceae > Alisma > Alisma plantago-aquatica. Next base: position 808,413,033 of record OY856409.1, read on the forward strand.
AAGTCCATAGTGGTGAAATCGAGGTGTGGGCTTCAATAATTGTATGATTTTGGTTTTCTTGCTTGAACCTTGATATGTATGTATGCTTGTTTACTTGCAAATATTACCATGTAGTATTGTTGTATTCTACTCGGTGATTTGTCTCATTGATTCTATCACTTGAACATATAATATTGATCTCCATCGTACAAGTTGTAAAATAGGGTTTGCTCAGTGACTTTGGTCATTCAATCTCCCTCATGTAGAAACGTGGTTAGCTAATGGCTTTGAGCCTTAAGCATCCTCACATGGGAAATTGTTCAAGGCCTTTTGGTACATGATTTTCTTGTGTAATGGAGTAAAATGACTAAAATATGGGTTTTTGTTTTCATAAGTAACTAACTTTTTTTCTCTTATTCACATACTTCTATAAATATCTTCAAATTATGAAAATCTCATCTATATATTTTGCCATGTGTCAATGTTGATTACCTAATGCAAGTGAGTTTAAATCTTATATGTCTCAAATCAACAATCACCCACAAGTATATATGATCAAATGTAGTTGAGTTCGAACCATATAGATCTAGGCTAGCTAGGTGCACAAGAGCTAACTTTCAACAATCTAAGTCTGGATTACAACAATTGAGTTGATTGCAATTAACTAGATGACAAGTAAACAACAATAGCTTCAATTTAAGGGTTAAGATCAGATTTTAGAAGGTTCAAGACATAAAATTTCACCACCATATTATCACATCATGTGTGACTAAAAAATTAGATTTGTGAATAAATATGTAAGGAGATTGCCATCATCATACACCCCTGGTGACATGAGAGAGTTCTCATCTTCACATAGCACTCCCGTTTATATTCTTAGATTTGAACACAACCTTGGATAATCAACATTATCCAGCCACTCCCATGGTTTATAGAATGTTTCCATGAGATCTACTCCCTACCCCTCATACATTCTTCCAAACAACACAAAGAAGCATAAAACATGTACAATTGGTGGCCAGCCAAGCATACAAGCAGTAAAACACCATTGAAACTCATGAAGAAGCAAATTAACTAGCATCAGATACAAATTACGAGTTCACATGATTCATAGCATGGGAGATAATCTCCCATGTCCAAGAAGAAAGGTTCTACTAATACAAGATGAAGAAACATAAGTACATTGTAGAATTTTTAGAGTTTCTATGATTAGAGAGAAGAAAAGCTAAGAGTAACCAAGAATGAAGTGGAAGGAGTAAAACTTCAGCTTGAGGATGAAGTTACACCCTTATAGAAGCTCCAACTCAGACTATCTTCCCTCCCGAGAAGCTTGACCAGAGTAGAGAAGCTCAACTGCACCCTTGATGGAGAAAAGGAGAAAGAAATGATGAAGAATGGAGGTTCTTTCTCAAGAAACCTCACCTTCTTCTCCAAAATCACCCCTCTTGCTCTAGAGATCTCTCTAGCCAAAAAGTGTCTCAAATGATGAGTGATAACCCACCCAAGTGTCTGCACTCATTTTAAAATGAGGGGTGGTTGCTTCTAAAATCTACAGAAAATTGATAAAAATACGACGTTTCTTTGTGAAGACATGTTGTGTGGCATAGTGCAACTGACATTTGAACTGCTCTTTCATGATAAGTACATGACATGTTCCAATAAAGACACACCATGTAGCTGCAATTGGAGTCAACCTAGGCAGGTGGCACACACCGTGTGTTAATAAACACACGCCCCATGTACTTGGGCATAAAATTGAACTTTGGCCTTTGAACGTGCGCACACACCGTGTCTTGATGATGACACGACGTGTCTTTTGTTATGCAGTTTGGGGATGAAATCCTCTGGAAACTTATACATCTGTGTGTTAAATAGAACACGATGTGTGCTTTGCTTGTGTGGAGGAATGCCCATCCTGGAAAGTTACACGTCGTGTACAAATAAAGACATGACTTATCTTGTTCAGTTTCTTTAGGATCAACTTTGTATCAACTACAAATTGATAGGGAATCCAAATAAGGTTGGATTTGAGTTGGATTATCCTCATTTTTTCATTCTTGATGTGTACTTGTGGTCAAAATCATGTAACAAGTAAAGCCACTAAAAGATGGAAAATTTAGTATGATTAGAGGCTAAATAGAGAGCAAAATGAACTGAATTTGTGTGTGAAGATGTGCAAAAATTATATATGATTAGCGCACATAAAATCCCCCTAATCTTGAACTATTGCTTGTCCTCAAGAAAAATAAACATAGAAACACAAATGAAGAAATTGTCAAGCTCATGCATAGAACAAATGAATTGAAGGATGTAGACAAGACCAAACCAACCATAATCAACATGTTTATACTCATAACCTTGATTTCAACTTAGACATCTGAGAAGGACAAATTAAGTTCAACAAGGGCGGTAACACATTTAAATGAAACAATCAACTAGGAAACACTAAATGGAGAATGGGTGACCAAGGCAAACAAATAGTGAGTCTGCAACCAAAACTTTTAGCTATTAAGGATACAAAAGATGGAATCTTAGTTAATGTTAACAAGAGTTAGCTTTCTCTCCGTGTTTTCCCAAAAGATATGACAGTGGGTATAAGTTTCAACACTTGGTTGCTAATGTAGTCTTATGCACACGAGGAGTGTCAGTTGGGATAATTTACCCTCTTTTTCAGACATGTCACCTAACCGTCGTGGCCAGATCAGACTTACACATGCTAGCATGACATGTGTACAGTTTAGCCATCTTTTATCAGGTAATTAAGGTGAGTTGAACCAAAAGATATTTTTAAATGATACTATAACAAAGGATAGGTAACTAAATTTTAACATTATCTAGATTCCATTCATTTGATTTGAAAATTTTCACTGAAAAAGGGTGGTTGAAAAATCACTAAGGGTTTGGAAAGGGCATCCTGTGTTCAAAGTAGTGTTTTAAAGTTGGCTTATTCACAAAAGTTGTTACCATTACATGTGTTAGGCAATCCAGGATGAAAAAGATGAATGTTCATGTTAGAAACATAAACTTGAAATTAAGCACAAGTTGGTGGCCATAAAGTTTCATTTGATTTATGCATGCCCTTTTACAAATTCTTCAAAGGATGTTTCTCATGACAGAGGACAAATATTTCAACATAGGAAGAAAATCAATCTGTTACATAATATTTGCCTCTCATCATACTAATTTTTCCATAAGAAGAGAAGAAACTAAAAACAACAAACTAAGAAAATGATGATAAATGGGAAATAAAACTACACTACTGGCCGACTGCACCCCCAACCTTGAAATCTACAGTGTCCTCACTGCATCTATCAAACCTGAGGTGATAGAAACTAGCTACCTATCATGGAGGAAATCAACAAGAAGGACCTATGCACTCATGACTAGTAGATAAGTACTTGTGCAACAAATCATCATCATTGGGAACATCAACTAGCATCATCTGTGGAGTGGGCTCTGGATGGGGTTGTTGAGGTTGAGACGTTAGATAGTGGCCCAGATAGATATGCAACATATCCATTCTCTGTACCATGTCATGCCTCATTGATTAATTTTGTCTCATCAAGTCAAGACGGCTATCCTATTGATCAAAGTGCTACTGAAAATAGCATTAGAGATGCCTAACATCATGCATAGCCCAACTGTACTCAGTCTGAGTGCCTGTGGAGGGAGGTGGTTGAGCTGTGGCTACTGCAATAGGTGTATTTAGAGCAGCTATTTCTTTAGGAGCATTTACATCATCATCTTGGGCAATTGCAGTGAACTTCCAGTTGTATTTATTTATTAGAGTCATTATCTCCAAGTTAGGCAACTCAATATTTCATCAAAATACTATCGAAACTTTGTTTTAGCATTGGGGACCTTAGCAATCAGACCAGAAGAACAAGATACTGAATATCCACTGGCTTCATTCATGGTGCAACCTCTAGACTAGTGAAGTTGGCACCAAACTTCCTAGCTATGTTGGTTATCAATCCCACACACATGGTGTCACCATATTCTCTCCTTTTGATCTTCTATATATTAAAGAACTTGTTGAGAACGAAGTAAATTGTGTTGGTATGAAAATCATATAACATAGCCCACCAAAATAATAAATCCTACTTCCCGCACATGCTTTGGGTTTCTTTATTAGCAAAAACACATGTGCTAAGAAGCTGATGGAGATATATGAGATCGAGTTATGGATAGTTCTTTCCCTGGCCTTCTTGGCCTCATGATACTCCTCATCAATGATCTCATTCCAAAATACATCACTATCAAAAGCCAAAGGGTAAGCTAATGCTCCCTCGTAGTGGAACTCCAAAAGATCACAAAATTGCTTGAAAGTAATTATGTAGCTATGCCCTAAGAGGCTGAAGTGAATGAAGGCAAATGGTTCAAGCCGGTTCTTCGTGTCATCTTCAGCCTTAATGGTAGTTAGGAATTCATAAACAATCTGAGGGTATGTGTTACTCATCGTGCAATAGATGTACTTGAGACCCAGCTCATGTAGCAGCCCTTTAACTTTGTCATGGAATCCTAAGGCCGCCATTGATTTATCACAAGTAAGGCACGTAGGGAGGACCCTATGAGAGATGAGTAACTGGTAGGTGGATTCTTAAACTTTATTCACCCTAAACTGGGTGCAGGAGATAAAGGTTGGGGCTGAGGATGAGCTCTCTCCATGTCGATGCTTTGATACTTGCTTGATTGGGGCCATCCTTGATGTGGTTGGGATAAAAAAACACTCAGACACAACATGTCTTAGATGGGATGTGAGATGTATTTCTCACACAAGTGTCAAGATGAACTAAGATGAATGCCTATGACACAATGTGTTCTGGAAGAGACATGGCGTGTCCTCTGATAGAAAAAGGGGGCGAAGTGCAGCGACTGTACTAGAAGACACAACGTGTTCGAAGAAGTACATGTCGTGTATCTGCATATCTTACACATCCGGAGGTTGGAGATGATGGTAATGCTTGGTGGATCTCATCCTTGATGCTGGATCGACGCTTGGAAGTGAAGATTTAGGTGAAGGAGGCTTCCAGCGGTGCCTTGGATGCAGATTTGGGTCTCGTTGGAGATTCCTTTGCTAGGATGTCCACCATAGAAGATGTAGATCCACTATGAGATCCATCGACAAAGATGAGATCTGCCAGAAAAAAGAGGTGGAGGGTAGAGCTCGGGGAAGACAACAAAAAACTTCATATACAAAGGAGCTTGCTATGGTGAGGAATGATGACTTGCGATTATGATTCAGAGCTTGATGATGCACGAGATAGGGTGCACACAACTGAGGGCTCTTTCAAATGACTGAGATTTTGGTGGAATTTACCTGATGGGTGGGGTTTAGGGTTAAAATCCAATTTCTTGTGTTTGGATACGTCGTGTCTTCTTAAGGTCACGATGCATTCCCATGTACAAATTGTCTTCCCTTTTGAAACTCACCTTCATTGAAGAGGACACAGCATGTTCCAATTTAGACACGTTGTGTAAGATTCTAGGATCCTTGATGTTTCTCGAACTGATAAGAACATGATGTGTGCAAATAAAGAAATGACATGTATGATTCTAGCGAGTCCTTTTGATATTCCAATGAACAAAGTAACATGTCATGTTCTAATTAAAACACATCGTGTATGTTTCCAATAGATTTGTAGCTTCTTTGTACTGATATGGACATGACGTGCCCAAATAAAGACACCTCGTGTGAGTTTCCAACAGATGACTTCTATGGTTGTACATGTCGTGTCGTGCATTGAACATGTCGTGTGTTCTGGAGTATTTCTTAGAACACCCATTTGTGAGGGTGGACATGATGTGTTCAAATAAAGACATGTCGTGTCTTTCTAAATTTCTATAGAACTCATCTTCTTTTGGGTATCACATGCAGAGACAATGATATATGGCTATGAGGGTCTAAATTATTACATTCATCCATGACAAAATTCTTTTTGGGAACAAAAATGTTCTTGAGTGATATAAAATAAAGAAGTATATCCTAATTTCGGGTCAACTCCCACAAGGTCCTCCATTTACAGTCTGAAGTAAGACTCTTCATCTCCTAATTTTGCATCTGAAAGGGACCATGAGGCTCCCTGGATGATCTTCTCACCTTCTTTGTACAACTTGCATCGCTTCCCATTCACCTTGAAGGTAGATTGCTTACTTTGTAACTCCGTTTCTCTATATGGAAAAACTTTTAAGACTACAAATGGCTCAGACCACTTAGATCTAAGCTTTCCTAGGAAGACTTTCAGTCTTGAGTTGAACAAGAGAACTTGATCTCCTTCAGCGAAGTCTCTCATTCTGATCTTCTTATCATGACATGCCTTTGTTCGCTCCTTATAGATCTTTGCATTCTCATATGTGTATAGTCTAAGTTCTTCAAGCTCTTGGAGTTTCAATAGTCGCTTCTCTCCTACTTTCTTCAAGTCAAAGTTCAAAATTTTGATTGCCCATAAAGCTTTGTGCTCCATTTCTAGGGGAAGGTGACAAGACTTGTCATAGATAACCCAGAATGGTGTACCAATTGCAGTCTGTAAGATGTATGGAATGCCCAAAGAACATCATCTAGCTTGAGTGACTAGTCCTTCCCCGAGCTTGAAACCATCTTCTCTAGGATGTTCTTCAGCTATCTATTTGATACTTCAACCTCTCTAGCTATCTGGGGATGATAGGATGTAGGGATTTTATGCGTCACCCCATACTCAGAGAGAAGATTGTTGAACTATTTCTCATTGAAATGTGTTCTGCATATGAGATAACAACCCTTGGAACTCTAAAGCATGGAAAGATAATATTTTGGAACAAATTAAGTACATTCTTTACATCTGGGGCTTGGGTAGTAATGGCCTCTACCCATTTAGACACATAATCACATGCAACCAAAATGTATTTGTAATCGCAGGAGGATGGAAAGGGGGCCATGTAGTCATCTCCCCATACATCAAACACTTCAACCTCTAGAATGGAATTGAGGGGCATCTCATCTCGTCTTGATATCCCACCTACCTTTTGGCATTGATCACATGTTTTGAAAAAAAACCATTAACATCTCAAAACTAAGTAGGCCGGTAAAATCCAGCTTGAAAGATCTTGGTAGCTATTTTCTCTCCCCCAAAGTGACCTCTGTAAGAAGAAGAATGGCAGCCATATATGATGTTTGGTATCTCCTCTTCAGCTACACATCCGAGAATTAGTATGCCGGTCCCTTGTTTGAATAACATTGGATCATCCCAATAATAGAACTTCACATCATGTAGAAACTTCTTCCTTTACTGGTAAGTAAGATCATATGGAAGATGTCCTATGGCAAGTAAATTTGTAATGTCAGCAAAATAAGGAGCTTGTGTTGTGTCAATGACATAATATCTTTCAATAGGAAAATAATCATCAATAGGCATTGTGTCTTTAGTATCTATGGTGACTGTATATAGATGATGAACAACATTGTTTTCAGTTCCTTTCTTAACCTTTATCTCAAGATCAAACTCTTGGAGTAGCAGTATCCAATGAATCAAATGAGGCTTTTCATCCTTCTTATTCAGCAAATACTTGATTCATGCATGGTCAATGTAGACTACAACCTTGGAGCCCATGAGATACTAATGAAATTTGTTGAAGTCACAAACAATAGCTAGCATCTCTTTCTCAGTTGTGGCATAGTTTACTTGGGCTTCATCAAGTGTTTTTCTGGCATAATGGATGGCATGCATCTTGTTATTCTTTCTTTGTGCAAGGATTGCACCTATGGCGTAGTCAATTGCATCACACATCAACTCAAATAGTACATCCCAATCTGGTGGCTAGATAATAGGAGTTGAAATGAGTGCATCTTTGAGATTTCTAAAGGCGGCATGACATTCTTCATCAAAAATAAATTCAACATCTTTGGCAAGCAATGAACATAGTGGTTTGGCTATCTTAGAAAAGTCTTTGATGACTCGTGTGTAGAAACATGCATGGCCAAGAAAACTTTTGACATCTTTGACATTAGAAGGAGTTGACATCTTCTCAATTGCCTCCACCTTTACCCTGTCAACTTCAATACCCTTGTTAGAATCACATGACCTAGTACTATCCTAGATTGTACCATAAAATGGCACTTCTCCCAGCTTAGTACTAGGTTAACCTTTTTACAAAACTCAAGGACTTAGATAGATTAGATTGGAAATCATCAAAAGAATTCCCATAGACACTAAAATCGTCCACAAAAACTTCCATAGAGCGTTCAATAAAATCTGAGAAAATAGCCATCCTACAACGATGAAAAGTTGCTGGTGGGTTGCAAAGACCGACTGGCATGCATCTATAGGCGTAAGTACCATAAGTGCATGTTAAAGTCATCTTTTCTTGATCTATTGGATAAATCAGTATTTGGAAAAATCCCAAATAACCATCAATATAATAGTTATAAGAGTGATTGGCTAATCTCTCAAGCATTAAATCAATGAAAGGTAATGGAAAGAGGTCTTTACGGGTTGCCTTGTTCAATCTCCTATAATCTATACACATTCTCCATCACGTGGCAACATGGGTCTGAATCAATTCATCATTGTCTCCTTTTATGATGGTTGCACCCCCCCTTTTTGGGTACTACGTGAATAGCACTCACCCAGGGGCTATCACTAATATGGATAAATGATGCATGTATCTTTTCACTTGAAAATTTCATTTTTAACAACCTCAAGCATATTCTGATTTAAACGTCTAGGAGGTTCCAGACATGGCTTGACATCATCCTCTAGATTTATTCTATGCATGCAATTTGAGGGGTTTATGCCTTTCAAATCATTAATTGAAGCAATGACTTCTTTATACAATCCGAATTTATATAACAACTTTGATTCTTGATCATCGATCAAATCAACATTTATCATCACATGAGAAGTAGAATCAGGGTCAAGAAAAGCATACCTTATTCTCAGAGGAAGGGTTTTGAGTTCTACCTTTTTCTCCTTGGTGGGTGAGCTAGAATCATTCTTCAAATATGGAAGTATCTTCATGAGATGGTGATGATGTGGTACTAGAAGTTACATCCAGATCTTCTGTTTCCATGGCAATATACAACTCATTTTCATCATAATAGTCAACAAGAAAATTAGAAAAATCTTCATTTTTCTCCAGAAATCTGTCAATATAATCCACTAGGCATATATGCTCCATCCTACTTGGGGCTTTCATTGAATCTAGAATAGATAACTCCATAATCTCTCCTACTACTCTAAGAGTGATCTTACTTCCCCTTACATAGAATATATAATTGACTGTGTGGAGAAAATGTCTTCCAAATAGGATAGGGTGGAAAGGAATCTTGTTCATACCAATCACAACAAAATCACAAGGGATGAAAAATTTCCCACTTGAGCTAGCACATATTCAACAATACCTCTAGGATACTTGATGGTGTGATCAATGAGTTGAATGGCCATCTTGGTTGGCTTTATTTATCCAATATCAAGTTTCTCTCATAGTGAAAATTGAATAAGGCTTATGCTGGCCCCAAGATCAACTAAACCTTTATCGAATGTAGTGTTACCAATCTTACATGGCAAGCAAAGGCACCTTGATCATCAAGTTGCTCTGGTAGCTTGTTTTGAATGATATAACTAGTTCTTTCATATAGCATGACATTTTCCATGTGATCCATCCTCCTCCTTTTAGTTAGAAGGTGTTTAAGGAACTTGGCATAGGAGGGCACCTCGACAATCACTTCAGACAAGGGAAGGTTGACATACAATTTGTTGAGTATGTCCATGAACTCGTGGAACTTGGTGTCATCCTTCTTGTTTTCTAATCTTTGTGAAAAAAGGAACAGTTTACTTGTAGGATGGTTGTTCTTCATTTGATTCCTTCCTTTCTCTTCACCATCAACTTCCTTCTTATCATCAACTTTCTTTTCTTCTTCTGTTCCATGGCCTGTTAATGACATTTCCACTTCTTAAAGAAATGGATTTGCATTCACATGGGTTCAAATCTAGTTGCCTGGGTAGTGAGCTAGAGGAGGCTTTTTGACTGGCAAAAGCCTGCTGAGCAATCTGGTTCTCTAGCATTTTTGTATGGGTGACAACCCCATCAACTTTAGAAGAGAGTTGGGTGATGGCATCTTTTAAGAGATTACCCTGTGCTTGGAACTCATCATTCTACTGAATCAATATATTCGCAAAAGTCTCAAGAAGACTATCCAAACTGAACTTTTGTTGGGGCTGACTGATTTGGTGAAGCTAGTTGAAATTCCTAATGTTGTTGTTGCTATATCCCAATAGTTGTTGATGATGTTGTTCCTAGGTTGGCGGTTGCTCATAGATTGTTGTTGATTATGAGTTTGACCTTGCTCCTGTTGATTCTGAGAGTTGTTGTTCATGTAAGATAAATTTGGATGGTCCCTCCATCATGAATTATTGGTTTTTGAGAAAGGGTTGTAGGCTTGACTATTTCTGAAATTGCCTACTGCATTGACCTGTTCTGGTATCTCTATGGTGTTCATTTATGGTGAAAAACACAAAGAAGAGTTGTGACCAGACACTCCACATGCTTCACACACTTTCTCAGCTGCTTGGACATGGTGAGTGGTCAACTTCTCAAACTTTTGAGTTAAATCATCAAGCTTAGCACCAATGAGATCTAATCCATCTACGGTATGCTTCCCATTAGATTTCTTAGTTGAACTACTTGATGAAAAGGGTTGGTTGGTCCTTACAGTTCTCCACTGACTGTGGTTGAGTGCCATGTCTTCAATAATAGCAAATTCTTCACTCTAGGACCTTTTCACTAAAGCTCTATTTGTAGCAGCATCAAAAGTCATACAGGTGTTTTAGAATAACCACTTATAGAAAGTTTGTAGTAGCATCCAATTGGTCAAACCATGGTGAGGATAGAGGCATTGTAGTCTTTAAATCTATTCCATGTGTCATAGAGTGATTCACCTTCTTGTTGCTTGAAGTTGGTGAGTTGGCTCCTTAGTTGAGTTGTCTTGCTAGGAGGAAAATACTTGGTAAGAAAATCATGCAACAAATCATCCCAACTCTTGATGGACCACTTGGGCAAAGAGGATAGCCATGCCTTGGCTCGGTCTCATAAAGTGAACGGGAATAGGAGTGGACATACTCCTTCAGCTAGAAAATCATTGATCTTGAAGGTGTTCATGTACTCCAAAAACTCGGGTATGTGAAGATTTGGATCTTCCATAGGAGGAACTCCAAAAAAGTTCTGTTGGATCATCTACATTATGGTGGGACTGATGGAGAAATTATTAGCTTCAATAGTAGGATGATCAACAACTCCGCATATGTTGATGGTAGCCGACACAATGAATTCCTTAAGTAGGCAATTATCCCCCATCTCTGATTCTTGACAGTGATTGGGTGAGGACAGTGGTGAAGATGTTGAGTGAGATGATGATGGTTGTAATCCCTCCAAGTTTGTAGACTTATCACCTCTCCTTGCTCTCCTTCGACTACAAAAAGTTTGCTCAATTTATGGGTCCAAGAAGATTGATGTCTCAAGAACCCTCTTAGAGTGACACATGCAACCTAAAAAAGAAATAGCTAAGTGAGAATCACAAAACCATAAAAGTATCACAATATGAAAGATGGAAAATGCTGACTTAGTCTCGAATACTAGATAACGCTATTACTCTAAATAAAATTACCGCAGCTCCTCGGCAACAATGCCAAAAACTTGTTGATTGCCTAAGGCAAGTGAGTTTTAAATCTTATATGTCTCAACTCTTCAATCACCCGCAAGTATACAGGACCAGATGTAGTCAAGGTCGAACCGTAAAGAGCTAGGCTAGCTAGGTGCAACAAATCTAACTTTCAACAATCTAAGTCAAATTACAACAATTGAGTTGATTGCAATTAACTAGATGACAAGTAAACAAAAAAAGCTTAAATTTAAAGGTTAAGATCAGATTTAGAAGGTCCTAGAAATAAGATTTCACCACCATACTATCACATCATGTGTGACTATGAAATTAGATATGCTAATAAATATTCAAGGAGATTGTCGTCATCATACACATACTGGTGACATGAGACTGTTCTCATCTCCACACAACACTCACGTGTTTATGCTTAGATTTGAACACAACCTTGGATCCTCAACATTCTCCATCCACTCCCGTGATTTAGAGCATGTTTCCATGAGATCTACACTGTACTCCCTCATACATTCTCCCGAACAACACAAAGAAGCATAAAACATGTACAATTGGTGGCCAACCAAGCATACAAGTAGTAAAACACCATAGAAACTCATGGAGAAGCAAATTAACTAGAATCGGATATAAATTAAGAGTTCACATGAGTCCTAGCATGGGAGATACTCTCCCATGCCCAAGAAGAAAGGTTCTACTCGTACATGATGAAGAAACACAAGTACATTGCATAATTTTTAGAGTTTTCCATGATGAGGGAGAAGAAAAGCTAAGAGTAACCAATAATAAAGTGGAAGGAGTAAAACTCCAACTTGAGGACAAAGTTCCACCCATGTATAAGCTCCAACTCAGACTATCTTCCCTATCGATAAGCTTGACCAGAGTAGAGAAGCTCAGTTGCACCCTTAAAGGAGAAAAGGAGAAGGAAATGATGAAGAATGGAGGTTCTTCTCAAGAAACATCACCTTCTTCTCCAAAATTGCCCCTCTATTGCTATGCAAATCTCTCTAGTCGAAGAGTGTCTCAAATGACAAGTGATAACTACCTCAATTGGCTACACTCGTTTTTAAAATGAGGGGCGGTTGCTTCTGAAATATGCAGAAAACTGATAAAGACACGATGTATCTTTGTGAAGACACGATGTGTCTTTGTGAAGACATGTCGTGTGGTGTAGTGCAACTGACATTTGAAATACTCTTTCATGATATCTACACAACATGTTCCAAAAAAGACATGCCATGTAACTACAACTAGAGTCGACTTGTGTGGGTGGCACACAATGTGAGTTAATAAACACACGCCCGTGTACTTGGGCTGAAAATTGAACTTTGGCCTTTGAACATGCAGACACAATGTGTCTTAATGACGACATAATGTGTATTTTTTTCCGTAGTTTGGGGACGAAGGCTTATTGAAACTTACACATCCATGTGTTAAATAACACATGAAGTGTGCTTTTTTTGCGTGGAGGAATGCCCATCCTGGAAAGTTACACACCATGTACAATAAAGACATGACGTTTCTTATCTGTTTCTTCAGGATCAACTCTGTATCATCTATAAATTGACAGGGAATCCAACTAAGGTCGGATTTGAGTTGGATTATCCTCATTTTTTCCTTGATGTGTACCTATGGTCAAAATCATGCAACATGTAAAACCACTAAAAGATGGCAAATTAAGTATGATTAAAGGCTAAATAGAGAGCAAAATGAACTGAATTTGTGTGTGAAGATGTGCAAAAAGTATATATGAATCAGTCACACCTTGTGTGTTAATACACTTGTTTCTCATATGTTTTAGGTTCAGAGAAATCTTGGGAGAAGTTGGCTTGTCAGGAAGTGTTCAGGTTGTACCTTTTTGTAAGATCCTAGTTTAGTGTGCATGATTAGACTTGTATAATGTACTCTTAAATGAGTAGTTGGACTTGTGTAATACATCACATTGTGCAATAATACTTGTGCAATTTTGATACTTGTTGGTGTATGCCACCCAACTATTGGTACAACTGGTTAAGGGGCGCTCCCCTAGCCAGCCCGCCCAGTTTGAATCCCGCCGAGCACAATCCGAGTAAAAAAAGTTTGCTGGTGGGCGCTCTAACTAGGCACTAGTTGTGATGGCATAGAAAGATATCTGGTTTGGTGTGGGGGTGAGGAACCATCACACATCTAACCCCAAGGTTTAACCTTCTAGGGGGAGTTCATTAGTAGCTTGTCCTAGGATGTGTTCCTTGTAATTAAAAAATATTTGTAGGTGTATGCATCTGGTTAATTCTTCATATATCCTAAGCTTTTACACTTCCACATTCATACTTTTATATAAACATGCTAGGGACAGACACTTGACTCCTTTGCCATTAACTTTCTAATCATTTCATGTTTAGATTTGTGTCATAAATAGTTTCTTGACAAAATTACATCAATCTAAAGGTGTTTCAAGGTGCCTTGAACTCCAACCTATTTCATCCTAGACATAATGACATAGATTCTCATGAGGAGTCAAATTTTCAAATTGCATGAGTATGACTCTTGAATATGGGGTACTCAATTATAGGATACAAGTGTTTCAACACAAGAAATGAGGTGACTAAGTGTAGAGACCATGTGGCACTAAATGATCTCCTTATCGTCTTCAGTGCCATGGAGTGGAGTAAGAGGATATCTATAGGATAAAAGTATTGTGCAAGGTCCTATAGTATCTAGAATAACATGTTAGAGCCAAAGAGACTTTGGTGTTGAGATATCTCATTGGACAAAAACCTATTACCTCTTGATGACCTTTATTATTGAGTCATTGTTGTCGTCATTTATTAATTGACTAGATGACTTTCATGGTCCATGTCATGGTCAATTGGATCCACTTCCCTACTTCTTCATTTAACTTACCATGATCATCCAAGAACTATATCAAACGCAACATCATGTTGTCAATCCTATAGATGTTGATTATTTATAACTATATGATGAAAATTCTTAATTATAACTATATCTTTAGTTTGATTTGGAAGCATAATTAGTCCCCAAAATATATCCATGAATAATTTTCCAACTCTAAAATTCTTACAAATTCCACTTAAACACTAGAAACCATCAAATTTGTCTCATCCTACATTGTAGGATATTGATTGGCTGGTAGATAAGAAATAAGGAGGTTAACAAAAACATGTTATTCAATCAGAGCTTACCAGGTGATTAAGAATACAAAAGATAATCATTAGAAAACACTGATAAGAATAGAATGATCAAGTCTTTACTTATTGGAAACACTAAAATTGGGCAATCGAGACTTCGTTTTATCTCTAAAAATTTTCAAGACTCTCTAGAATCCTTAAAGTTCTTGATTTAGGGATTCATGTATTTTTACAACATATATATTGTGTGAACCTATTACACTAAATGATATTACTCAAAACATAAAACACAATCAATCACCAATTAACCACATACCCAAACATATGGGTAAATTAAAACCGATTTCAACATCAACACCCGCTCAGAAACATTTGCATAAGAGCCCAATATCTTTCTTGTATCCATACTATGACAAGAATTTGATACAAATTGTTCTATCACCTTAGCCACAACATATATACACAGGATAACAATATTTGTATATGCCACACAAACAAGCATTAACATGCTAAAAAATCTGATTTGTTTGAAATACCATATACAAACCTTTTGTGCCCAGACCTGAGAGTATAGGGACGAATCTAGGACACACTAGAACTCTAATCAACTTTCTCAAAGATTCATTACTATATCTCCTCTTTTCTTCTACATGTTTGTTTTTGTCACTTCCGATTACCTAAAAAGTTGTGGCGAACCACAAGGGTGAGACCCATGTCCCAGCAAGAGATATAACCTCCAACAACGTTTATTGATTCCAACATTTTTAGGTAATGATACAATTTAAGCAGTTTAATCATATATAACAAATAATCTCAACAACACTGATGATTAACAAAATACATAAAGGAGAAAATAATAACTATCTTCATTAGCCATACTACTCTCATATCCCTATTAACAGTACAAGGAGTCTAGCAGCATTAGCATATCTTACATCATGACTAAGTCTAGTATCATAAGCATAGCTAACAACATAAATATGTCTAACAAGTTAAACATATCAACATGATAAGTAGAGCTAACAATATAAGTGCAACTATCTGCATAAGCATGATTAGCAGTATAGGCATCTGTAGTTACAAAGGCATAGCTAGCAATATAAGCATAGCTAACAACATTAATATGTCTAACAAGTTAAACATATCAACATGATAAGTAGATCTAACAATATAAGTACAACTATCTGCATAAGCATGATTAGCAGTATAGGCATCTGTAGTTACAAAGGCATAGCTAGCAATATAAGCATAGCTAACAACATGTGATAATGAATGTCATAATCATAGCCAATAGTAACAATATCTCTATCAACTTAAACATGACTATTGCATGTACACATTTATAACATGAGCATATCCACAACATAAGAATATCTACTATCTTTTAATGCATTAAATATCATCTCTATATACAGAGAACAACAAGGTCATCATCCAATATGAAGCGTCATGTATAACCCTAAATAGATTTTTTAGATGACTGTATTACATATTTTGTTATGCCCTGAGGAATTTGAGGATACCACTCAAAATCCAACTAACCACTGCTAAGTTGAAATCAGTGCCATACAAGATCTAGGAAGAGACGGACTGCTAATATCTTCTCCGCCCCCGGTCAGTATAGGTCCTCTACAATGACACATAAGGTCAAGCTGCTAACAACCTAGTCCGTCCTTGGTACATGTCACGAAACTAGTGAAAGGAGGTGGGTACACGTACCCTACCATCTAAGGTACAACCGCAGTTGTCCTCCAATATCATCACATATATAATCACCGAGACACAACCACAGTCGTTCTCAAACTAAGGTCTAGGTATGACCACAGTCACCCCCCCCCTAAACACTTGGATTCAGGATGACAAGCACCCCACATACTCAATAGTATGCACTCCGAGTTTCCCTTAGGAATACTCATTTTACCATCTAGCAAGTTATGACACGCAGATGGATCTATGGCACAGGGCACTACATGATTAGAATTTCACTTGATTAATTATTTCCAATTGGGTGAATTAAGGTTGCATCAAACAAGTGGACATGGAACCCTAATTTACTTCTAGCAAACATTGCTATATAACAATTTCAAAAGATATAAAACATATGAGACATATTGTTCAGCATCTCATCATTACATGATGCTATTCACTTTCCATTCATGAGACTACACTTGTCACCATACTATCACAGGATATAAATCCTTTTCACAATATCACATGGTATCAACCCTTATCAACACAAGAGGAATAGACCTCATTTAGAGCTCAACCATGCCCAAAGGTCATTAAGACCATCATACTATTCCCTGCAAGATCATCATTATCTTTGCATGACTTATAACAAGGCTCAACAACATCACTTACATATAATACATCGGATCAGCACAATATTGCATTAATGCGCTAGGAGATATTCATAAACAATCATAGCAGGGTTATATTAACATTAAGAACATTCCTTTATTAAATCAACATGCAAGGAATCTAGATATTATTAACCCTCATCATATTCATAATGCACATGTTTACCATAAGAAAGTATCAACCATGTGGCTATGACAACCAGCAATTAACATATTAAGGTTATGATCATATTAAGGAGGTTATTTCACCATCATTCCATCATATACAAATGTTAAACATGAATACTCATATTTATCTATTTGCATTAGAGTTAGGTTCAACAAGATAAATTATATTAATGTTACTAATAAGCACATATACCCAAATCCTAACTCACGACATCCCAATTAGATCATGGATACATAAGGTGAAGCATCACCATCACATTCCATACTATTCTCAAGTATGAACCCACACACAAATCAAGGTGTAACCATAGGTTTATATCATACTAAGGTTTCAATAACAATAAGAGAGTACTCCATGATTATATTAATCACTCAATGACTATTCATACCCAATTACCATCATTTAGTTATATTAAATCTAGGTATTACAAGCTATACCTCATTAGGGTTACCCATTAATTCATTATGGTGATTATAAATCATAATCATACGAGGGAAAGGGTAAGAATACAAGTTTAAGGTATTGAACCATCAAATTCTCATCATCAGAATCATAACATTACACTACACACTTCACCCAAAACAATGGGAATATTGAGACATCAACTTCTAACCATTAAATGTTGAAAAGGTAAAGCCATTAGTCGTTTACATAAGAAAACATCTTGAACAAACCACCTATGAAGTCATTGAGTTGTTCTCTAGAAAGAGTCACCATATAACCCTAGACATCCCTTGATTAACAACATTCCATTGAGAGTAGGGTAAAACCCACAAGCGATTGTTTATTTAAAACAAGCCGTCTGTAAATGAGCTTCTTAAGTTGATCTCATAAAATAAACCATTTAAATTAGTTTATTAGGACCAAAATATTACATTTAGGCATCATTCCAATTTATTGGATGAAGAAACATTAGATCATAGCCATTAGGTCAAGTTCATATATTAAAACTATCAATTGGACTATAGGTCCGGCCATTGCATCAAATGACCCAAGAAACTATTGGTTTAAGGCTTAATTGATGCTACAACTACATGATTAACTCACCATAGGTTTTAGAGACCTGATACACCATCATTAGTGACCATTAAGTCACCATAGGTTGTTAGATCAGCACTATATTCATTAATCACCATCGAATATCAAACTAATATCACCATTGATTGATAGCATCATTAGGGTACTTAGTTGTTAATCACTAAGCTTGTAATTAGGCCAACACCTGACCTAAGGGGTGAACATCAATTGACAACCTTGGTCACCACCATCAGTTTTTATGAAGACAACACCATCGGTTGTTGCAATGGTACCACCATTGAGTCATGTGTTTATAGAAGAAATCAGCTTTAAACCCTAAAATTGACCATTGGTTGATAGGTGTTTAGCACCATCAATTGTCAAACCAACCTGATCCAAGTCATATTATACCTTAGAAATAACATACACATGATCAAAGGTTCATATAGAACTGAAATAAGAATAGGGAACATTATAAAAATCAAAACCCAAGTCAATCATAGCTTTTTAGTGCATGGATCATCATTTAAAAGCAAGAACATGAGCTAGCTAGCTTATGGTAAGCAATAAACGTGGATCAAGTTATAAAACTTGCCTCTAATTAGAAGATAAAATCCAAAATAGAAGAAAACACGAGCATGTAGGGTAGAAAATCCAAACATAAGTTTTGAATTTGTCCATCTAGCACCTTTCTTCATCAAATGAGCAAACCCTAAGCATAAGGAGCAAGAAAGGTAGGGTTGTAGAGCTTTAGAGAAATTTCTATCATGTAAAAACAAGGTTCTGACTTGGAGAAAGGCATAAGGAAGGATAAAAGAGAAACAAATGGAGGAAGTAAGTGGATTATTACTCATGTAGGTCAAGATCACTAGAAGGAAGCTTTTTAAACCCTAAAAGAGAGCAAAACAAAACCCTAGGAGCTTCCAACAAGAAATTCACCTTCTTCTTCTAACTTGGATATGTCCTCCACATCTAAAAAGATAGGGAACAAGGTTCTTAGTAGGATAGAAGTGGTGGAAAGCAAAACTTTCGTTTGAGAGCTCAAAAATAGATATATAAAGCTTTAGGATAAGTGAGAGAAGAAGCATGAGGTGTCTAAGAAGGTCTCCATGCATCCATGGCCTTAAACTATTAAGGATATACAAGAAGCCACACAAGCATCTAACCCACCATCCATGGATACCTGCTTATCCCTCGTTTCTTGATTTTGCAAGCAAAGCAAATAAACCATTTGCTTGATAGCTCCTAAAGGTAGCTCATTGATAAAGGGGTAAACCCTAAAATACCCTTGAGGAAAACACCTCCAAACCAAGGTTCAACTAGGTACCCCATGGCTCAAAAAGCTCAAGAATGATGATAGAACATACAAAGAACATAATGAAAGTGATAAATTGAAAATAAAACCTCTCAATTGGGTAAATTGCAGAAAAGTCCAAAATGTACATATACTTGCATAACTTGCACAAACGGTGTCCAAATTGGATCAAACTTGAAACTTAAGTTTGTATAATGATAAAAAAGCATATAACAAGGTTAGAATAAAATTATTAATATTCAATTATGATAGTTAAGTATGTTCAATACTTTGAGCAAGGTCAGGGGTCTCTCATATATCATTAAAAGATCTCTATAACTATAGCGGATATATAAAAGGATTTATAAGAAAAGTCCTTTTTTTACACCTTATAGGTTTTTGTATACTATTGGACATAAGTCCACAGAATTCATTGGAAATTAGATGATGTGTCAAAGAAGTTGGTCTCCAAAGAACAAATAGGCCAACTTAGATTGTCGTTTCATCATTCTTCCCAGATGGATGTGATCTAACTTTCTAGAAGGTGAGATGAGTCATTGATCTCAAAACAACTTTGTCATCCAATCAACAAGTATATAATAGAAAGCAATAATTTCTTTGACTTGTGAGTATGGTCCAACTTATCTAATAAAATTCTTAGAACTTTAGGATGGCCATACTTCCACAAAGTTAGGTATCTTATCTATAATTGGCCAATTTCTGGTCCTACCTAGACCAATATTGACCAACGTCCTCAATCCAAAACCAAACTATTTTTAGTCAAGATAATATGCAACTACCAGAAATTATATGTATCATAAACATTATTCATATACACTACTACTTCAATAATTATGATCATATCAAATTTTGGTTGAAAACTAAAAACAACTTAGGATTTCAATTGTCTATTTTTCTAATGAACTCTTGTAAAAATTATAGATAGATTTTTGCACATCTTCTTTTAAAATATTCTAATTTCCTACTATAATAAATGTTTAGATTAACAATTAGATTAATCATTAGAGTCTAATATCTAGAGTTACTAACTGACACGACCAAAACCCACTAATCTAGGGTTAGGGATCACCAAGGAGATTAGCACATCTATCAACTTTTAATCACCTAATGAAAATCAACCATAACTTTTTCTTTTCTCAAATATATAGTAACATCACTTACTAAACAATAACATCTAATTCAAACATAACATTATGGATACAATAGAGTTCAACTATTACATAGAAGAATGAGTTTCGCACTTAATATACATCATGTACATTTCATTACAAACTTCTCTCTTTTCACACTCTCTCATTCCCAGGATCTAGAGGAAGGATAAGAGACAGTCAATCTATTGTAACTACTTCTTCAGGACCTCTGTTCTACTCTTGATAAAAAAAATGGCTTCTGTCTCCTTGGGAAGATCTAGCCCTTTACTTGAGAAATTTATTTAGTAGGTTGACGAGCTACCTGTTCAGTGAGTAGAAAATCAACAGATGACCGAGATATTTATAATGTTTACAACTGGTAGAACTTAAATGCAGAAGTGTGAACGCATTGTTTAAAATTGTAAATCAATCATCATGGCAGTTGTCCTGATATCAAATATAGAAAAAGGATAACCTAAATCAATTCACTTGATTTTTAATCCATTTATTATGCCATTGGACCCATATGAGGTGTACCACAACATGTGAAAGCATTACAACAAGGTATGATGTCCCTATATAATACTTAGAATCATGTCTGGGTTCCTAAGTCTTTAATCTCAATACCACATCTCTAGACAGTATTGCCATGTCTGGCTCTTAGAGTCTAATGTGAGCGGCCAAATATCTGGACTCCTCAAAACCTGGGTAGTCAAGCAAAGAGTCAAAATGATTTGTCTTTGTGCATTAGTGGACCTAATGACCACCGATCACTACAACTCATAACACATGTACCACCGACATCCCCATTTGGTGTTGAGTACCACACATTTAATAAGGAGTTTTCCCTACCGGTCAAGACCCCCACACCCTACCGGTATGATCTAGCTTACCTCGATCCAGACTACCACTAGTTGTGAATTCATTTCCTCCTTGTAACACAATCCTCATCCTTTAAGGATTTTACAATGTCTAGAACATCTATTGTCTAATGATATTTAATTGACTAAACAAGATTCAACATTGTAACCAATGGTCACCCTATTTTTTCAATTAAGCATCGTGTATTAAGCACATAATTCATCTTGTAACTTTCACAGTTCTCATAAACTATAGTTTGACTCTCTAGTTCTCAACTGGGGCAAGTCGGCTCCCCCGATGACTTTGTTTACACCATTTCATCACATGTCATTCATAATAACTCAAATGACAACTTTCAACATGTTATTACATCACTAAAATATGACTAATAAAACATTCCTACTACTAAAAATCATTGCACAGATTTATTAGATTCTTCAAAGTTATCACAGAGCAAGATTTTTAAATATTGGAAAATCAATATTTGAATATGTACACTGTAGATCTGGGTTATAAGGTGATTTTCCACTTATTGACCTCATTACATATCACAAATCTAGTCTGTATATGAACTAAACTTGGATATCTACTCACGCGATCATGAATCACGTCTTATGCTTTGAGATCTCATCACAAACAAGTCATCCACGAGCAAGAAAGCTCAAGAAAATTAGATGGAGGTATAAGACAAAAGGTTTGATGGTTAGAACCATCAATTATTGGGTTATATAAGACCTCCATATTGAGAAAATAGGGGAATAGAGAAGAGATCAACATTTTAAACAACTATAACACATCCTTTGATTTCTACTATACTTTGTATTCTTGCCTAAAATCACCTTAGAAATCACATTCCAAGTCTTTTTTTCCATCATCCTAAAGGTCTGAGAGGGTAGAGATTGATTATGGTTCTAACACACTTTGTGTTGTAGAAAACGAACATATACAACCAAAGTTATGATCATTTTACGATTGGCTATAATGGGTGGTGATTCTCGACGATCGATGGGCTTACTGGGCCTTCAGAGGTCATTGGGTCTTTGGCTTGGCAATCATTGGACCCTTTTATCTTGGCGGGTCGCTAAGATTTTTGGCTCAATGGTTGCTAAAAAAAGCCCATTCTCGGCGATCACTGAAAAAACCCAATTTTCGCAGTCGTTGGAAAATTGTACATGTTGCTAAAAAGGCCATAACTCTCTCATTTAGCTCTGATTTGGTTCATTCTTTTTGCGTTGGTTTTGTAATTAAATTCTATACAATCCTAAAGTATTATTTTGATATGATTCTTAAATTAAATTTTATTTATTAATTATTTCCTTAAGTATCATTGATTCTCCTCCCACTAACATATATGGGGTAATTCTATATCAATTAAAACACTAGATCTTGTGATATGCTTAAGTCATGAATTATCCAAATAAGTATTTGAGAATAAAAAAATTAAAATAAATCACAAGGTAATATATTACTAATAATAACACAACAAGAATTAAGGTTATCTTAAAGAAATAGAATTACCAGCAGATCTAGAAGAGGGTTGTAACAATTCTCCTCCTCTAATAATTTTTTTATCTCAAAATTTTTGGAAGAGGGAAGGATACTTTTATACATTTTTGACTCTACTTCCATGTATATTCTTCTATACTATGATTCCTCTAAATAACCTTCACTAGAGGTATCTCCCTTTTTTTAATCTTCTGAATTCTACGAACTAGAATTTGGATTAACCATTCAACGTAGGAGACACCCTATCTTAAATGTATGGGATCAATGTCTTAATTTCTTCTTACTAAGTTGAAACTTCTTCAATATAGACACATGAAACAATCATGTAAATTGTCTAACTCTGAAGGCAACTCTAGTTTATATGCAACTGTTCTAATTTTCTAAATGATTGGACAGGGACTCATGAATCTAAGAGTTAGTTTGACTTACTTCACAAATCTCAACACACCTTTACATGTTGAGACTTTCAAACAAACCACATCCCCAACCTCAAACTGAAGTGGTCTACAACTTTTCTATGTGTAGGTTTTGTCTTTCCTATGCAATATTCAATTGTTGTCTGATCACATATATCTTTTTTGTTGTTTCTTCCATGAACTCCGGACCTAGTATCTATTTTTCTCCAACTTCATACCAACAAATAGGAGATCTACACTTTCTCCAGTATAGAGCTTCATAAGGGGCCATGCCAAAACTAGAATGGTAATTGTTGTTATAGGAAAACTTTATAAGACTGAGATTATCATCCCAACTGCCACTAAACTGACAAATCACATGCTCTCAACATATCCTCTAGGGTATGAATTGTCCTCTCTGAATGTCCATCTGTATGAGGATGAAATGTTGTGCTAAATTTTAGCTTTGTTCCCAAGGAATGTTACAACTTATTTTAGAACCTAGATGTGAACTTGGGATCTCTGTCAGATATTATAGAAATGGGTGTTCCATGTAATTTGACTATCTCATCAATATAGAATTTGGCTAACTTTGGCATATCCCATGTTGTCTTAACTGGTAGAAAGTGAGAAGACTTTGTTAGCTTGTCTGCTATTACCCATAAAAAGTCAAAACAATGTGATATCCTAGGTAATTGATAACACCCACTTTATGGCTACTAGAACTTATATTTTATTGTCAAAATAGCCTCCAAACTTAACTTCCTCTTCATTTTATCCTATTTATTATGAAGAATCATGCCCACTGCACTCCTGACAATATTTCCCATCTTTTGCAGGGCTTTTCTTATTTTCCCACAAGAAAAGGAGCACCAATGGGCCCATCAGGCTCATCAGCAATGAAGTACACATTCCAACCCAGCAGCTCGCCAACATCCAAGGTCGACACATCCCTCTTACCCATCATGGTTGCTACCCGCTACGATAGCAACCCGATGCGGGCGTGTCATGCATGAGTCTCATCCCGCTACAACCCTTTACCCGATATGGTGCCTAACTCATCATAGTTCACAAACCGGCGAGGTCGTTACCTGACATGGCCATCCCTTGGTGCCACAGCCTAACAAGGCCCCAACCCGCCACAGCTATACATGATACTCTCGCTTACCGGTGCTCTCCCAGCTTGACATGTTTGACGGGAGATGGCTGTATCAGCCTATCTGAAGCCTCAAGAATGCAGCGATAGATGAAAGACACGTGGACCAATAAAAGCTACAATTCCCATCAAATCATTGCCTATAAATAGCAGCTACAAGCCTACGATGGGACGAGCCAGACCCTGTAAGAGCTAGCCCCTAGAGTAAAGGATCTAGTGTGTCGAGTCCCAAGGAGCCTGCCGAGCGATAGCTAGGTGAGCACACTCCTATCCTGAGAGGGATGGGAGGAGTTCACTTAGAGACTATTCCAGTAGCAGCAAGCAGCACGATATGATCCTCAAAGATACTTCAAGCATGTCAGGTTCATATCTAGACTTCAACCCGAGATGGCTTGCCTACCTATACCTGACACGAAGAACCTGAGAGCCTTAAGATAATGTTAACCCGATATGTATTCTAACCCGATACCGTACCCAACCTGATACGGTCTCTGCCTGTCATGGTTGCAGCCTGACACGACCAAAAACCTGACATGATCGTATCAGGCAGAGGTCCTGTCCCGATACGACCCTTACTCGTCACGGTCCACGACCCGACACGGTCAGTGACCCTACACGGTCGTATCCCGATATGGCCTCTATCTGGTACCAGGTTAGCATCATATTAGGCATCAGTTACTGTGTACTTCAGTTTCCTAAATCAAGAAGACTGATACTTATCTTCCCTTTACATCATTGACTTTCATTCAATTACAACATTGTAACTAAACCTTTATGATTTTTTATGATTATTGGAACCTGTGGAGTTTGTCTCATTCTATGTATGGCTTTATTTCATTGGATGGTTTCTTTCTGGCATCTGAGTTCTAGCTTATTCTTTTTTATTCATGCTTTTGACTAGCAATTGAATCGTGTTTCTTGTTTTGACTCCTTCGAAAGGAGGATGTCATAAACTTCTAGAGCTCAGTCTGATTCAAGTATACGAGAGTACCCAGAACCAGAGTTGCAGCCGGTTTATCTTTCCATGCGAGCCCACGCCTGGTACCTTTGAGAAAAGGAACCCAGTGCATGGTTTGTTGGTGTTTTCTTTGAGAGAAGAAGATGTTGGATATAGACTGTTACTGCTTGTTACAATTAAGTTTTCTTTCTTTGTGCTATGCTCTGATGATGGTTCTATCTCCTCGGTTCCCTATATGAAAAAACTACCATAAAAACTGCTAAAACCCAAAATACCCAAAGCCTTAATCTTTCTGGTAACTCCCCTTGGAGATAGGTTTTAGTTTAATTCTTTTTAGCTACAACAAACCTTAATCCCTTGATTCTTCGATGTTCTTAGACAATTAAAACTTGGGTTCTGAAGCGCTATTCTCCTAGTCCCTGTGTTTGACCCCAAACTACTCCGACCGTGTGCTAGTTATAGGAGTCTTAAACATTCGTGTATTATACATTATTAAAGTCTGATGACCTAGACATGTCTCCATTTTTGGACCCACGTTTAAGGCTTATCAACTTTTTGGCACCATTTTTTGGGGATTAGGAAACGAATACCGTTCTATGAACTCGAGTCTTACTTGCACTTTGCCAAAAACCTTGTACATATGCATATAATATTATAGATACTTATTGCACATAGTTTCTACAACACACTCACACTTTTACATATTTTCTTTTCAGGTACTTTTTCATCTCTTCAAAACCTCCTATTTTCTGACAAGCAATGGCTGAGGAAGCACCCAAAGCTCAGTCTCTTCGTTCTTTTGTCCAAGTTAGGGATAATGATGAAAGGAACCCATTAGTGGAGCAACCGCTCAATGTGGCTAACTTTGAGCTGAAGCCAGCTTTTCTCTAGCTGCTGCAACACAACCATTTTGGAGGAAACACCCATGAAGAGAATCCTTACAATCATCTCACAACATTTAAGAGGACCTGTATGACTTTCAAGATCAACAGGGTCCGATATCTTATATAACACCCAGTGCTTTCCTTTTTCCTTATTGGACAAAGCTCTGGAATGGTACTCAAGTCTCCAAGATGGGATCCTCCCTGACTGGGAGCATCTGGCCAACACTTTTATTACTAAATTCTTCCCTATAGAGAGAATGATAAAATGTTAAAACAAGATAACCATATTCTTGCATAAGGTTTCAGAGAACTTGCATGAAACCTGAGAAAGATTTCAAGGCTATCAACAAGAGTGCCCTCACCATGTTTTTTCGAGCCCAAGCTGATCACCACCTTCTACAATGGGCTATGCTTTGGAGAAAGGAAATCCTTGAATGATATAGCAGGCAGCAATTTCTTGGGGCTCAGTGCCCAAAGAGCCAGGGAGATTAGAGATAATATGGCTACAAATCAGCATGACCACAAGTATGATAGAGAGTCAATGAGTCACTCTACCCCTGGGGAATCAAAGATGATGGAAGCACTGGCGTCCAATTTAGACAAAATAGTGAATGATGTTCAAACCTTGAAGGAGCAGAGCTACAAAAGCAAGGTCTGACAAGAAGTGGTCAGAAGTTGTGTCATGTGCGGAGAGCCAGACCATCTTTCTGACTTTTGCCCACACACTGCCGTACAGAGTGCGCTTAATGACAAAAGAATAGAGAATGTAAGTTACGTCAAGTATCGACGTCCTGACCATCCTGAATTCTCATACGGAAACACCAGTGTAGTAGAGAACTCTCACCACCTGGTAGGCGGAACTTCTTTAGGGGGCAGAAAAATCATCAACTCTAGACAGGTTTCCAACAACAAAGAAGCTACCTGAATGCCCAGCAAGGTCAGCAACAGTGGTCGTCAATGATGACCGAGTTGATGTCCTTCACCAAAAAACAAAATGATCTGAATGAGAGACTACATAAGAGTTATGTGGACAGCACAAAGTTGATCAGTCTAATGCAACAACAGATAGGAGGCTTCTTGGCTCAGATCGGGGAGATCCAGCAGTACAACAAGCAAATAGATTAGCAGTTGACAAGCCTGGCTCAGAGCATCAACCATCAGGTGGGGCGATTCCCGTCTAGCACCGAGGCAAACCCATGAGGAAATGAAACTATGAAAATGGCCATCCTGAGGTTAGAAACAGTGTAACACTCAGCTGACGAAAAGAGAGTAGCAATACTAGTCAAAGATGCAACCCCTGAGGAGCCAGCAAAAGTACCTACAAAGCAAAAGAAAGTGACAGAGAAAGGAGGTGACCACACAACTTTTGAAGAGGGTCCGGATAGGTACGCACCCTGCTTACCTTTCCCTCACAAGCTAGTGAAAGCTCAATTAAAGAAAAGATATGAGAA
The DNA here is from genome assembly GCA_963693085.1 of Alisma plantago-aquatica. NCBI lineage: Eukaryota > Viridiplantae > Streptophyta > Magnoliopsida > Alismatales > Alismataceae > Alisma > Alisma plantago-aquatica. The sequence continues at coordinate 808,440,986 of OY856409.1, forward strand.
GTTCATGGCTTCCATGAAGAAGCTGCACCTCGACATCCCTTTCTTGGATGCCATCGAGGAAATGCCTACCTATGTAAAGTTTCTCAAGGATCCAATTTCAAGGAAGAAGAGAGGGGAAGATGTTGAGACTGTGAAGTTAGCACAGATGTCCATCTCTTTCGTTAAGGCAAGCATGCCTTCCAAGAAGAGAGATCATGACGCCTTTGTTATTCCCTTCTAGGTCGGAGACAACGTTACCCAGAAATATCTAGCGGATCTAAGAGTGAGCATTAGTCTAATGCCGCTGTCGCTTGCAAAAAGATTGGGGCTTACAGACATAGTAAGTATGAATATGAGGATCCAGCTAACAGACCACACCTTTACAAGACCTATTAGAGTAGTAGAAGATGTTCCCATTAGGGTTGGGTGATTATTTATACCATGCGACATTGTTCTGATTGACACCTTGGAGGACTCTAGTTGCCCAATGATTTTTGGGCGACCCTTCCTAGAGACTGGTAGAGCGCTCATCAACGTGGAGGCAGGGATGATAACGATCAGAGTTGGATGAGAGCATATTGACTTCAACATCTGTGACTTCATGAAAGCCCCCTTGTTCTTTGAGTCTTCTTACTTTGTCAAAAGCTATCAACAACTTTGTGATGAGGTAGGGGAGGAGAAAGCTATGGTGCACCTGCTGATGCGTGCCTTAGTTGACAATGCACAGGTGGTCGATGACCCAGTGGTGAAAGAACTCTTGGAATTTCTAGATGTCGAAGAACTACCTAAAGAAGATGGCCCAGTTGAAACATTAATGTATGCTACACTACAAAGCAATCCCATCAGAGAACCGGAAAAGAAAACCCCGCCCGAACTGAAAGTTCTGTCGAAAGTTTTAGAGTACAAATTCCTAGATGAAAATGGAATGAATCCAGTTATTATCAATGTAGGGTTAACTAAAGACCAGAAGGAACAACTGTTAGTTGAGCTAAAACTACAAAGTAAGGCCTTAGGTTACTCAATTGGAGACCTAAGGGGCATCGACCCTTCTGTGTGTATGCACAGAATCCATCTCGAAGAGAATTCCAAACCCTATGCCCAACCACAACAGAAACTGAATGAGAAGTTATAAGAGGTGGTTAGCAAAGAAGTCATAAATCTCCACGATGCAAGAATCATCTATTCTATCAGTGATAGTATGTGGGTGAGTCCTATTCAAGTAGTCCCTAAGAAGGGAGGTATCATGCTAGTCAAGGGAGACAATGGGGTTGAGGTTGCAAACAAGACTATTACTGGTTGACAGATGTGTATAGACTACAGAAAATTAAACACCGCCACCCGTAAAGATCACTTTCCTCTCCCATTCATCGATCAGATGCTTGAGAGCCTGGCCCATCATTCATACTTTTGTTGGTTGGATGGGTACTACAAGTTTTATCAAATCCCCATTCATCCAGACGATCATGAAAAGACAACCCTCACCTGCATTTCTAGAACCTATGCCTTTAGAAGAATGCCCTTTGGGCTTTGCAACGTAGCTGCAACCTTCCAGTGGTGCATGAACACTATCTTCACTGATTTCATAGAAGATAAGATGGAAGTCTTCATGGACGACTTCAGCGTCTATGGTGGCTCCTTTGAAGATTGCTTGGAAAATATATCTTTGGTGATGAAAAGATGCGAAGAACAAAGTCTGACCCTCAACTGGGTAAAGTACCATTTCATGGTACAAGAAGGTATCGTTCTTGGGCATAAAGTGTCCAACAGAGGCATCGAGGTTGATCAGTCTAAGGTGGAAGTGATTGCAAAACTCCCTATACCCACGTCTGTGACAGGAATCAGAAGCTTCCTAGGGTATGTCGGCTATTATAGAAGGTTTATCAAGGATTTTTCGAAGATTGCAAAGCCGTTGTCGAATCTGTTGATGAAGGAGGCTAAGTTTGATTTCACAGAAGAATGCCTCATGACATTCTCCACTTTAAAGGATGCTCTAGTCTCTACACCCATTATCCAGTCACCCGACTGGAACCTTTCATTCGAATTGATGTGTGACGCCAGTGATTATGCTATAGGCGCAGTCCTTGGGCAAAAGAAGGACAAAAAGCATCATGTAATCTATTACGCCAGCAAAATGTTAGATGAGGCCTAGATAAATTACACCACCACAGAAAAGGAAATGCTAGCTATCATCTACGCATTCGACAAGTTTCTTTCTTATCTTGTGGGCTCCAGGGTGACTGTTCACACGGACCATGAAGTCATCAAATATCTGATGCAGAAGAAAGATGCCAAGCCTAGGCTACTGTGTTGGGCATTGCTTCTACAAGAGTTTGATCATGAAATTATTGACAAAAAGGGTACTGAGAATGTGGTCTCCGACCACCTATCCAGGATCAGAGTGGAGGATGACCACCCATTGCCGATCAATGAGAGCTATGCCGATGAATCAATCTATGCTGCCCAAATAGCTAGTCCAGAAGGGCCCTACTATGTTGATATCTACAACTATCTTTCCTGTAAACAACTATCCCCAAAAATATCTTATAATTAGAAGAAGAAATTCTTCTCTGATTTGAAGTATTATTACTGGTATGACCCTCTGTTGTTCAAATGTTGATCTGATGACCTCTACAGAAGATGCATACCTAAAGATGAAGCCCCAAAGATTTTATATGAGTGTCACTCCTCACCATATGGAGGACACTTGGGAGCTGAAAGAACTGTATCCAAGGTTCTCTAGTCTGGTTTCTATTGGCCCACCCTATTCAAAGATGCCCATGCCTATGTTAAAGCCTGCAGTGAGTGCCAAAGAACTGGAAATATTTCCCGCAGGAATGAGATGCCTATGTCAGAGTGGATTGAAGTTGAAATCTTTGACATATGGGGAATCGACTACATGAGACATTTTCCTTCATCATACAGTTTCTAGTATATTCTAGTTATAGTGCACTATGTCTCCAAATGGGTAGAATCCATACCCACTACAACTAGTGATGCCAAATATGTTATAAAGCTCTTCACAAAGATAATCATCCCAAGATTTGGAGTCCCTCAAATGGTAATCAGTGATGGTGGATCACACTTCCCTGAAAAGTAATTTGAATCACTTTTGTGAAGGTATGGGGTTCGTCATAAGGTTGCTACACCATATCATCCCTAGACATCTGGCCAGGTTGAAGTTTCGACCAGGCAAATCAAATAGATTTTGGAGATAACAGTTGGAAAATCCCGGAAGGACTGGTCCACCAAGATGAATGATGCTCTCTGGGAATATAGAACAACATACAAGATGCCAATTGGCACCATGCCTTACCGTTTGATATATGGGAAAGCATGTCATATGCCTTTTGAGCTAGAGCATAAAGCGTTCTGGGCCATCAAACATCTAGATATGGATCCATTCTTAGCCGGCAAGAAGAGGCTCCTCTAGCTTCAAGAGCTTGAAGAACTCAGGCTTCACACCTATGAGAATGTGAGGATATATAAGAAAAGGACTAAAGTCTGGCATGACTCCCACTTGAGGAAGAATATGTCAAGGAAGGTGACAAGGTTTTGCTTTTTAAATCTTCTATTCGACTTTTTCAAGGGAAACTATAGACTCGCTGGTCAGGACCATTCATGGTAGCAAAGATATACCCGTCATGAATTATGGAGCTGTATGACAAGGATGATCATTTAAAGGTCTTCCTAGTCCATGGGCATCGGGTGAAAAGATTCTACGAAGATGAAGCTTTCACAAGGCAATCCGAGTTGCCCCTAAGTGATGCCGAAGCCGCACCCACTGAAGAAGCCTAAGAAAGATTGAAGATGTTGAGATAACGACAAAAACCATAGCGCTCATTGGGAGGCATTCCAAGTTTTTTACTTTCTTAGAATAGGTTGTTATTTCCTTTTCCTACAAAGAACATTCTGAACACTTTTATTGTAATAAGGCCCGAGTCTATGCACGTGCCATGCGCATTGACTTTTGCATTTTCTGGGCCACCGACTTAGTTTTTCCGCCTTGATATGTAATACTAGATGAGGCTGAGGTTCACACTAAGGCCAGTGATGTTTTACAAATCAAACACCTTTTTACTTAAGTTTTCATTATTAATAAGTTTTTGTAGTTTCTTGAATGAAAGTGTGTCACACATACGTGTTGACCATCCATATCACGTAAGTGTGGTGTGTTGTGTGATATTGTCGGCCAGAACGTATCAGGTGAACCTGTGTCACACACCCGTATCACGCGGACTTACTGATTCAAGCCTACGGCAGCTTGTCATGCAAAGGTGTGTCAGATTGCACTCACGCACGATGCGCTAATGCATCACCCAGACTCGTGATGTACAAGACGAGTGCTAGGTCGTGCATGCCGGATAACGCACCACCTCCTTCTAAGACTCACGATATGATGTGATTAGATGGGTTTTACCTTGCTTTGGAAGGCGATTCTCGTGCATGTGTGACGTGTGTCCTCATTTTTACCACCCTTTGCGGATGGCTATATAAGTAATAGGATTTTAACCGTGTCGAGTTACCGAAGTTACCTAGCTTTCTCTCCCGTGTCGCGCAAGCTTTTGTATCGCTCAGTGCCATTCCCAACTCCTGTGCCAGCTTTCACTCCCGTGTCGTGTTCATGCACTCCCTTCCCAATAAGGTAATAACTTGTGTCACACAACCCCTATCGTGCAACCTCTATCGCGCATGTCTATTGCCCATATGTATCGCACACCCTTAACGTTAAACCATATCGTGATTCTACGTATCGCGTTCCCGCCCGTATCGAGCAAAACTTCAAATGTGCATCGGTTTTCCTAAGTACCACTCCAAGCATGTCGGGTTTCCATCCTTGTCGCATGCCCATATCCCGTTGAATAAGTTTGGGGGAGCCTACTGACTTGTGCTAAGTCTGCGCGATGCATGTGTCGTGTGGTTGCACCGTGTTCTTGGGTTGCCAGTTTTTACAAGTGCATCGCTTTCTTATATACTCGATACCAGTTTTTATGAGTATCGCACAAGGACGTGTAGGGCTCCTTTGGTATCGTGTACTTTTGCATATCACGCATATCAAGTTTTTCTCTAACCCGATGTTGTGTGCTTTCTTATGAAACCTGATACCAATTTTTTTAGTATCACCCAAACGTATCAGGCCAACCCATTCTTACTAAAGTTTCATCTTTGACGGTTCCATGTACCGGGAAGAGAAAAAATTTCCAGTATAACCCTTTTTACCATTTAAATGGGTTATTCTTCATTTTTCAAAAAATGGCACGCACAAAGGAAACTGTCATCCAAGTCGATGAGCAAGGCCTAAGGATCAACCCTGAAGCCACAATAGCGGCAGCTGCAGAATAGAAACATCCTAACCCAGCAACACCTGGCCCCTCTATGGCTGAAAAGCGGCCCCGCACTGAGGCAGGTGCGACCCCAACTACAACGGTGGAGCTTGTAGCTCTCTTCTACTCTCTGTGATGCTTCGTGCCGAGAGACGCGGAGCACCAATGATGCTACACTAAGCTGGTGGTGAAAGTCTACCGCCCGACCAGATTCTGCCACCAATCTTCTTTCTGGTAGATCAGCATCTTTGAGAGATTGGGCAACGTCCTCGAGGCCGTTGGACTCCGAAGCTATGCTTCAACTTCTCCAACTCATACACCAAGTTGAAAAAGGAGTTTATCTCTTCCCTCTATCAAGTACCAAACACCCCAGAAGAAAGCAAGAGGTTCGACAGAAGGGACCGGCTACAAAGATGCCTCTACAACCTGGATCACGAGATTACAGAGAGGCTGCTAAATGAAATCTTCTCCACCAGTGCAGCTGAGCAAGAGTTTCTCAACAACAAAGCTTGTATCAAAGATAGTGAAGGCTTTGACCCGATCAAGCTATGGAAGGAACTGACGGGTGAATCTTCTTTCAAGCCTGGGAGCAAAGTGGCCACAATCCACTCTTGCTTCTGGCAGATCATTCACAAGATCATTGCAAGCCTGCTTTCCAGCAAGTATAAAATGAGCAATCTGTACATGAAAGAGTTGCATCTGATCTGGTACATCATGGCTGGCATGCCAATCAACTTGGGGGCATCCTACTCAACAACCTTCATCCAATCAAGGATGCCACCAAGGAATACAATATGGGAAGAATCGTCAACCTAATCACGATCAGGCTCGGGTATCCAAAAGAGTCGATGAGCCTGTAGCAGACCAGGGGTGATGACAAAATTGACATCAAATTCCTCATCAGGGCCAACATCATAAAGAAGGAGGGTCGCTAGCTCTTCTACAGGTTCGCAAGAACCAACCTCCTACTACCGCTCCCAGGCTGCGTCAACTATGATGTAGAAATATTAGTATTCACAATGGCAAAATTTGAAGCTCTCATCTTCGATGCAGCCTATGCCGACCAGATGACCATACAAGAGAGGATGGCCATGAGGAGGGGGCCTACATATATGGAGGCTCGGTGGGACAAGTCACCAATGGTCATTCTTGACGACTCTACAATCGCCACCACCGTCGAGCCAGTAGTTGCTACCCCAGTAGTGGCAACCACAACAAAAACTGCCGCAACTACAGAACTGATGTCGACCGCCATCCCCATAGTCGAGGTCGTTCGCATAATTGGGGCAGCCACAACTGTCACTACAACAGAGGTAGTTACCACGGCACTGTCAGCTTCAACACTGCCAGGTAACTGCAACACCCACAAACACACCCTCTACGTGGCCAGATGCCTCTCGCTATAGCAAGGAGGCCTTTATTGTGCTCCTGGACATCAAGCTCAGGTCTATTCAGTAGACCCCTATGTTGCCAACCATGACACTGTTGGGTTTTAGGGGAGACAGAGAAGGCAGCGGAAATAAAAAATTTCTTCTCCCAAACCCAAAATAAAGGAATCGCATCAACGTCTATACAATAGGAAGGATGGTTTGTAGAGGCGTACCTTGTCCCGAGGCTTGCTCAGCGATGTTACCTCACGGCTTGCGCGGTCTTCACCTCCAGTCCTGGATGGTGTCTGTGTAGCTCCTAGTCTCACAGGGACTGTCGAGATTGACAACTGTCCTCCGAGTGGCAGAAGTCTCCCGCCTCTACAGTCATCCACATGGACTGCTTGGAACTCTGATCGCCTTGTCGCACAAGGCATCGGAAGGATTCGTACCCTCCTATCAGTGTACTAGTCACCGACACACTCTCCTGCCACCAGTTTCCTTTCTGCAGTTGTCTTTCCCTTATTGTGCCTCCCTTATCAGGTAGCACTTGCTCGGGCTCTCTCGGTTACCAAAACTAAAGAGAATGACAACTTTGAGAGCAACTGGTGTTCTGATTTGTACGTTGAGAAGCCCTGAATACCCCTATATATAGGAGGTTCATGGGACAGGGTTATCTACCCTGGGCAATGTGTGATTAAAGGAGGAGTATAAGGGTTCAAGATTTTCCACAAAACAACCAATCTGCGCCAGCTGAACCGATCGTTTCAACCCTGAAATGGTCGTTTCAGGCCCTGAACCGGTCGTTAGGGACCTGAGCTGATCGTATGGTGCTCTGAGCCGATCGGTTCATGCTTGAGCCGATCGGTTTGTGGTCCTGATCCAACTCAAATTGACTTTCATATTTGTTTCTGATTAATCAAAGATTAATCCTTGTCCAAATCGAATTTGTACAAGTGAAACAAATTGTATTTGCAAAATAGTCTTCTGACTTTCCAAACAATCTTGGTTGGTCACATGAATCGACCGGTTCAACAATTGAGTCGATCATCTCATTGATACATGAGTCGATCGTCTCACCAGTTGAGTCGATTGGTTCACCAACCTGAGCCGATCGGTTGGGGCGGCAAACTATGCAAAATCAGTCAATTGCAGTTCCAATCAATCCGATATTATCAATCATCTGGTCCAACACCTTGAACTCTATTATTTTGAGCTATCAATCAACTGAGTGTTTAATTGAACTACTAAACTCTTTTAGTAATCAATCTAAACATCATTTGTGGATAAACTCCTCTCCCATGTTAAATCCTATGTGTGTGACCCTGCAGGTCCATTTCACATTGGCAGTGAAAGTCCATAACACTTATGACTTCACAAGAAAAGAGCGGTGCCTAGTCGCACATCAGTGCTACCCAAGTGAAATAGAAAGTTGGAGAACAACTTTCAATCCTAAAATCCATGAATGGTGTTACCGTGAATGTATAATTCCTTTGTCACTAATGTCCTGAATGAACTCAAGGCATGGTACAGTCATCCTTTCAACGTTCATCCATTTCCTTGATCTCAAAGCAGACTGGGTGAGATGTGTGTGACATCAATATCACATATTGATTCACACATGTATGTGCATGCCTTTCTCAATCCTACTCATCATGTGGCCATGGACATCAAACTCCCTTAAGAGGGAAAAATCACATATCTATCACTCACCCCTCAAAAGCCACATGTGTCAAAGTCACCCAATCATCACCTTTATTACAACCCATGTTTCAGGACTGTGTTTGATGATGTCAAAGTGTACCCAACAACATGTGTTGAGTGTAGTGATTTTAGGTCAAAGAATCACACTCGCCACCATCACTGTAAGAGCTGACTATGACTACCAAATCATGGTTCCATGTGTCACTCTCATGGTGGGCCTTTCTGGTACACTTGTTTTCTAACAAGTACGTATGTGCTTGGTTTGATATCACTATATCATGACCAATGAGATTCTGTCATCAACCAACACATAATCTAGTCTTTAGTGTTATTGATGTCTATGGTTATTTCCACAATAACAACCGACTAGGGACTAAACAAGAATGTATACTCTAACATCTGTATGATCTCGTCGTTTAGGTCCTCAACCCAAAAGCATACGGCATCGAGTAAAAACAATTCTTTAGACATCTATCATGTTACACTATCATCTCATAAACAGTTAAAACATATAGATCAGAAATTACCTTTATTATTATTCAAATCATTTACAAAGTATCCCATTACAATCATCACATGACTTGCTCTATGAGCATACACACCAACAGACTCCCACTTGCACTTAGAGCCAGTCACCTAGGAACCTCAGTACTTGTGACCTAGCATGACCATCATACTTCTGCTGAGAAAGGGCCTTAGTCAGTGGATCAGCTATGTTGTCTTCAGGTGGTACTTTGCAAATCTTCACATCTCCTCATTGTACGATCTCTCATATGAGATGGAAGCGCCGCAGTATGTGCTTGGACCACTCATGTGATCTGGGCTCCTTAGCTTGAGCAATAGCTCCATTATTGTCACAATAAAGCTCAATTGCATCACAGCTACTGGGAACTACACCAAGTTCAGAGATGAACTTTCCGATCCACATAGATTCCTTTGTTGCATGTAAAGTTGCAATATACTCAGCCTCTGTAGTAGAATCGACAACTGTTTCTTGCTTGGAACTATTCCAGCTCACAGATCCATTATTTAGGCAAAACACAAATCCTGATTGTGATCTGTAATCATCTTTGTTGGTTTGGAAGCTTGCATCGGTGTAAACCTTTACAACCAGTTCTTCCTCGCCGCCGTATACAAGGAATTGATCCTTAGTCCTTCGCAAGTACTTGAGGATGTTCTTTACATATATCCAGTGAGCATCCCTAGGATCTGACTGGTACCTGCTCATCATGCTGAGAGCATACAAGACATCTGGGTGTGTGCACAACATCGCATACATAATGGATCCGATGGATGATGCATATGGGATCCCATTCATACGCTCCCTCTCTTCACAAGATTGGGGACATTGAGCTCTAGAGATGGTGACTCCATGTAGCATGGGGATGTTGCCTCTCTTTGAGTTCTCCATGCTGAACTGTTTCAGCACTTTGTCAATGTACGTGCTTTGACTTAGTCTAAGAATCCTTTTAGATCTATCTCTATAGATCTTAATACCTAGAATGTAGGATGCTTCTCCTAAGTCCTTCATTGAGAAAATATTCCCAAGCCAAGTTTTTACGTTCTCTAAGGCTGAGACATCATTCCCCATCAATAGTATGTCATCCACATACAATATGAGGAATGTGGTCGTGATCCCACTAACCTTCTTGTACACACAAGGTTCATCTTAATTTTGAATAAAGCCAAACACTTTGACTTCCTCATCAAATCGAAGATTCCAACTCTGAGATGCTTGCTTTAATCCATAGATTGACCTTTGTAGCTTACAGACTTTATTGGCATTCTTTGGATTAATAAAACCTTTAGGTTGTCTCATGTACACATCCTCATTTATATTCCCATTAAGGAATGTGGTTTTAACATCCATTTGCCAAATCTCATAGTCATAGTAAGCCGCAATAGAAAGCATGATCCTGATGGACTTAATCATGGCAAGTGGAGAAAAAGTTTCATCATAGTCAACACCTTGAACTTGTCAGAAACCCTTTGCAACCAATCTACCTTTATAAGTTTGCACATTTCCATCCATGTCAGTCTTCTTCTTGAAGACCCACTTGCACCCTATGGGTTTTACCCCTTCAGGTGGTTCCACCAAAGTCCATACTTTGTTGGAGTACATGGATTCCATCTCAGATTTCATGGACTCAAGCCATTTCTCATAATCTGGTCCCTCCATAACCTCTAGATAGGTAGTTGGATCATCATCTATGATAAACTCACCGCCTTCCTGAGTCACAAGGTATCCAAACCTCTCAGGTTCAAGGCATGTCCTACTAGATCTATGAGGTCCTTGTGTTACTTGAGGAGACTGAGATTCCACAACACCTTGTGAATCTATATGTTCCTCTTGTACATCTACTGGTTCAATGTTTTCTTGTTGGGCTAGAACCTCTTCAAGCTCTATTTTCCTCCCACTGTTTCCTTTGGAAATAAATTCCTTTTCTAGGAACACAGCTGTCCTAGAAAACAAACACTTTGTTGTCAATAGGGTGGTATATATAATATCCCCTCGTTTCCTTGGGGTATCCAACAAAATAACATTTATCGGATTTGGGTCCAAGCTTATCAGGAAACATTTTCCAGACGTAAGCCTCACAACCCCAAATCTTAATAAAAGACAAATCGGGACGCTTCCCGTGCCATATCTCATATGGTGCCTTTTGAACCGATTTAGATGGTACTCGGTTAAGTGTAAACGCGGCGGTTTCAAGAGCATAACCCCAGAAGGAAATCAAAAGATCAGAAAAACTCATCGTTGATCGCACCATATCCAGTAAAGTGTGATTCCTTCTTTCAGACACACCATTATGATGTGGTGTTCCAGGCGGAGTCCATTGTGATACAATACCACGGGCTCACAAAAGGTCCTCAAACTCCTGGCTTAAGTATTCTCCACCTTGATCGGATCAAAGTTCTTTAATACTTTTACCAAGTTGGTTTTGTACTTCATTCATAAAATCCTTGAACCTTTCAAGGGTTTCTAACTTATGTTTCATCAGGTACACATAGCCATGCCTACTGAAGTCGACAGTGAAGATAATGAAGTACTGATACCCACCTCTGGCATTAGTTCTAAAAGGCCCACATACATCAATATGTATGAGTCCTAATAGATCACTAGCTCTCTCACCTTTACCTGAAAAGGGAGTCTTGGTCATCTTGCCCAACAAACAAGATTCACATGTCTCTATTGATTCACAATCAAAAGAGTCTAGATAACCATCTTTATGGAGTCTAGAAATGCGCTTCTCATTTATGTGCCCTAGACGACAATGCCAAAGATATGTTTTGTTTGAGTTGTTGAGATTTTTGCCTTTTGGTGTTTACATTGTATACACTTGTATCTAGGTCTATCAAGTATAGACCATAAGACATCGGGGCACTGCCATAAAAGATCCCATCTTTTGAAATGGAACACTTTCCATTCTTGATAAGAAATTCAAAACCATCCTTGTCTAAATAAGAGACGAAAATGATATTCCTATTTATGGCAGGTACATAATAGCAGTTCTTCAACTCTATTATTAGCCCACTAGGTAGAGTTAACTCATAGGTTCCTACAACACTGATGGCAACTCTTGCCCCATTGGCAACATGTAGTTCAACCTTGCCTTTCCCCAAAGACCTACTTATCTTAAGATCCTTCACATTTGAACAAATGTGAAATCCACATCTAGTATCAAGTACCCATGACAAATAAGTAGTAAAGTTAATCTCTATCATGTATACACCAGAAGTAGAGATCTCTATTTCTCACTTCTTCTTCCATCGTTCCTTCCATCCTCTCCATGTTTTGAGCACAGAAGATTCTGACATTGGTTCAGTGAGAGAACCCTTCTCTCCCTCACCTTTGTCCTTAGACTTTGTTCCATTGATCTCCATCAATGAACTATCCTTCTTCTTAAGCGTACATAGAGCGGATTCAAAGGCTACTGGTATATATGGATTGTACAGAACACTTCTCACAATCCCCAACCAGTTATGGAATTTATTCTCAATTAATTTTCCCATTTTAAAATATGATTCTTTTGCCATTCTATAAGAGAAAATTGCATTTGTCAAAACTCCTTTTGATTTGATTTGATTTGATTTGAATAAAATTTGATGATAGTTAATTAAGCCTTTAATTAATTACCGCTCCCACTATTTTGATTCAAATTGACAACCCTCACCATCAATTTGGAAGATTGCATGGTACAATCTTCTAGTGGGTCAAGATCCTAAAATCCTCTGAGTCATGGACCAGCTAGGGCTGTCACCCACAACTCAGATCTTCCAGGTAGGCAGCTTTTGCCAATTGCATCATTTGCAACTCTTGAAAGATGTCATATGAAACTCCTTGCCATGATCACCTCCATGCCTCAAGGTGCTAGATCCTATCTAGGTCACCTTGTTATGTCTGACCCAAAGCCAACACGATAAATATGCACCCTGCTAGGACAGACCCACATATCCATCCTTCACGCTTCCATGAGATAGACAGTGCACCACGCTAGGGTGTGCCAACACTTGGCTGATCAAGCTTTTCACATGTGTCGCATTTGGAAGGCATCTAAAACTTTAATATTTAATGATGGATTTGGTTTTTATAGATACATATACATATCCAATCACCACAATATAGTAAGTATCATATACATGCTATATCCCACAGAAAACATGTGAAACGATAAAAGCAATGATTATGGCCATTCTAATGTGATTCCTCGAGCCAAGAGGAATCACGGTCATCTAGGTCCACATCACATGCAACATGTACAAGATGAACTTTGTGCTTCACCGTTCTGGGTTTGATCAAGTCATCTCCATGATTGATCGGCTCGCCATCAGGCCGGTCAGTTGGGTGCCACCAGTCGATCGACTGGCGTCTCTAGCCGATCGGTTCACTGGTTGTCATGCATCTCCTCAGGTCGCCACCCGCTCATCTCACTCCTCGAATCGGTCGTCAAAAGGTCTACCGTTTTTTGACATAACAGGAAATAAAATATCTATCCTATTATACATTTGAAAAAGGAAACCCCGAGTTACATTCGGGGGGAGCAAAGGTAGGAAAGAAATCTCGAGTTATCTCGAGTTACATCAGGAATAGAAGATAGGGAATCAGTGTGTAGACCGAGATGCAAGCAACCACATACAACCAAGCACACATACATAGGGTTTATTGGCCATAACCATGCTATACATCCACCACAAAACACGTTTAAGGGCGACACGCATCGAGTGCATTTATATTACATATCATATATGTATTTTGGGATTTGTGGATTTAGGATTGAACATGCATAAGGCCAATTTTATTTACATCGTATGCAATAAATAAAGGCGACAAACCAAAATCGATCACATCGATAATCCTAAAGTATAGAGCAGTTGATGTGGCTCTGATACCATGGTTGGGTTTTAGGGGAGACAGAGAAGGCAGTGGAAACAAAAAATTTCTTCTCCCAAACCCATAATAAAGGAATCACGTCAACGTCTATACAATAGGAAGGATGGTTTGTAGAGGCGTACCTTGTCTCGAGGCTTGCTCGGCGATGTTACCTCGTGGCTTGCGTGGTCTTCACCTCCGGTCTTGGACGGTGTCTGTGCAGCTCCTGGTGTCACCGGGACTGTCAGGATTGACAACTGTCCTCCGAGCGGCAGAAGTCTCCCGCCTCTGCAGTCGTCCACACGGACTGCCTGGAACTCCGATCGCCTTGTCACATAAGGCACTAGAAAGAGTCATACCCTCCTGTCAGTGTACTAGTCACCGACACACTCTCCTACTACTAGTTGCCTTTCTACAGTTGTCGTTCCCTTGATGTGCCTCCCTTATCAGGTAGCACTTGCTCGGGCTCTCTCGGTTACCAAAACAAGAGAGAATGACAATTTTGCAGAGCAACTGGTGTTCTGAGTTGTATGTTGAAAAGCCCCCAATACCCCTATATATAGGAGGGTCATGGGACAGGGTTCTCTACCCCAGGCAATGTAGGATTAAAGCAAGAGTAGAAGGGTTTGAGATTTTCCACAAAATAACCAATCTGCGCCAACTGAACCGATCGTTTCAACCCTGAAACGGTCATTTCGGGCCCTGAGCCGATCGTTTGGGACCTGAGTCGATTGTCTGGTGCTCTAAGCTTATCGATTCATGCCTAAGCTTATCGGTTTTTGGTCCTGATATTGATGTGTGTGACATCAATATCACATATTGATTCACACATGCATGTGCATGCCTTTCTCAATCCTACTCATCAAGTGGCCATGGACATCAAACTCCCTTAGGAGGGACAAATCCCATATCTATCACTCACCCCTCAAAAGCCCCATGTGTCAAAGTCACCCAATCATCACCTTTATAACAACCCATGTTTCAGGACTGCGTTTGATGATGTCAAAGTGTACCCAACGACATGTGTTGAGTGTAGTGATTTCAAGTTGAAGAATCACACTCACCACCATCACTGTGAGAGCTGATGGTGACTACCAAATCATGGTTCCATGTGTCACTCTCATGGTGGGTATGTCTGGTACACTTGTTCTCTAACAAGTACCTATGTGCTTGGTTTAATATCACTATATCACGGATAATGAGATTTTTTCATCAACCAACACACAATCTAGTCTTTAGTGTTATTGATGTATATGGTTATTTCCACAATAACAACCAACTAGGGACTAAACAAGAATGTATACTCTTAACATCTATATGATCTCATCGTTTAGGTCCTCAACCCAAAAGCATACGTCATTGAGTAAAAACAATTCTTTAGACATCTATCATGTTACATTATCATCTCAAAAATAGTTAAAACATATAGATCGGAAATTGCCTTTATTATTATTCAAATCATTTACAAAGTATCCCACTACAATCATCACATGACTTGCTCTATGGGCATACACACCAACAGACACAGCCAACCATGGCAAAGGTGGTCATCTCAGAGGATGAGGCTAAGAGTTGTGTGGTCAGCCAACACCCACCTACCCTGTCGCCCTCTCCACAGCCCCACGCTGAAGCGACAACTTCAACAACGAAGTTGCTTACGTCAGGAGCAGAGGCCATGCCCACACACACCATCTTAGTGGACTCAGCCCCTATAGACAATGCACATTCAATGGGTTGTGCCGCCAAGATGAGGAGCCACATAAGAGCCATAGCCGATCGATGGTCCCCCCTCTCTTGGGCACACTTTTGGCTACGAGTTTGATAGCTTGCGGGAGGTAACACGCAATCATAGTGCTACTTTTTTATCCCTAACCCACAAGTTTCAGGCCTTCCAGCAACGGCTAGGAGAATAGGAGTGCCAGTTGTTGAGTCTAGTTGGTCTCCCCGGCCAACTAGAAATAATGAATCAAATGATGTAGGCCGCACTCCAGTACTTGGATGCCATCAAGTAAAGGCTTGATGAGAGGGATGCTCACCGCCACTCACGACGATCTCGGAGGTCACCATCACCACCGTCATCCTCATCTTCATCGTCCTCATCATCACCTTCTAACTCATTCTCATCATCATCCTCCAATGCTAGCGAGCCCTCCAAACCTTCCACAACACCCGAGGAGGAGGGGACCAAGAAACCCGCCAACAGGGCTCCTACGTAACAGAGGAGCACCTGCAATGTCGACACGGCTGCCCCTATGCACCCTCTAGAGCTAAACAAAGATAAAAAGATCTATCTAATATCCTAGTGGATGACTCATCAAAGGGAGAAGGGGTCGACTTGTACAACTCACTAGCAGCACAACCCCCTAGAGCGAAGAACTCAGCGGCTGATCAATTCTCTACACCGTTTGAGATACCTGTCTTCGAGATGGCCGATTTTGACAGACGTGCCATCGACTATAGGATGGTCCGTGACCAAAAACTTTTAAATATGGTCCTGAGACCATAGACCGACGAAGAATCCATCCTCTAGAGTAACAGATACTTCTCCATACAATGTCGAGCGCTCAAAGGGATATTCCGCTCAGAAGCCGTTGTAGGCAAGATCATCTTCAAATTCCTAAAAAGCACAATGATCGAGAATATCACGCTCAAGACACACCAACAACCAATTTATAATGCCACCCCTGCCTTGGCCATACATCTATTAGTAGGATCAGACAAATCATGGCTGGTGGTTGACATGATGAAACATGTAGAAGAGCACAACCCTGACCTGGTACTGGCCATGTACAAGCATAGGAAGCATTGGTTTCTCTGTGTGGCCGACCTTCACTCGCACAATTGTTGTGTTGCGGAGGTCCCCCATCGAGACCAGGTCTTCGTTCGTCCTGAAGATTGGGACATGAAGATTCTGTCTCTCCACCTTCACCGGTTCATTAAACAAGGCATCCAATGCCACAACAGCATTTGGAATTTCTATACGATAAGGGACTTCCCAGTCTAACAAGACCCGGGAAGCGGCAATAGTGCTTTCAACATATTACGCACCAAGGAGCTTATGAATATTTTCAGATATATGTTGCAACTCCAGGACACGAACTTCTATCACCTCAGGAGCATCTATGCGCTGCTTCTGATAAAGGATAAGTGCTATTTCCTAGATACATAACTCCCTAAAGATCTACTGGCGACTGATTTTGATTCTCACTCCTCTCTACCCAACAGTCCTCTAAGAAAAGGGGCCATGGACTCTCTTGGTGTCTATAGGCCAGGTTAGCAGCTAGAGAACCTGTAAGTCATTCTTCTTGCCAATGAAGGCACTTCTGTTTCACCTAAAGTCTCAGACTCTATCATCAGCAACTTTGACCGTTCATACTGCAACTCTCTATCTCAGGAACATGTCAACTAAATACTCATACATCATGTTGATTCTAACACTACAGACATTATCTATAAGAAGGATACTGTTGTGGTCGCCACTGATGATCTACAAAACCTAGTCAAGGATGGCATATGTCTAGCCATGACTGTGGCATCACCTTACATCCCTATCTTACAAGAGAAGATTGGATAGCTCTACATCACCCATCTGATGTTGTTCAACGATCTATGCCTAGCCGATGAAATAAGGGCATGTCAATTGTTTCAGTAACAAATCTAGGAGTGTCTGCCACACATAATGTTCTTTCCTATGTTGCATGACAAACACTAGACACTTATCATGTTATACACCAACGCTCACGTTGGTATCTTCTACAACAGCTCGGACGCCAACAGTGAATGGCCGATGGAGTATGCCATCACGCCAGAAACACCCTTCAAATGACTAGCAAGAAAATACTACACCGAGGTGGCGGCCATGATAAAACCATACCTTGAAGATCTGGTGGCAACCTAGCATGATTTCTGCTTTTGCCACCGCAGTCCACATCAAGCCCCTCTATCAAATGACTGTGGAGTGTACATGCTCCACTGGATATCTAGTGTAGAAGCACTGAGGAAGGCAATAGAGAAGCTCCATGACCTCGACTACTACAGCCAACGAGGAGAATATGTCATGAAGCTCTTATCAGCTGAAGGAGCAAACATCTGCAAAACCCTCACTGACCTATAATTACTCTTCCCTATTACTCTCACCACTCTGGGACAGAGTGTGAGATAAGTTTGGGGGGGTCTTTATAGCGTCAGTGAGGGAGGTACTCCACAATTTTTTCTTCTTTCCTTTCCTTCCTTTCCTTTAGCATACTCTATGTACATTGTGTATATAAATTCTTTACAGTAAGCAATATATACACACACCCCATTTGTTGTTTGAACTTGTAAAAATTACTTTATCTTAAATACTTGGTACAACTTCCAATTTGTTCCCTCCGCACCTAAGGTTATGTACATTTCTGCTATGCTCTCTTGAAAACATAGTCTTAAATGACAAAGACTATAAAATTTTTGTTCCAACCTTGAAAAATAATTTCCTTCCGACTAAGAGATGTGCATGAGAAGGAAAGCGCTACCCAAACAACAAAATTCTACTTTCCCTACCCACAAAACCCCAAAAGTGAGAAAAGCCTTATGAGAGTGAATAAAAGACATGAGAGTTGTGCCAAAAAAAAACACACACACACACTTGTCTTCTCAAAGGTACCCATCTTTAGGCATGGTAGATCTGGGGCAGTGGTACATAGGATGTGAAATCACTGCTCTAAAGCCAATTGGCTTGGGCTGCATGGACCACTTGCCCGTTAACGGACCCATACCTAGATGGACCAATGAGAAGCAAGAAAAACCCAAAAGCCTTAAGCCTTCCCAAAAACCCCACTTTCTACCCCCATAATTAAAAAAGTTTGGTGTGAAAGCTAACTTCAAACATCATGCACCAAAGTCTCACAAAAGTTGGGAGAGATTTCCGTTCAATAAAGGCAAGGGAAAAGTCAATTTGCTCGTAGTCAGACGTAATTTTCCTCAGGACATCCCAAAAATCTACTTAACTTTTCCTGAAGTTTACGCCTGGCAGTCAAAAGTACCGCAAATAATGGTTTTAAAATCAGTACAAGTTGATTGAGGACAATCAAATTGCTAAGTTTGGGGGAGTTGATAACACCCAATTTATGGCTACTAGAACTTATATTTTATTATCAAAATAGTCTCTAAACTTCACTTCCTCTTCATTTTATCCTATTTATTATGAAGAATTATGCCCACTACACTCCTGACAATATTTTCCATCTTTTGCAGAGCTTTTCCTATTTTCCCACAAGAAAAAGAGCACCAATGGGCCCATCAGAAATGAAGTCCATGTTCCAACCCAGTAGCTCACCAACATCCAAGGCTGACACACCCCTCTTATCCATCATGGTCTCTACCCGCTACGATAGCAACCCGACGTGGGTGTGTCATGCACGAGTCTCAGCCCACTGTGGCCCTTTACCCGATAAGGTGCCTAACTCATCACAGTTTACAAACTGACGAGGTAGTTACCTGACATGGACACCCCTCAGTGTCGTAGCCTGACAAGGCCCCAAAATGCCATAGCTGTACATGATACGCTCGCTGACCGGAACTCTCCCAACCCAACATGTTTGATGGGCGACAGTCGTATCGGCCCTTCTGAAGCCTCAAGAATGAAGCCACGGATGAAAGACACATGAACCAATAAAAGCTACAATTCCCATTAACTCGCTGCCTATAAATAGCAGCTACAAGCCAACGATGAGATGGGTCGGACCCTGCAAGAGCTAGCCCCTAGAGTAAAGGAGCTAGTGCGTCGAGTCCCAAGGAGCCTGCCGAGTGATAGCTAGGTGACCACACCCCCATCCCAAGAGGGATGGGAGGAGTTCACTTAGAGACTGTACTGGTAGCAGCAAGCAGCACGATATGATCCTCAAAGCTACTTTAAGCATGTCGGGTTCCTATCTGGGCTTCAACCTGAGACGACTTGCCCACCTATACCCGACACGAAGAACCTGAGAGCCTTAAGATAATGTTAACCCACTATGTATCCTAACCCGATACCGTACCCAACCCGATATAGTCTCTACCCATTATGGTTGCAGCCCGACACGGCCAGCGACCCGACATGACTGTATCAGGTGGAGGTCCTATCTCGATATGACCCTTACTCATCACGATCCACAACATGACGTGGTCAGTGACCTGAGACGGTCGTATCCCGATATGGCCTCTATCCAGTACTAGATATGGCCTCTATCGTATCCCGATATGGCATCAGTTGTTGTGTACTTCGGTTTCCTAAATCAAGAAGACTGATACTTATCTTCCCTTTAGAACATTTACTTTCATTCAATTACAACATTGTAACTAAACCTTTATGCTTCTTTATGATTATTAGAACTTGTGGAGTTTGTCTCATTCTATGTATGGCTTTATTTCATTGGATGATTTCTTTCTGGCATCAGAGTTCTAGCTTCTTCTTTCTGATTCATGATTTTGACTAGCTATCAAATCGTGTTTCTTGTTTTGACTCCTTCGAGAGGAGGATTTCGTAAACTTCTAGAGCTAGGTCTGATTTAGGTGTACGAGAGTACCCAGAACCAAAGCTGCACCTAGTTTATCTTTCCGCATGAGCCCACGTCTGGTACCTTTGAGAAGAGGAACCCAATGCATGGTTTGTTGGTGTTTTCTTTGAGAGAAGAAGACGCTAGATATAGATCACTGCTTCTTGTTACGATTAAGTTTTCTTTCTTCGTTCTATGCTCCGATGATGGTTCTGTCTCCTTGGTTCCCTATATGCAAAAACTACCATAAAAACTACTAAAACCTAAAATACCCAAAGCCTTAATCTTTCTGGTAACTCCCCTTGGAGATAGGTTTTAGTTTAATTCTTTGTAATTATTTTTAGATTCAAAAAATCTTAATCCCTCAATTCTCTGACATGCTTAGATAAGTAAAACTTGGGTTCTGAAGCACTATTCTCCTAGTCCCTATGTTCCACCCCAAACTACTCCGACCATATGCTAGTTGTAGGAGTCTTAAACATTCGGGTATTATAAATTATTAAAGTTCGATGACCTAGACATGTCTCCATTTTTTGACCCACATTTAAGACTTATCAGTAATCCATCCACAAAATCCATAGTAACATGCTCCCACTTCCATTTAGGGATAGGAAGTGATTGCAAAGAGCCTATGGACTTCTGATGTTCAGCCTTAACTTGTTGACATACACCACACCTTGCTAAATACTCAACCACAATCATTTTCATACCTGACCACCAATACAATTCCTTAAAATTTCTATACATATTTGTGTTGCCTAGATGCATTGCATACATAGATGAGTGAGCCTACTCAAGAATCTATTTCTTTAACTTAGTGTCATCTAGCACACACAATCTATCATGTTGATACAACAACCCATCATCTGAATATTTGAACTATGTTCTCTTTTCTTTTATCATTTCATGCATGATCGGTTGCATTTCTCTGTCACCATGTTGAAGCTCTTAGACCTGATAAAAAATGTAGGTATAACATGAATCTGTGCAATAAATACACCTTGATCAGACACATTCAGATCCAAATCATCTCTCTCATCTTAACTAACAAGTCTCTTTTTACACATGCCATTGAAAATATTTCTACAGACGATGTTGACTTTCTACTCAGAGCATCTACTACTACATTGGCCCTTCCAAGGTGGTAATCAATGGTGACATCATAATCCTTTATAAGCTCCAACCATCTCTGTTGTCTCAGGTTGAGACCCCTTTATGTGAAAATGCACTTTAGACTCTTATGATCACTAAATACCTAACATAATTCACCATAAAGATAATGACACCATGTCTTTAAGGCATGTACTATTGCCAACTCAATATAATGTGTGGTATATTTCTCTTCATTATTATAAGTTTTCTAGAATCACAGGCCACCTCCTTCCCTTCTTTTATAAGAACACATCCCAAAACTCTCCTGGATGCATCATAGAAAACTACATAACCTTTATTTGCCTCTGGTAATACTAAGATCAGTGTTGTGGTTAACTTCTTCTTTAATGTTTGAAAACTTTTCTCACATGATTCAGACCAAAAAAAGGTACATCCTTCCTTTCTAAGCATGTAAGAGGTCTGTTATTGCACTGAAGTTTCTTATAAACCTCTTATAATATCCATCTAACCCTAGGAAACTTCTGATCTCAGTATGTGTAAGACCCATGTCCTAGCTTAGTGCTTGATTGTGTTTTCCTTGCTTAATAAGATGCCTAACCTTAATCTAATCTCTTGAAGTGTCTTAATAACATGTGACGATCTTGTGTTTTCAGTTTGGTCCTTTTTGGTTGATGTTTGAGAAGTTGTGTTTGTTTTGGACCAAGTTACAATTTACCAATGTTGAGGAGTTAATCTTGCAATTTGTCACATATAGGTTGTTCCCTTTGTGCCTTAGCATCATGAGAGAGAATGATTCTTAGGGGAACCTTGTTTGGACCTTGGTTGGTGATGTGGTATCACATGTTGATGATAGGGTTTGCTAGGGTTTCATGGATGCTTGTGTTGAGTGTGGTGTCAACCATGTGAGTGTTGATCTTTGTGGCGACCGAAGTGCTTCATGTTTGGTTATGGTTTGACCAAAACATCGCCCCTTGGTTGGTTTGTTTTGACCTATGTGTTTGCTTTTGGTTTTTGGTCACTAGGGTTGTCTTGGTGCTTTGGTGTTTCGACCCTTGTCTTAGGTGACACGGTAGCAGTCACTACCATGATGTTCCTTGAGTTTTCCTTCAACTGAAGGTAGGTAGTGGACCAAGTAGTCACTACCAAGCTTTGTTCTTATCACCCTTTGTTGCATGCATGTCTTGAGTTCTTGCATGGACATGTCTTTGTTGGACATGTGTCCTTTTGGGTGCTCTCATATATTGACACCTCATAATATTTACCTCACTCCTACTCTTGAGTATATATGATCTTACTTTCACTTAAAAATATCCCCTTTAGCTCTCTTCTTTCTCTCCTCTTACTTGTGTTCATCCTTGAGCTTTGTGGTGCAAGAGAAGGTGTTGATCTTGGAATTTGGTGGCCGATCACCTTTGGATTTGGTGATCTTGGGCTTGATCATATTCTTTGTGGTGTTTCTTGGTGATCTTTGATCTTGGTAAGTTGTTATCTTCCTTTGATTTCATTTCCTTTGAATCCTACCTTTTTCTTCTATCTCTTGGATGTGATACTATGGATCACCATGGTGGCTATCTTGAGGAACTTCTCTCCATAGAGGTCAAGGCTATGGTTTGACCATGGTAGTACCTGAGTGAGATGAAGCTTCCCTCTTTCTTTTTTCTTTTCATACTAGGGTTTACATTATCTTTTCCTTTGAGTTTCCTTTGACGTTGGTGTGTTCTTCTTCTCTTGAGGTGACCTGGTTGTCTGTGGAGTTGATCCTAGTTGGAGCTTACTTCTCTCTTTTGGAGCTTGTGGCCTTGGAGCTTGATCTTCACCTTAAGGTGGGTTATATAAATCTTCCATATACTATTATTGCACCTTATTCTTTCTTGCATGCTACCGTTCTATATCTAAAACATGTTCATAAGTTGGTGGATAATTCTATCTTGTTTTAGGGTATAAGATGTTGAAGTGTTCTCGCATAGATTGCTCTTTTTCCTAACCTTAATTCTTGTACCCTAAATGTTAATGATGGTGGATGTTGTTGCCTCTTGCATGCATCATATTTTTTGGTTTTGATACCATGTTTTGGTTTTGTTTTACATGATGTTGGAAGTCTTGGCTTTGGTTTACATGAGTTAGTCACATGGTTACTTGATAATCATGGAGGAGGTCATTTTAGGGTTTTTGATGTGTATCCTTTATGGAATATTCTCTTTGGTGATGCTTGAGTCTCTTGGTGTTTCTCTTCTATTTTGATCGACATGTTTTATGTAGTTAACGACCTATCTGGTTTGTTGCATGCTTTATGTTTTGAAGGTCAATATGTTGAGTGTGCATGCGTTGAGTGGTCGCTACCTGTGACCAAGTTGATGGTCTCTATGCTTTGGTCGCTACATATGAGATCTTGTATGGGTTGCTACATAATCTATGTGTGTTGGTCGCTACCCTTGGTTCAGTTGTTTGGTCGCTACATGGGTGAGGTTGCTACACTTTGTACATGGGTTGATGGTTGCTACACTTCGTACATGGCTTGATGGTTAGTACACCCTAGTGGTTTCTATAAATGGTGTGACCTTAGTGGTCAACACACATGTGTAACCTTAGTGGTCACTACATGTGTTATGTAGGTTGGTCTCTACACCTTGATTTCCTGTATGGTCAACACTTAATGCTTTTTGGAATGATTGTTTGACCATGATGATAATGATGCTTAACCCTAATGTTCTCAAGAATGTGGGAATGATGTACCATGGTGTACAATGCTATGTGCTATATGAGAAACCCTAACCATAGTTTGGTGTATGAATGTAATATCCTACTTGAAGTGATTAGCAAGTGATGGTGTTCTCTCCCTCCTACTTGTATAAATCTAACCTTATAGGTGGAATAAATATCATAGCTAGTGGTTGATATGGCGTATTTGATATGACTCAAAGTGATGATTATGAGTCCTTGTAAGGCATGATGAGAATGTGATGTTATGCAAGAACTATGTGATTGGGTCTTATGACCTGAAGGCTTTATGCCTAGTTGAGGAAATATCCTCTAAAATGATCTGGGGGATGGTTAACA
Source organism: Alisma plantago-aquatica (assembly GCA_963693085.1). Lineage (NCBI taxonomy): Eukaryota > Viridiplantae > Streptophyta > Magnoliopsida > Alismatales > Alismataceae > Alisma > Alisma plantago-aquatica. The sequence goes on from OY856409.1 coordinate 808,465,410, forward strand.
AATGGTGATATGATAATGATGATGGCCCGGCACAAGGCAGTGAGACAATATCAGTACCACATGGTTGCATGATTAGTTTTATGCACAATATGTTTTATATCTTTTGATGATGCAACACACCCTTATATTTGTAGAGTTTGTTTAGGGTTTGTACGTTGTAACTTGATTGATGCTAAAAGACACACAATAGGCTTAACCAATCAAGTGATATACTAATTATGTAGTTGCCTTGTGCTATAGATCCATCTTCAATGTCAATATTTGCTGGATGGTGAAATGAGTTCTCCCTTAGTGGAAGCTCAGAGTCATGTACTCTTGAGTATATGCATGTTCACTGGGATGGATGTGTCATACCCTGGAAGGAGAACAATCAAGGTCGTATCTCAAATAATGTGATTCAATATATATGTGATATATTTTGAGTATGGTTTCAGTCATACCTCGGTAGGAGTGCGACTGCGGTTGTAACTCACTTTTCACTAGTGTTGTGCCTATATACCAAGGAGGACTAGATTGTTTTGTAGTTGGACTCTATATGTCATTGTGGTAGACTTAGATTGACCGAGGGTGTGGGATATCATAGGAGTCAAACTCCTAGATCTTGTATGGAACTAGTTTTGACTTAGCAATGGTCAGTTGGAGAATGAGTGGTATACCTCATCTCCACAAGGCATAAGAACAGACATAATACATCTGTGTAGTATATTTGTTTAGGTTCAAACATGATTCACATTGGATGACCCCTTGCCTTGTATCTTATACATGTTATTCATATTCCTTCTAAAATTATAAGATGTTCCCATGCTCAGTTGTAGATGCTTAAACTTCCTGATTTATGTTATTAGCTTTACTTATATCATTAAGCTGAATATGTGCATCTTGATAATAATGTTATCTTATTTCTTTAATTTATCTATTTTTATAATAGTTTTTGCCAGAGAGTTATATTTCTTTCTAGGATGTTGGTCTCATCCTGTAGGTTTCCACATCTTTTAGGTGGTCATGCACAACGAGGCAGAGATCATGCGGTTGAGGATGATCAATAAGAGTAGCAATAGCTGTTGAAGGTTGGATATGCTACTAGTGTTTGTGTAGAGTCCTATTTGTCATCCATGTACTCTCAGGTCCTTGGGGTGTTTTGTAGATGTTGTTTATCAATACATGTTTTTGGCAGTATACCATAGTTGTACAAATATGACTTGTATATGTGAACATGTTATCATATGTAATGGGTTTGTGGCATGTTAGCCACTGAATAGTGATATGCATTATCTTTCGGCATGATATATGATAGAGGTGGTACAATGTAAGGACTCCGATGTAATATGTTTTCACTTTTGTGGTTATATGAAATCACTTTTAGTTTACCTTGTTTCATGGTAATATGGATGTTTAGCATTAGTTACACATTTTGTTTTGAATAAACTTGTTTGGATGTGATTGGTGTGTGATCACCTCCCAAAGGAGGGCCAAACTTTAAATTTATAACCCAAAACCTTCAAGGACCCCCACAACTTTATTATGGGGTCGAAGTAGAAATACATGGTCGAATACAGGGACATGGGGACATTTAGGATGCTTAAGACCTTACTCTAAAATTAGATAAGTCAATCCAAAAGATGATAAAAGTATGGAACTAGAACTAGTCTAGTAAATTGTCACAAAGTAAAACAAAATAAAGTAAAGAAAAAAAAAGAGTCCATAGGATTCTACTAATCAAAGAGGAGTTATTGGGTATGTAACCTCAAGTTGGATAATTTATGCACCCATTCTTAGGCGTAGACAACCCTCAAACACCCTAGCAAGAAACCTACATCTAAACATAGTACGTACTGTGGTATCTATTCCTATAGGGGGTCATCCCACTCACTTTTGCATAGCATGACTATAACCCATCAATGATATGAGACCTCTCTCGAGGATGACAAATCAACACCATAGAATATTCTAGATACCCTCTTAGGTCTAGAATATTCAGGGGTGCTAGGAACATGTGTTATATGGGTAGAACTTGGTAGTGAGCCTGACTGTGCCAAACTGGTCCCGGTCATGCCCAGGTCTACGGTTCTGCACAGATCACCTTGGACCATCCTCTTTTCAGATTCCGATCCAAACTACCTTCTCTTATCTATTTATATAACAAATCTCTCGATATAGGTAGAAATAGAAGCTCAAGTAAGAAAGAGATCAACCAAACGAGCAATGATAACCATAAAGAGAAGATAGAATAGAAAACATACCACATCTAAAATAAAACTGCTTGCTTAAGGTGAAAGTATATAAACATTCCCAAAATGGGATACATAGCCAAGAAGGAGCTCAACTAGCCATGGACAAGCATAGTTGGCACCAAACAAAGATGGAAGAACATCATTTGTACAGAAACAAAGGAGAACAATAGAAGAAAGGAGAGGAAGAAGAGATTTAGCCCATAGAAGAGAGGTGGCTCTCGCTCCTTAGCCTCATGTAGGCCAGATCTCATCTTTGGGTTGTCCTCGGTATTCTGAACTCCTTGACCTCCTTTATCTTTGATTCCACCCCAAGAGTAGCTTGGTGAGTGTATGGAGGTGGAATATGGATGGAAATGGTGGGAAGTGGGTGAGTGGTGATGTAAAATGACAGTGAATGGAAGCAAACTAAAGATACAGGCATAGGATGAGCACTTCAGCCTTTTTAGACCTTTGAATTCTACCACTGGGCTCTGGAAACCAAAATGGGTCAAAACCACAAAATGGAACCTCCCATGTTCGGAACCCCTCTCCAGGTAGTGAGGGATGGGTATTTATAACCACAGGTAGAGTGTATGTAATGAGTGGTTGTGACACCTATTTTGGTCGCTACACTTGTCTTGGCCTAACTATGTCGGGCTTTGCATGACCGTGCCGGGTGTAGCGATGAAGACATGTCACGTTCGAGGCAGATGTCATGGTCAAGGAGGATGTCATGGGTGCAGAGCTTGTAGCAGTCGAGACAGACGTCGCGGTCGAGACGACTGCTGGCCTTGTCCTCAGCCCAACTGTGCTGGGATGGGCACAACCGTGCCAGGTGTCCCAATCATGGTGGATGTAGCAATTGCGACGAGTGTAGCTGTCGTAGCGGTCTTTGCTATGGTTGTGGTTGTAGCAGCCACAAAGTCTTGTAACAGTCATAACGAGTGTAGTGGTTTCTACACCTTGACCTCGACCTGACCGTGCCCGGCAAGGGCACAGTCGTGTTGAGTGTAGTGATCAAGACAGTGTAGCGATCACTGATGCATGGGTTTTTAGTCATTTTTACAGTCTTATTTTCCTTGATTTTATGTGTTGATTTGTCATTTATTTGATTAATTATGCATGAAATGCTATCAATGGTCTGCTCTATTTGAACACATCAAATTATATGATTTTTACTATTCAAGATGGTTTAATATATTTCCCAAGTACTTATCCACATTCTTGTACATTTTCAGGTACAATCGAGCTTCACAGACTCGATACTATCGACACCCAAAGTTAGTGGCACTAACTTCACATAAGTATTGGAGCAGAAGACTAGCCCAGACTCGATACTACCGATACTCAAAGTCGATAGTACCAAAACTATGTCAGTAAAGTGCAAGAATGAATCGCGGAAACTCGCTACTACCAAGTCCACAAACTCGGTACTATTGAGATAACATCAGTGAAGTAGTGCTCGAGCGAGCTAAAGACTCAGTGCTATCAAGACAAGTCGACAATACTAACGTTGTGATTAATCTCAGCTACCCTAGAAACTTGGTCCTACTGACTTTCCAATCAGTACTACCAAGTCTGCCCGATCAGGAAATCTGAAATTAGCACTCTAATCCAATGATTTGTGTTATTTGGTACCTTAAGTGATTCCTATGACTTGAGGGGAGTTCGGACAGACTTGAATGGGCAGTCATTTTCCATTGCACAACATTAGAGAGAGGATAGAAGAGCAAGGAACCGTAGGATTCACTTAGGACGATCTGAGCACCTATAGAAGGTGAATCTATAGTCGAAAGATAACAAATTGCTCACATGAAGTAGGGGATCATTTAGATCGGTCATTCTCCAGGGGTTACTTAGTTTTTCTAATGTTTCCCATGTTTTTATCTTTCTCTACCATGTATTCATCAATGAAAACCATGCGGGGCTAAACCCCTTGCATTGTAATTGATTTCCATGCATTAATATCATCTTTATCCCAATTTTTTGGATATAAATCTATGAGGTTGTCTTGTTCTGTTTATGCTTGATCACCATAGATAGATTATCAGACCCTTAATCATTTTAGGAGAGAGGTTAAGGGTTGGAAAAGCCTAGATTTACCTATTTATTACACCCCTTGGGAAAGGGGAGAATAAATGGGAGGAGAAACCCAAAGATTAATCATAAAACACCTAACTAATCAACCAATTACTATGGAAATGGGATTGACATTAGAATAGGTAGTGAACTACACTACAGGAGTGGGTAGTTCTGGATACAGGCTCTTTATCCAAGGATAGGGGTAATAGATATCAGTGTGTGGAAAAATTTGCAACGTTATGTGTGGTGAAACCATTGTCTTGAGGAATTCCCTTAATTCTGAGTAACTTAACATTTAAACTCGTTTAATTTTTGCGTTTGTTTCTATTCAAACAAACCAGTTCAACTTGCACCGGCCTAGCTAATTAGGCCATGGTTAGTAGTAGTATTCTAGAGAACGTTTCCATGTGTTCAACTCGAGCCTCAAAAAGGCCTATATTACTTTGATACATTCACTTACGTATAACACATGATAAACATGTGTTAGTCATAACCCTTTTAGAGGCCAAAACTCCTTTGTAGCGGTCACAACTTTACTCCTTAGGGACAAACCCACCCTACGGGGGGGATATTAATGGTGCTTGATGTGCCCATGTTGATGAACCTTCTGATAGATGAGGATGCTTTCTGATAAAGGTCTGGCCATAAAAAATAGGGTCCTGATTACCGGGATCACCATCTCCTAAGCTAGTACACATAACACGGCACTTGTGGTGTAGCAACTGAGAAATCTTCTTGAGTTTGGTGCCTACAAGTCCCAAAATTGGCTAGTTGGGCAACTATATCTATAAATTACTACAAGATAAGGACCTAGGGTTATTTTGGGCATATTAAGGCTATAGTGACACAAAACCATAGATAAATTCTTAGAATAAATGCCTGAATTTGGGTGTTATCAGCCACCCCAAACTTAAACCCTTACTTGTCCTCAAGCAAGACTGTACTTAAAGAACAAAAAGATAACATCCAAATTAAGTGTGGCAATAAATACTAAGGTTAAGAAAAATAGTTTAAAACATAAATTCTCCTGACCCATGTCATTTCAGAATAAACCCCCAACAATCGAGCACAATCCTACTAAGGTAATATCAATGAGTGTCCAAGCAAGATTAATCGAATTCACTGCAACCTGTCGATACTCATGAGGGTTTGAATCATAATTATACAACATAAAAGCATTGTCACATAGGTGATCACGCGGGTGATGAACAATGAACCATCATCATGTATTCATGTAGACCAATCGGGAATAACACGCCTCTTGCTTATTCAGGTCCTAAGAAGCAATAAATAAGAAGAAGACTCTAATGACTTATGAGGATCCCAATCTGCATCAGGTTGGTCCATGTAACAAGAAATCATCCCTACAGTTTGATCCAGTTGGCCTAGAGCAGTGAAACAAACTTTTCGTAATGCGCTCGAACCAACCATGCTACTATTATGATCTCATAGGTCTCCTAGGGTTTCCTAGTGACTCTCTAATGAGCCTTAGGATGGCACTACCAGGCACAACATACCCACATCCATGCACACATTCATACACCAGTTGGGAACCATCCTCAACTCTCCTAAAAGAGAAAACAACGCTCATTTATTCTTTTTACAATCAGGCTTTTATTCTCTGCATTGAGCGGCCAAGCCTCTTTTGCAAATTTTTAATTTTTCATCTTTTTGACTCAATCTAGGGTGAGAGGGTGGGTATTCCATGAAGGGAAACACTTCAACCTAATTATAGCTCAAAACTCATAATTATTCACTTGATACCTGTGTGAAAAGTAGTTATTATGATTCAAGGATTCTTAAAGTATACGCAAGTTTGTGAAATCACAACTATGAGTCTTCGATCATTCTCTAGCTCTTTTCCAACAGTCTTATATCCTAGATTTTTCATTCACAACATAGATCAAGGGAATAATGTTTTAAGCTATGGAAAAGGAACATAACCTTACATTTATTACCAAACATAAGGAAAGAGTCAATGAGCAAGTTAAGCAAATGATCAAGAAGTTTAAGATGAAAATTTTTCATTTAGGCATGAAGATAAGAATTTATTTCTAAGATTTGCATTGCACAACCTTAATTTCAAAGATACAAATTATGAAACAAAGTCTTACAAAGCTGAAAAGCTATGCTAAATGTAAGGCCCCTAAACTTGCTTAATGAGTTGAATAAGCATAATTATCATAATTGAATTCTTATAACCCTAATATAACCTTGTGATATTCTTTGAAATCATAAGACAAGCTTAAGTTTCAAATTTGGTCCAATTTGGACAATGTTTGAACAAGTTATGCAATTTTATGCACGTTTTGGACTTTTATGCAAATTACCCAATTGAGAGGTTTTCTTTGCAATTTATCACTTGCATTATGTTTCTTGGATATTATCTCATCTAATATTGAGCTTTTTGAGCTGGGGGAACCTATTTAATCCTTGGTTTGAAGGTGTTTTCTCCAAGGGTATTTTAGGATTTACCCCTTCATGGATGAGCTACCTTTAGTAGCTATCAACTAATGAATTATTTATTTTTCTTGGAAATTCAAGAAAATAGGGATAAGCATGTCTCTTTGGATGGTGGGGGATCTTCTTGTGTGTGTTCTTGTATATTGTTAATGGTTTAAGGCCATGGACACTTGGAAAGATATTAGAACTTCAACCTTTTCTTTTTCTTTATATTAAAGTTTCATATACTTATCCCTAAGCACCAAAATGAGCCATTTTCTCTCCAAAACTTCCCTCCTACTACAAACCTCATCCTCCCTCTATGCTTCTGCAAATTTCCTATCCAAGGAAGAAGAAAGAGGGGATCTTCTTGGAAAAAGAATCTAGGGTTGCAATTGACTTCCTTTTAGGGTTTAAAAAGCTTCCTACTAATGATCTTGACCTAAAAGAGTAAGGATCCTATTCTTTCCTCCATTTATTTCTTTTTTATCCTTCCTCCTACCTTTCTCCAGGTCAGAACCTTTCTGTTCCATGGTAGAAATTGCTCTAAAGCTCTAAAACCCTACCTTTCTTGCTCCTTATGCTTAGGTTTGCTCATTTGATGAAGGGAGGTGCTAGATGGACGAGTTCATAGCTTATTCTTGGATTTTCTACCCTACCTATTCGAGTTTTCTTCTGTGTGGGGTTTCATATTCTCATTAGAGGAAATTTTTATAACTTTCTTCATGTTTATTGCTTATCATAAGCTTTCTAGATCATGTTCTTGCTTGAAAATGATGATCCATGCACTAAAAAGCTATGCTTGACTTGGATTTCGATTTTTATAATGTTCCCTGTTGTGATTTCATTTATATCTGAAACTGTGATCATGTGTACGTTATTCCTAAGGTATAATATGAATTGGATTAGGTTGGTTTGACAACCTATGGTGCTAAGTACCTATCAACCAATGGTCAATTTTAGGGTTTTAAGCTGATTTCTTCTATAAACACATGACCCAATGGTGGTACCATTGCAACAAATGATGGTGTTGTCTTCATGACAACTTATTATGGTGACCAAGGGTGTCATCTGACGTTCACCCCTTAGGTAAGGTTTTGTATCAATTAGAAGTTTAATGATCAACCATTAATTCCCTATTGATGTTATCAATCAATGATGACATTAGCTTAATATTTGATGTTGATTAATGAATATAGTGTTGATCTAACAACCTATGGTGATTTAATGGTCATTAATGATGGTGTATCAGGTCTCTACAACCTAATTTGAGTTAATCATTGTAGTTGCAGTATCAATTAAGCCTTAGACAAATGGTTTCTTGGGTCACTTGATGCAATGGTCGGACCTATATTGTAATTGATAGTTTTAACATATGAACTTGACCCAATGGTCAAGATCTACTGTTTATTCCTCCAATAAAGTGAAATGATGGATAATGTAATATGTTAGTCCTAGTAATGTGATTTATATGGTTTCCTTTATATGATCAACTTAAGGATCTTACTTGTTGACAATGGATGGCTTGTTTTAAATGAACAGTCGATTGTAGGTTTCACCCTACTCTCAATGGAACTTTTTGTGATATTAATCAAGGGATGTCTAGGGTTAGATGGTGACTTTCTAGAGCACAAATCAAGGACTTCGTAGGTAGTTTATCCAAGGTGTTTACTTATGTAAACAACCAATGGTCTTACCTTTTGAACATCCAATGGTTCTGGGTGACATTATGGTATGGTGATATGGGTTGATGATGGAACAAATGGAGGGTTACCCTTAATAAGGTAGTATTACCTATTCACTCATGAATAGAAGGTATGATAATCATATTGTGTTTATATGTAACCCTAAAGAGGTATAGCTTGTTAGACCTAGCTTTAATATAACTAAATGATGGTAATTGGGTATGAATAGTCCTTGAATGACTAATGCAATCATGGAGTACTTTGTTACTGTTGTTGAACCCCTAGTATGCTATAACTCGATGGTTACACCTTGATTTATGTGTGGGTTCATACTTGAGAATAGTATGGAATGTGATGGCGATTCTTCACCTTATGCATCCATGATCCAATGGGGATGCTGTGAGTTAGGGTTTGGGTATGAGTGTTGATTAGTAACATTAATATAATTTAGCTTGTGAAATTAACTCTAATGAAAATAGATAAAGATGAGTATTCATGTTTAACATTCTTATATGATGTAATGATGGTGGAATAACCTCCTTAACATGATCATAAGCTTAATGTGTTAATTGGTGGTTATCATAGCCACATGTTTAATACTTTCGTATGATAAACATGTGCATTATGAATATGATGAGGGTTAATCATATCTAGATTCCTTGCATGTTGATGTCATAAAGGAATGTTCTTAATGTTAATATAACCCTACTATGATTATTCATGAATATCTATTAGCTCATTAATGCAATATTGTGCTGATCCGGTGTATTATATATAAGTGATGTTGTTGAGCCTTGTTATAAGGCATGCAAAGATAATGATGATCTTGTAGGGAATAGTATGATGGTCTTAATGACCTTTGGTCATGGTTGAGCCATGAATGAGGAGTAATCCTCTTCTATTGATAAGGGTTGATACCATGTGATATTGTGGAAATGATTTATATCTTGTTATAGTATGATGGTCTTAATGACCTTTGGACATGGTTGAGCTCTGAATGAGGCATAATCCTCTTGTGTTGATAAGGGTTGATACCCTGTGATATTGTGAAAAGAATTTATGTCTTTTGATAGTATGATGACTAGTGTAGCCTCATGAATGACAAGTTAATAGTATAATGTGATGATGAGATGAGAAATTATGTTTCACACATTTTATATCTTTTGAAGTTGTGATATTTATATGCTTGCTAGAAGTGAATTAGGGTTTGTATGTCCACTTGTTTGATGCAGCCTTAATTCACCCAATTGGCATAACTAATCAAGTAAAACTCTAATCATGTAGTGCCCTGTGCCATTGATCCATCCGAGTGTCAGAACTTTCCAGATGGTGAAATGAGTATTCCTAAGGGAAACTCGAAGCGCATACTGATGAGTATGTAGGGTGCTTGTCATCCTAAATTTAAGTGTTTAGGGAGGATGATTGCGGTCATACCTAGCCCTTCATTTGAGAATGGCTACGGTCGTTTCTTGGTGATTATATATGTGATGAGATTGGTGGACAATTGCAGTTGTACCTCAGATGGTAGGGTATGTGTTCCCACCTCCTTTCACTAGTGTCGTGACCTGTGCCAAGGACGGACTAGGTTGTAGCATCTTGACCTTATGTGTCACTGTGGCGGACCCGTACTGACTGGGGGCGGAGAAGATCTTAGGAGTCTGGATCTTCCTAAATCTTGTATGGCACTGATTGCGACCATGCGGTGGTCAATTGGAACTTGAGTGGTATCCTTAAATTCGTCAGGGCTTAACAAAAGATGTAATATAGTCGTGTATCATATTTGTTTAGGGTTATACATGATGTTTCACATTGGATGATAACCCTTGTTTGTTATCTTTACATAAATATGATGCTTAGTGCAATTAAGAGATAGTAGATATACTTTGGTTGTAGATATGCTTAACATTGTATATGCGTACATATAATAGCTATGCTTGTGTTGATAACTATACTACTACTATTGATTATAATAATGATGCTAGCTATCTCATGTTGTTAGTTATGTTTAGCATGCTAGCCATGTCTTTGTAACTAGATATGCATATACTACTAATCATGCTTATCTAGATTGTTGTGCTTATGTTGTTAGATCTTCTTATGATGTTGATATCTTCAACCAATTAGACATGCTCATGTTGTTAGTTATGCTATGTTACTAGACTCGATCATGATGCTAAATCTGCATATGCTACTGAATTTCTTATATTGTCAATAAGATAAAGGATGATAGTCTAGCTAATGATGATAGTTATCATCTCCTCCTTTATGTATTTTGTTAATCATCAATACTGCTGATCTTATTTGTTATATCTGATTAAACTACTTAACTATTTAATTACTTTAAAATGTTGTAATCAATAAACATTGTTGGAGGTTATATCTCTTGCTGGGACATGGGTCTCACCCTTGTGGTTCTCCAATTTTTTTTAGGTAATCGAAGGTGACGAAAACAAACATGTGGCAGAAAAGATGAGCTATAGTAATGGATCTTTGAGAAATTTGATAGGATGTCTAGTGTATCCTAGAGTCATCCCTGTACTCTCAGGTCTGGGCAAGAAAAGTTTGTATATGGTGTTTCAAACGAATCAGAATTTTGTTAGCATATTAATACTTGTTTGTGTGGCATATATGAATATTGTTCTCCTGTGTATATATGTTGTGTCTAAGGCAATAGAACAATTATATCAAATTCTTGGCATAGTATGGATATAAGAAAGATGTTGGGATCTTATGCAAATGTTTCAGAGCGAGTGCTGATGTTGAAATCGGTTTTAATTTACCCATATTTTTGGGTATGTGATTAATTAGTGATTGATTTTGCTTTATGTTTTGAGTAATCTCATTTAGTGTAACGGGTTCTCACAAGTTGGTATCAGAGCTTTAGGTTCACTGAGTCTACAGGGACACTAGTACTTAAACTAGGATGGTGTCTAAGTTAGGAACATGACACAAAAACTTGGTGTATACTGCCTAATCTCAGTACTTGGATGCCCTGGCAGGTATTCAATTATCGAAGAAAAGGTAACTATGGAACTCTTAGATTGCTATCTTTCTGATTACTCTGATCAAGTAGTCATTTTGAGACAATCTAAAGAGCATAATGAATAAGAAATCATGGTGTAAATATCTCAATCCTACCTTAAAGAAGATGAGAATTGCACCATAATCTATCAAAACTTGAATGTTTGGTAACTATAAGAGAAATATACAACACTATGACATCTAAATCCGAATACAAATAAGCAAAAGAGGAGTTCTTGAAGATGAAATTCAAGAAGATAATAAAGTAAAAGACAGATATGTCTGTTCTTATAAAGTGATTCAAGGTATGCAACTCACATAAGATGGAGAGAATTCATGTGATAAGTATAAAATGAGAAGATGAATGGGAACCATGGCAAAGGAATAAGGTGGAACCTGAGTTAATCTCAGACCAACCTATGTGTGTAAGAAAGTGTTAATGTAAAATCAACATGGCTTGTGAAAGAAATTAAGGGAGATGATCCATGTTTAATGAAGAAAATGTGGAATATGAGTATTTACCTATTGATAAGTGGTTGAAAAATATAATAAAATAAGAGAACATACCCAAGTGTGATAAATAGTCATCAAGGAAGGAGTAATGAGATATGTTAATCATGATGATTCCTATGCTAATGGAAAGGAACCCAAAATGAAAAAGGTAAAATGATACATAAGAAGTTGTAACCTGCATAATAAAAATAGAATTGGTTACCTTTCTACTATTGACCCTTGAAAAATACTACTATGGTATGGGAAGTGTGTTTCCCTTTATGTCTTTCCTTTCTACGGCACAACTTTCAAGTGGATCATTGCCACTTGGTACGTGTGAATTCACTGCAAACATGAAGGTGAATAGCTTATTATAGCATAAGGTTGCTTGGACTATGGTTCCAAGATCATAAAGTTTGTGATGAGTTTTCTTTTGAGCCTTCCAACAATTAGGAAGACTCCTCTTATATGTCTTGTGATTTGTTATGTTGTTAAAAGTAGATGAGATAAGAATGTGAGTTCCTTATAGCACATGAGGTGGATACCAAGGTAATGAATCCTAGTATAGAAGATGTGTCAATAGTATGGGAAGTATGTGAAGGTTGGAGATGTTTATTAAATGAACATTCCAAGTATTCCTCTCCCTTAGAGAGAGAGAGAGAGAGTTTATGATGACCCTCTAAATGTTGTTTAAAAAAACAGTGATTCTATAATGTTGTGTATAGTTCAGTGATAGCTGGGCAAGACCACTATCAAGGATAGATGGTTTTTTGGTCAATAGATATGTGATATTGTGTTCCTTTAAGATAAACTTATGATCAAATATCAATGCATAAGTGTTAGACTGGATGACATAATTCACATGACCATGATGAGTTTAGAGTTATGTCCTTTAGACTAACCAATGTACAAATAGAATTAATGAGTTGGAGGAACAGAGTGTTCCATTCATGTCTTACAAGTTGTAGCAAGCTTTGAATGATGACATGTCAAAGTATTTTAAACATGGATAAAAATATGATCAATATTTCTTCAAAAACCTTAGGATTTTAGAAGCAGCAATAGTTATGAGACAAGTTGAACAAGAGTGAGTTGGGGGTTGACTAGAGTATCTTCTAGTAGTTATGATACCTCTATTAAGTATGTTATGTGAATCTTGATAAGATGAAGACAATGTCCTTGCTCCACCCCTAACAAGGTCAATCAGGAAGTTATATTTGTTAACAGTTATATACAAGTGTATGATTCTTCAACCAAATAGATGGTTAGTCCACCATTGAGATGAATGGAAAATCCTCTAAAAACATATTCCTCATAAGTTCTTGAAAACTAGGGGGTTCCTACATGGTTGATTGAGTTGTTGATTACAACAACCATTAAAGGAGCATAAAGATGAAACCTTGTAAAGTTGTATTTGATAATAGATACTTGATGTTCTATGTTTGGTAAGATCTAGTGAGTCTGGCCTCTGAGTGATGCATGATACAACATATAGAATAGTTTAAGACGACAATTGAGTCACAAAGTTGAAAGTTACTATTAGATTTGTACAGGTGGCACAACAAGTTTCTATGTTCCATATTTGCAAATGTCTTCTTATGTGGGGGTTTTTGTGCTGACCCAAGATGAGATATGTATGAATCATGTGACATCGCCATGATTTGCAAGTAACCATGTGAAGTTAATAGGATGAGGTGCAAATGAATTACCCATCTTTTTTTACCTTGGATTTCGGGGGCAAAATCCCTGTTAGGGGTTTATAGTTGCAAGGCCCCTAAACTTGCTTAATGAGTTGAATAAGATTAACTATCATAATTTAATTCTTATAACCCTAATAAAACCTTGTGATATGCTTTTAAATCATAAGACAATCTTAAGTTTCAAATTTGGTCCAATTTGGACACTATTTGAGAAAGTTATGCAATTTACCCAATTGATAGGTTTTCTTTGCAGTTTATCACTTGCATTATGTTCCTTGGATATTATCTCATCATTATTGAGATTTTTGAGCCATGGGGAACTTATTTAATACTTGGTTTGAAGGTGTTTTTTCCAAGGGTATTTTAGGGTTTACCCCTTCGTGGATGAGCTACCTTTAGTAGCTATCAACTAATGAATTATTTGTTTTGCTTAGAAATTCAAGAAACGAGGGATACACATGTCTCTATGGATGGTGGGGGATCTTATTATGTGTTTTCTTGTATATTATTAATGGTTTAAGGCCATGGACACTTGGAAAGATACTAGAACTTCAACTTTTTCTTTTTCTTTATCTTAAAGTTTCATATACTTATCCCTAAGCACCAAAATGAGCCATTTGCTCTCAACCACTTCCCTCCTACAAACCTCGTCCTCCCTCTGTGCTGCTGCAAATTTCCTATCCAAGGAAGAAGAAAAAGGGGATCTTCTTGGAAAAAGAATCTAGGGTTGCAATTGACTTCCTTTTAGGGTTTAAAAAGCTTCCTACTAGTGATCTTGGCCTAAAAGAGTAGGAATCCTCTTCTTTCCTCGATTTATTTTTTTGTTATCCTTCCTCCTACCTTTCTCCAGGTTGGAACCTTTCTGTTCCATGGTAGAAATTGCTCTAAAGCTCTAAAACCCTACCTTTCTTGCTCCTTATGCTTAGGGTTTGCTCATTTGATGAAGAAAGGTGCTAGATGGACGGGTTCATAGCTTAATCTTGGATTTTCTACCCTATCTGCTCGAGTTAACTTCTGTGTGGGGTTTCATCTTTTCATTATAGGCAAGTTTAATAACTTGCTCCACATTTATTGCTTATCATAGGCTTTCTAGATCATGTTCTTGCTTGAAAATGATGATCCATGCACTAAAAAGCTATGCTTGACTTGGATTTCAATTTTTATAATGTTCCCTGTTCTGATTTCTGTTCTAGATGAACCTGTGATCATGTATACGCTATTCCTAAGGTATAATATGACTTGGATCAGGTTGGTTTGACAACTTATGGTGCTAAGCACCTATCGACCAATGGTCAATTTTAGGGTTTTAAGCTAATTTATTCTATAAACACATGACCCATTGGTGGTACCATTGCAACAAACAATGGTGTTGTCTTCATGACAACTGATTATGGTGGCCAAGGGTGTCAACTGACGTTCATCCCTTAGGTCAGGTTTTTTTATTAATTAGAAGTTTAATGATCAACCATGAGGTACCCTACTGATGTTATCAATCAATGATGACATTTGCTTAATATTTGATGTTGATTAATGAGTATAGTGTTGATCTAACAACCTATGGTGATTTAATGGTCACTAATGATGGTGGATCACGTCTCTACAACCTATGTTGGGTTAATCATTGTAGTTGTAGCATCAATTAAGCCTTAGACAAATGGTTTCTTGGGTCACTTGATGCAATGGTCGGAACTATACTATAATTGATGGTTTTAACATATGAACTTGACCCAATGGTCAAGATCTATTATTTATCCCTCCAATAAAGTGGAATGATGGCTAATGTAATATGTTGGTCCTAATAATGTGGTTTAGATGGTTTCTTTTATATGATCAACTTGAAGAGCTTACTTGTTGACAATGGATGGCTTGTTTTAAAGGAACAGTCGATTGTGGGTTTTACCCTACTCTCAATGGAACGTTTTGTGTTGTTAATCAAAGGATGTCTAGGGTTAGATGGTGACTCTTTCTAGAGAACAAATCAAGGACTTCATAGGTTGTTTATCCAAGGTGTTTACTTATGCAAACAATCAATGGTCTTACCTTTTAAACATCCAATGGTTCTGGGTGACATTGTGGTATGGTAATATGGGTTGATGATGGAACAAATGGAGGGTTATCATTAATAAGGTAGTCTTGCCTATTCACTCATATGAATAGAAGGGATGATAATCATATTGTGTTGATATGTAACCCTAAAGAGGTATAGCTTGTTATACTTGGCTTTAATTTAACTAAATGATGGTAATTGGGTATGAATAGTCCTTTAATGACTAATGCAATCATGGAGTACTATGTTACTGTTGTTGAAACCCTAGTATGCTATAACCCGATGGTCACACCTTGATTTCTGTGTTGGTTCATACTTAAGAATAGTATGGAATGTGATGGTGATGCTTCACCTTATGCATCCATGATCCAATGGGGATGTCGTGAGTTAGGGTTTTGGTATGAGTGTTGATTAGTAACATTAATATAATTTATCTTGTGAAATTAACTCTAATGAAAATAGATAAAGATGAGTATTCATGTTTAACATTCTTATATGATGGAATGATGGTGGAATGACGTCCTTAACATGATCATAACCTTAATGTGTTAATTAGAGGTTATCATAGTCACATGGTTGATACTTTCTTATGCTAAACATGTGCATTATGAATATGATGAGGGTTAATCATATCTAGATTTCTTGCATGTTGATGTGATAAAGGAATGTTTCTTAATATTTTTTTAAAAGAAAGTCAGGAGGCATTTTATTCATCCTACCCTCCTCGCGTAGGCAAACATGTAGAGCTACAAACATTAACATTACTTGTCGAATGAACCATGGTAGTACTACTACCATTACAACGTAATTCGGATCTGACCAAGTCTAAAATACAACTTGGGGCGGTAGGGTAGGCACATCTACCATGGGAGTTTTTCATGTGGAATTTAGCTAGGCCGTCAGCGACCTGGTTGGCACTCCTCTTAACAAAGTGGATTTCCACGGACCAATCCTCGTTAAGATATCTTCTTATGCTGGTGAGGGTGGTTGCATAAGGAGCTTCCTGTATAGACTCAGTAGATAGGTTCACTGCATTCTTACAGTCAGATTCAATATGAAACTTTGTGACTTCCACTTTAGCCGCCAGCTCTAAAGCAAACTCAATGGCCATAAGTTCAGCGTGCAGAGCTGACTTGGCATTCAACGTGCTAGTTTCTACAAAAATCCATTTACCGTGGTCATCTCGGACAACAGCGGCAACTGCAGCTTTGTGTTTTGTCACAACAACATCAACATTTATCTTCAGAAATCCGGGAGGGGGAGCTGACCACCTACATACAGGCTGATCCAAGCAATGTTGATCATTGTTATAAGCCATATTGATTAGCTCGATTCTCCTTCTAATCCGAGTCACTTGTTGGTGTGGCTCGATGATTGTGCCTTCAAAAACCTCCATGTTTCTACTGTTCCATATACTCCAAGCAGCGGTAATCATCGAATTGCATTTCTCATCTTTGGATTTTAAGATGAGGTTAGTCCATTGCTATAAATTTGCAGTGTAGAAATTAGCAACCATTTGTTCAGCTTTCAGGCTTCTCCAAACCTCTACAGCTTTATCACAATCCCGTAGAGCATGTAAGAGATTCTCCTCTGCCTTGGTGCATCTCAAACAGATTCCATCACTACTCATGTGTCTTTGTACTCTCTTACGGTTGGTAAGAAGAGCATTGTGGCAGACGAGCCAGAAAAAAGTCTTTTGCTTCTCCGGGATTCTGGCTGCCCAAAGTTTGTCCCAACAGCCTGTAATCGTCATGATGTTGGCTTCGCGAATAACTCTGTAAGCTGATTTGGTAGAAAATTTTCCTGTTTCGGTACGGGTCCAAGCCCATACATCTTTCTCATTCTTGAAATGGGGAATCTGCATTTTCATGATTTTATGTACAGTAACAGTTGGCAGGAAGGTGTTGAGGAAGTCAGTGTCCCAACTAGCATCATCCTTGACTAAGCTGTTGACTTTCAAGTCAGTTAGATTTTCTGGTATGGGAGTAGTGACCACATTACTTAACAGTGGGTGCTTAGGTACCCAATTATCAAACCAGACATTCGTATTTTTGCCACTAATCAGTACCTTGGTGGAATTTTCATCAATAAGCTACTTGCACTCGTACACCTTTTTCCAAAATATTGTAGCAGACCTGCCGGCCTGGTTTTGGAAGGTTTTGTATTTTTGCTGTATACCAGGGATCCAAAGAGTATCTTGACTGCTCTTGACTTCCCAAGTAGATTTTGCAATCAAAGCTCTATTCCAATCTCGCATGGTTTTCACCCCAAGACCTCCATCTTTTTTGTCACTGATGACTTTGTCCCAAGCAACCAAGGATATAGGCTTCTTTTTGTTTCCTCCACTCCAAATAAACCTTTGTATGGTGCCATCCACTCTGTCACAAAGGCTCAATGGAAGAGCAGCAGTTTGCATTACGTATGTGGGGATAGCCGAGACTATAGATTTAGCTAGACATAAGCGGCCTGCAAAAGAGAGAGTGCATGCAGACCAGGCATTAATTCTGCTCTCAACCTTCTCCAAGGTACTTGCGTAGGTAGCTTTAGAAACTTTTTTGTGTAGGATCGGCACACCTAAGTATCTTCCCAGATTCAAGGTCTTTTGGATCCCACTCATATTGCAGATGGATTCTTGCATAGCAGCTGGGACACTACTCGAGAAGTAAATGCTCGATTTTTCTCAAGAGATTTCCTGCCCTGAGGCTTCTCCAAAGTAATGAAGGCAATTGAGGATCACCTGCATTTGTTCTTTGGAAGCTTTCGCAAAAAGGATGATATCGTCTGCGAACATGGCATGTGAGATTCTGGGGCCTTTGTTTGACAATTTAATGGGACTCCACCTACCTTTGTTGACCTCCATATCGATACCCTGACTAATTCTCTCCATACAAAGCACAAAGAGGTAGGGGGGCAATGGATCCCCTTGCCTTAATCCCCTGCTCGCTTTGAAAGTGTCCAGTAGTTTACCGTTCCAAGCTATATTTATAGTTCCTCCAGTAATAGAGTTCATGGTGTACTCAATCATATTAGGCGGCCATCCAGCTTTAGTAATTGTGTCTCTAATGAACCGCCAGTCCATGCGGTCATACTCCTTGGAGAGATCTAATTCAATTTCCATCATACTAGCAGCACCTCTCTTCCCCATATTGTTGACCAACTCTTGAACAAGGATTATATTGTCAGAAATGCGGCGCCCGAGCACAAAGCTGCTCTGTGAGGGTAATTGTTCATATGATTCTTCAGTCTTTCAATAATGAGCTTAGACATGAGTTTCAGACAACAGTTGTTAAGAGAGATTGGTCTCAATTGGTTGCAATTTTCTGGCTTGGCGACCTTTGGGATGAGAGCGATAACTGAGTTACACAGCCCTGTAGGTAAGCGGATGCCTTTGAAGGCATTTACAACAGTGGTGATAATCGAGTTGCCAACCTGATTCCAGTTCTTTTGGAGAAAAAGGCTATCAACCCCATCAGCCCAGCGGATTTGTAGGGGTTCATTCGGAGCAGAACTTTGTAAATTTCTTCCTTATTAGGCATTTTTTGGAGGGCCTCATACTGCTTCTCAGAAATCAGCTGGAATTTTCCAGGAAAGGAGTTGATAATATCATGACTCACCTTTCTGTTAGAGGTGAACTGGTCCTTGAAAAATTGTTGTATTAAATTTTGGATCTTTCCTTGGTCGGTGATCCAAGTGCTGGCTTCGTCTTTGAGCATCATGATGGTATTCCGCCTAGTACGTTGTTTAACATAGGCTTGGTAAAACTTGGTGTTGGAATCGCCATTCTTAAGCCAGTTGACGTGGCTACGCTGCTTCCAATCCTCCTCCTCCTGTTTTAAGATGCCATCCAGTCGCTCTTCTAAGCTCAAGTAGCTTAAGTCAAGCTGCTCGTCATACCTCATACTCATGGCCCCTTGTAGTTTATCGATTTGACCCATGATTTCAATCTTTTCCTTGTTTAGTTGTTGCTTTGTCAGTTTGTCCCATTTGATAATAGTTGGTTTAGCCTTATCCAGAGCGTCAGTAAAATCTTTTTGCTGATCCCAGTGCTGTGCTAGCAGATGATGAAAGCTGTTATTCAGATTCCATGAGGCTCTAGTTCTAAAAGTATACTCTCCTTTTTCTTTTTTCACAAGCCTCAACAATAAAGGGCAGTGATCTGATTTGATGCGGGGTAGGTGAGCAACTTTCATTAGACCAAATTTGTTTGAAAACTCAGCATTAGCTACTGCTCTATCAAGCCATTCCTGCAGTAAGCCCTTTCTATATGTGAATTTCGTGCCTTCAAACCCCATGTCATTCAAACTAGCATCCAACAAAGTGGAGGCAAAGAGGTTTGCCTCATTGTGTTTAAAATTATTACTGCCTATTTTCTCATCCGGGGATAGCATAGTGTTGAAGTCCCCTAAAGCTACCCACGGTCTGTCAGTAGAGCCTATATTCACCAAGTGCTTCCACAGCAAGCTTCTGACAGTGATATTCGGGTTAGCATATATGAAAGTTACAAGGCAACTCTTGTTAACCAGACAATGAACAAATTGTCGATGGCTGAGCAGAATATCCACCTGACAGTCAGGAGAGTTCCAAAGGACCCAAATCCCCCCAGAGAATCCGCGTGCCTCCACGCGGTGATGGCTGTTAAAGCCCAGCTTCTTAATGGTTTTATCTGCTTTGCTTCCGCTGATACGAGGCTCAAGAATTCCGACAATATTGGGTTTACGTTGAGCGAGGAATTCTTTCAGCACATTTACCGTGGCATCATTGCCTATTCCCCTCGTGTTCCAACAGAGAATGTCCATAAGACCTGTTGAAGATTAGGATGGAAGGCACTACATCTAAGTATCACTCATCCGTGCATCTCCTTCTTCTTTTGCTGCCTCTTCTACCGCCTGTCTTCTTGCTTGACTAAGTGTATTGTAATGTGGTGGTTTCATTTTTGAATTATCACTTGTTGCCTTATTGCCCACCCCCGGTTTGGGTTTGTTGGCAGCTGCTGCTTTATCACTTTGGTTAGTAGCTGGTGTGTTGGGGTCAACCTGATTGCCATGTAGGACTTCGGTATTACCATGTAGAACTTCTGGATTGCCATGGATGACCTCGTCTCCGACTGGGTTAACCACAGTTTTCGAGCTCTGCTTCTCCTTTGCTCCATTTCAGTTGTTTGCTTCATTGGTCTGAGCAGACATATCCTCGAGCACTTTGCGGGTCTGCTCATCCACCTGAGATACCTGCTTCTTCCTCCAAATCTTTGGTGGTCTGGAGTTTGCGTCCTCTACCTCCAACACTTCCTGCTGTGTTTCACTGGGCATAGCAGGCTGCTCCTCGGCCTCATCGGCAAGGGATTGATATCTATTTCGCTGTATTTTCTTTCCTTTCTCTTTATATGCGTCCCTATTGGACTGTTTCCTTCTAGTTTGTATGTTCTTTCCGTAGAAAGTTTGCCATCTGCCTTCATCCTCCATCCACCTGACACCTGCATCCTCCTCATCCACCTTGGTTTTAGGCTTTTCTTGTGTCTCCTTCACCTTCTTGCAGTCACTGCCCGAGTGTCCCAAGCGGCTGCAGTCCAAACACAAAGTAGGCAGCACTCCATATTCTAGCTTATAGTCGCGGCCATTGACAATGATAGCAGGTTGTATTGGTGTCGACGTGTCGATCTCAACTGCAATTCTCGTGAACTTACTACGGGTTCTAGCTTCAGTGTGTGTGTCCACCTTGATCAACCTTCCAAGAGCTCTTCCCACTGTCTCAAAAAATAAAGAATCATATAAATGTAGAGGGAGATTCAGTATGCGGACCCATGTAACTATGTGGTCTGGAAGATCATCAGATGGTTGGAATCTCAAGTCCCATTTCCACACCATCAGGAAGCTACCAAACAGAGCCCAAGGTCCTCCAGTGAGAGCTTTCTCGTAATATGTTTTGTAGGAGAATTGGACCACATAGAAGTGGCGATCCAGTTCATACAGCCGGGTCCGACCTGCAGGTTGCCATAGCAGTTTGAGCCTATCTGCCATTGTCATAAAGCCTATATCTTTTCCTATGAGCTTGATGATCACTGATTATTTCCACTGTCTCTTAAGATTCTTCTCTGCATCTTCTGCAATCGATTTATCAGGATAATCATTCTTCATGTCCAGCTCGATGTCCTCCAGATTCAGTCCCTGATTTGCGTCTTCCTCCAAGAAAGTGTCGTAATGCTGGCTTGAGTTATTTCCAGCTACCACGTTGCGGAAGGAGCGATGTGTGCTACTGTCACCTGTAACAGGAATTTCGTTGGCGACTCCCTGATGTGATGACTCGTGATGTGTTCACGCCGTCTGTATCCATCGCTGTATCTCCAACACCACTTGGCTCGAAGCCTATTTCTTGGGTCACTGATCCTTTCATTCGATTGTAGATCAGCTGCAAACCTATGTCATTCAGGTTGACCCTAACACCTTTTGCTGCTTGTCTTTCCGGCGATTCTGCAATTGCGTTGCTGCCACTTATAGTATCTCCACTTCCTCTACCTCGATCGTAGGTGCCGCTCTGGTCCTGTCCCCGACCTTTGCTGACGCCCCTTCTCTGATCTCCCCCATCGCCGCTAGTCGCCCCATCAGCCCCCGACATCCCGCCCCTTCTTAATGTTAATATAACCCTTCAATGATTATTTATGAATATCTCTTAGTTCATTAATGCAATATTGTACTGATCCGGTGTATTATATATAAGTGATGTTATTGAGCCTTGTTATAAGGCATGCAAAGATAATGATAAGGGTTGAGGTGTATTATATATAAGTGATGGTCTTAATGACGTTTGGGCATGGTTGAGCCCTTAATGAGGTGTAATCATCTTCTATTGATAAGGGTTGATACCATATATATTCTGAACATGATTTATATCCTATGATAGTATGATGGTCTTAATGACCTTTGGGCATGGTTGAACCCTGAATGAGGCGCAATCCTCTTATGTTGATAAGGGTTGATACCATGTGATATTGTGAAAAGAATTTATGTCTTGTGATAGTATGATGACTAGTGTAGCCTCATGAATGGAAAGTGAATAGTATCATGTGATGATGAGATGAGAAATTATGTTTCACACATTTTATATCTTTTGAAGTTGTGATATTTATATGCTTGCTAGCAGTGAATCAGGGTTTGTATGTCCACTTTGATGCAGCCTGAATTCACCCAATTGGCATAACTAATCAAGTGAAACTCTAATCATGTAGTGCCCTGTGCCATAGATCCATTTGAGTGTCAGAATTTGCCAGATGGTGAAACGAGTATTCCTAAGGAAAACTTGGAGCGCATACTGATGAGTATGAGGGGTGTTTGTCATCTTGAATTCAAGTGTTTAGGGAGGATGATTGCGGTCATACCTAGCCCTCAGTTTGAGAATGGTTGCGATCATGTCTCGATAATTATATATGTGATGAGATTGGAGGACAATTGTGGTTGTACCTCATATGGTGGGGTATGCGTACCCACCTCATTTCACTAGTGTCGTGACCTATGTTAAGGACGGACTAGGTTATAGCAGCTTGACCTTATGTGTCATTGTGGAGGACCCGTACTGACCAGGGACGGAGAAGATCTTAGGAGTCTGGCTCTTCCTAGATATTATATGGCACTGATTACGACCAAGCGGTGGTCAGTTGGAACTTGAGTGGTATCCTCAAATTCTTCGGGGATTAATAAAATATGTAATATAGCCGTGTAGAATATTTGTTTAGGGTTATACATGATGTTTCACATTGGATGATAACCCTTGTTTGTTATCTTTACATAAAGATGATGCTTAGTGCAATTAAGAGATAGTAGATATACTTAGGTTGTGGATATGCTTAAGATTGTAGATGCGTATATGCAGTAGCTATGCTTGTGTTGATAACTATACTACTACTATTGATTATAATCATGATGCTAGCTATCTCATGTTGTTAGTTATGTTTAGCATGCTAGCCATGCCTTTGTAACTAGAAATGCATATACTACTAATCATGCTTATCTAGATAGTTGTGCTTATGTTGTTATCTCTTCTTATGATGTTGATATGTTCAACCAATTAGACATGCTCATGTTGTTAGCTATGCTATGTTACTAGACTTGCTCATGATGCTAGATATGCATATGCTACTGAATTGCTTATATTGTCAACAAGATAAATGATGATAGTCTAGCTAATGATGATAGTTATTATCTGCTCCTTTATGTATTTTGTTAATCATAACTGTTTAGTTACTTAAAAATGTTGTAATCAATAAACATTGTTGGAGGTTATATCTCTTATTGGGACATGGGTCTCACCCCTGTGGTTCGCCACATTTTTTTAGGTAATCGAAAGTGACAAAAATAAACATGTGGCAACAAAGAGGAGCTATAGTAATGAATCTTTGAGAAAGTTGATCAGATGTCTAGTGTGTCATAGATTCATCCCTGTACTCTCAGGTCCGGGCAGGAAAAGTTTGTATATGGTGTTTCAAATAAATCAGACTTTTGTTAGCATAATAATACTTGTTTGTGTGGCATATATGAATATTGTTCTCTTGTGTATATATGTTGTGGCTAAGGCAATAGAACAATTGTATCAAATTCTTGGCATAGTATGTATATAAGAAAGATGTTGGGCTCTTATGCAAATGTTTCAGAGTGAGTGTTGACGTTGAAATTGGTTTTAATTTACCCATATTTTTGGGTATGTGATTAATTAGTGATTGATTATGCTTTATGTTTTGAGTAATCTCGTTTAGTGTAACAGGTTCTCACACTAAATGCAAGGAACATAGAAGACAAACATGCATGCATGGAAAGAAAAGAACTAAAAGGGAAAGCAGAAGATAGATGGTGGTACACCCTCCCACCCCAAGCTTAAAACTTTCCTAATCCTCGGGAAAATACCAAGCTCTAGATGGTGTGGAAAGAAGCTTCTACTAATAGTCACTATTTATATATTGTTTCAATCGTCGATGCCGCCTGGTCGATTCTCATAGTCTTGGTGCATCCCCTACTGAAACTAGAATGATCGTTTGAAGTCCTAGGTCAGTTGGTAGAATAGATGGAAGGGGCGATGGAATGGCTTTTGAAAAATCAGAGGAGGTGGTGGAGGGAAGACTGTGTCGAACTTCTGTCTGAGGTGTTGCACATCCTGCTCCAGCACATCGAACCATCTATTGAAGTCATCCTTGAAATCAGTCATAAACTCATAAAGGTGCCCCAAGTCGAGATTTGGGGCATATTGCTCCTGCTGAGGAGATTGTTGGTAATCCACTGAAGGCATCTCTATGTAGGGACCACCCTAATATGGGATGTCATGGAAGGTTGCCCCTGCCTATTGTTTGACCTCCTAAGTCTCTGGCACTGGTGCTGCTGAAGAAGATGCTCCTACAGTGTTGCCTATGTGACGAATGTTTCCTTGAGCATTCAAATGAGAGACATCCATGACAATTGTTTGGCATGCAAACCCTGCATTTGCAGGCAGTAGTACCCTATACTTGTTGTGACCAAAGATATAAAGATAGCATGTGTTGCACTCTTTGATCATCGCTGAGTGAATTAAGTGATCCAAATCCAACTTGGACCACTTAGCCTTGTCCTGCATAAGTGCCAACTGTCCATCTTCGATACCAAGATGGCGCGCCATGAAAGTGACAATGCCTACCGTTGGCTTGAAGTGGACTTGCTTCTTGAATGAGTTGTGAATGTGGTGGATGATGAAGTTCCCCACACCCACTTTTCTTGCTATCCCTGCACACCACAAGATGTAGAGGTCCATTTAATTGAGCACCCCATGACTATCCTATTCTCCAAGACACAATTCACACGATCACCCGATGTAGATAATGAAGTGTCAGGTTGTGGATGTACAAAGATTTGGCAGTTCTAGGTACATAACTATCCTCCCCTGTAAGCATCTTCCATGCATGAGGAGGGTCAAAATCATTGTCCCCTATCTCTAGTCGTCCCCTAGAAATCTTGGTGTAGTCCTTAGTGGAGCATGACAACCAGCTATTGAGGTGGTCCTCAGTGACATGGCGACTCTGATTCATCAGTCAAAAATGTATGATATTGTGTTGGTGGTCCTTAGGAGTCTTGAACATAACATAGAACTCATAGGTGAGTCTATGATAAGCATTGCATTATATGTAAGCAAGGACGTCTAGTCCAATAGATAAAAGATATCTATCGACATGTGCTTGTATCCCAATCTTGATGAGTGTGGTCGGGTTGGCGTATCGTGGGCCCACAAATCTGCGATTGTATTTTGTTTAGGGCATCAAACTGCTGCTTCTACTTCTTATTTCTGAACAAAGGAGGGGAAGGGAGTTTTGGTTAACATCCTCAGGAGTAGGGTGGTGTCGACTCCTCAGGGCTAAATCACACGATGAAGTTGACCGACATAAAGGCGTCAACAATTCTGCTAACTCACGATGCTGACCCCTACATATGAAGCTTTGTGTGCTGCTGCTACTGACGGGCCATCCTGATGGCCTATCAAAGTATGAATCTTGACATTGTGGTGTGCTCTGGACCATCTCTCACTCGAGACTTCCACCAATGAATTGCCACTATAAGTGTCCACCGATGTGGCATACATCCATTGATAGTCTGAGTCAGACTCGTGCAAACTAAACCTGGCTGATGCTGAGTGCATCATTTCATCTTCATACATTGGGTTCGTCATTCTCGTCGCTCTGGGTGGATAGTGACTACTATGCTCTATAGGTGAGGAGGAGATTCCTTCTCCTTTCTTGCATGGCACTATTTGTTTGAACTTGCAAAATCTATTGCGCATTGCGTCCATTACTTTCCTACGGTGATGATTTTGAACTGATCTAGTTGGGCATGACCACGCAGATAAGTGCCCGGGCGTGCGGAGGCAAAGGAGGATTTTCTCCTGCCTACACCCGGCATAGTCGGACGCGGCTATGGCACAGTTGGGCCAAGATGGGGTTTGTTGTGGTGGGATTTTTTCTGGCAGTGCAATCCCTACGCACCTGGGCACAATTTCCTGAGAAATGGCACAGAAAGGCTGAGGAAGACCGCAGTGGCATGAGATCTACAATATCGTCTTGCCGACACCAGGCATGGTCAGGTGTGGCTATGACATGGATGGGCCGAGGAAGAAGGTTGTGTTTGGCAGAGGCAGCAAGTGGGTTTATGCGGAAAGGAGAAGAAGGATGTGGCAGTGTGGGGCTGTCGCAGTGACCTCAATGGCGTCGGCCTACTGCTACTACTGTTGCACGTTAGGGGCGGTGGTAGGTGCTGCCACAGTGTAAGGAAGATGCATGGTGGTGGCGTGGTGGCTGCTGCTACGATGCCTGCTGCTATAGTTGGGTTACTGCCTTGGCCATTTCTGACCTGCAAGAAGGTGGAGAAGACAAGGAAAAGAGAGAAAATAGGTAGATGTGGCATTAGGGCTTCGCTAGGGGAGTAGAGAAATCGGGTGGAAGGCGTGAGAAAGAAAGACTCGGCCCATGTATATTTATAGGATGAGGTACGCTGAGCCATGCTCCGTACGGCCATGCCAAGCTGGGCACAGTCATGCTGGCATGGCAGGAAAACTGTACAAAGGAGGGCAACTTGGTCAAAAGTGGGAAAACTTGGTCAAAAGGTGAAAAAATTGGTCAATAGAGCAATAGTTGGTCAAACAGACAAAAAAGTCAGAGACAAACTAACAAAATTGTCAGCTTGACCAACTTTTGATCATTTGACTAAGGACTACATGAAAAGTGATTTGTCACATAATGCAACAGTCGACACGGTCGTGTGCAGCTGGGCACAGTCGTGCCAAGAGGGAAAATGTGAAAAATGATCCACTTTTGACCGTTGATTGACAAGTGAGAGATCTAGAAAAAAATATGGGAGTAGCCTGACCATGCTAGCCTGGCACGACCATGTAGAGGCTAGCCCAAGTGGGGGCCAGTCTCAGAGTATTCAGATTAAGCAAAAAATGAGGGTGGAAGGCATTGAAAACAACGTCAGAATCAAACATCACAGGAGAATAGAAAGATATACCGATTTACTTCTTTTTCAAAAAGATAGACCAATAGCATATGTTAGGGTGAAAAGGAGGGATTACATGCAATAAGGAATAAAAAATCTAGATGATGCAAAGGAAAATAAAATTAAATAGTTATAGGAAAGATATAACTTGAGTTGACTTTATTATGCAAAATTTTAAAATTTAAAATTAAAGAAGTATTGTGTAGGTATAGGGGGTGGCTACCCTACAACTCCTACACTTGGATCCCAAATCTGTAGTTTTGGGATCCGCATTACCTGTGTCATGTCAATGGGATCCATGATGTAGGAGTAAAATTGGTAGATATGTGATCCCTTCCGAGTTTGAAGAAAAGGATTAAAATATGACGACTCGGTGAAGTCATCTCTATGCTGGGATTGACTTGAACTACACTGAAATGAATTCTTCAGTAGAGCATCCTCAAGGTACCCACTAAGGTATGAATCTGAATGGGTAGGCCCTAGGATGTCAACACAGGATGAGATGGAGGGGAGAGGGTGAAATTTTCTAGACGAATCTTCTCTTCTTTCTCCTCCTCTGAACTTGAGGTTGGATGCTTAGATAAATTTTCATGTACAGTTCGAGTCATCCAGTGATCTTCTGAACACGAAGTATCCTCAGGTGATTTTGTTTCCAATTATACTACCTCAAGCTTGTCACATTCCATGGGGTCTGGCGTATCTTCATGTTCAACAACCATGTTGTAGTAGATTGTCCATCCTGCTCTATCGATGTCAACTTTTACTTGAAAAGAATAGTGAACAATGTCAGCTCATGCTGCTCCAACTCATCATTATCAATATACTCACTGCTCCAATTTGAGCAGTTGTCGTCGTCATCCTCATCAAAAAATTTGTTCCAAACCATGATCGGCGTACTACTCAAAGTGAAGTGACATGTCTTAATGTTAGGGATATCACCCTGGTCTGGATCAATGTCTGATTTAGGCTCCTCAAATTGACCTCCCTATTGTGAAGTTGTTTGACTTCCCTATAGAGGATAGGAGTCATCATCATCATCATATAACCATTCATGTGTATGGCTTGTATATTCCACTAGTTGATCAACTGAATCATTTGGATAGAATGAAGGGCTTCCCCAGATGGGTCTGTCTTCACGAAAAAATCCTAGTGATTCCAGTTGATGGTCTGAATAGGATGGTGATGCAATCTCCATTTTAGGCCCAATGGAATGGTCTTAATGACTGTAATCTCAACTTCGTGTGATGGCACTTGCAATCGTGTGGTAACTAAATCGATGAGCTCTTGAAGCCTCATTCCCTGTTCAATATCCTTATCATGAATTTTTTGTACTTGAGCAAAAATTCTTTCAAGATATGTTAATTCTGCCATACAATTTTGTTGGGAATCCGCTGTATCAAATTGATGCACTTGGACGAATCCTCATTCAACAGTCTGAAGTATACTTCTACTGCGGTCGATCTTAGTGGTTACTTGAAGATGATGAACTTGCTTTTCTAGTAGCTATTGAAGTGGATCGACTTGTTCTTGGAGATGATGAGCTAAGGAGGAGGTTAGCACATCGACACTTTCTCTAGCTAGCACCACTGCTCGATCAATTCTTGATCCCATGATAGCATGGAATTCGAGGGTTGATCAGAAATTTCCTTTGCTAAAACAAAGTATGATGACGGTAGGGGTGAGTATAGCTCGACTAGCTGTAGGGCATGACTTTCAATTATTTGCTAGCAGTCCGAACTATAGAAAAATTTAGGATGACAGGTGGACAAGATAACATGTCTTGCAGAAGTAAGATCCATGGCTGAAAAATTATAAGAAAAAGGAAAGCTATTTAGTATATATGAACAAGTATGTGTAAAGAAAAATAAGAACTATGCATATACATATATATGTATGTATGTATACATTCTTATGGATGATAGAACAAAATCTTTGGGCATGTAAATGTAGAAAACCACCTCCCCGGCAACGGTGTGAAAAGTTGATCGGTTCCCAAAGGAGGGTGAGACATTAAATTTATAACCCGAAACCTTCAAGGACCCCCACAACTTTATCACGGGGTTGAAGTAGAAATACGGGGTCAAACATAGGGATACATGAACATTTAGGACACTTAAGACCTTGCTCTTAAGTCAAAAAAGCCAATTCAATAGTTGATAAAAGTATGGAACTAGAACTAGTCTAGTAGATTGTCACGAAGTAAAACAAAATAAAGTAAAGAAATCAAAATAGAGTCCACATGATTCTACTAACAAAGAGAAGGAGTTCTTGGCTATGTAACCTCAAGTTGGGAAATTTATGCACCCGTTCTCGGGCGTAGACAACCCTCAAACACCCCAGCAAGCAACCTACATCTAAACATAGTACATACTGTGGTATCTGTTCTTGTAGGGGGTCATCCCACTCGCTTTCACACAACATGACTATAACCCATAAATGATATGCAACCTCTCTTGAGGATGACAACTCAACACCCTAGAATATTCTAGATACCATCTTAGGTCTATAATATTATGAGGTGCTAGAAATAGGTTTGGTTTGATCTGGGAAGAACCTGGTAGTGGGCCCGACCATGCCGGGCTGGGCCGGATCGTGCCTAGGTCTACAGTTCTGCACATATCACCTTGGATCGTCCTATTTTAAGATTCTGATCCAAACTACATTCTCTTATCTATTTCTACAATGAATCTCTCAATATAGGAGGAAATAGAAGTTCAAGCAAGAAAGAGATAAACCAAACTAGCAATAATAACCAGAAAGAGAAGATAGAATAGAAAGTGTACCTAATCTGAAATAAAACTGCTTGCTTAAGATAAAAATACATAAACATGCCCAAAACGGGCTACATAGCCAAGAAGGAGCTCAACTAGCCATGGACATGCATAGTTGGCACCGAACAAAGATGGAAGAACATCATTTGTACAGAAACAAAGGAGAACAATAGAAGAAAGGAGAGGAAGAAGAGATTTAACCAGTGGAGAGAGGTGGCTCTTGCTCCTTAGCCTCTGTATAGGCCAAATCTCATCTTTGGGTCCTCTTCCTTGGTCTTGTGAACTCCTTGGCCACCTTTCTCTTTGATTCTGCCCCAAAAGCAGCTTGGTAAGTGTATGGAGGTGGAATATTGATGGTAATGGTGGGAAGTGGGTGAGTGGAGGTGGAAAATGACAATGGATGGAAGAAAACTAAAGAGACGGGCATTGGATGACCACTTCAGCCTTTTTAGACCTTGAAACTCTCCCGCGGGGATCTGGGAACCTAAACGGGTTGGAACCACAGAATAGAACATATCATGTTCGGAACCCCTCTCCAAGTAGCAAGGATTGGGTATTTATAGGTGAAGGTAGAGTGTATGTAATGAGTGGTCACAACATCTATTTTGATTGCTACACTTGTCTCAACCCGACCGTGCCAATCTCGGCATGGCTGTTCCGGGTGTAGCAGTCAAGATATGTCACAATCAAGCCAGACACAGAGCTTGTAGTGGTTGAGGCAGACGTCGCAGTCGAGACAGTTGTCGCGGTCAAGACGGTTGTTGCGGTTGAGACAACTGTTGGCCTTGTCTTTAGCCTGACCATGCCGGGTATCCCAGTCACAGTGGATGTAGCGATCATGATGAGTGTAGCAGTCATGGTGGTCTTTGTTGCGGTTGTGGTTGTAGCGGTCATGACATTCTTTGCTACGGTTGTGGTTGTAGTAGTCGAGACAGTGTAGTGGTCGCAACCTTAATCCTTAGGGACAAACCCACCCTACGGGGGGGAGGCTATTACTAGTGGTTGATCTGCCCACGTCAATGAACCTTCTGATAGACATGGATGCTTTCTGATAAAGGAGTATCCATCGAAAATAGGGTCTTGGTTAGCAGGATCACCATCTTCTAAGATGGTGCACATAACCCGATGCTTGTGGGGTAGAATCCAGAGAAATGAAATCTTCTTGGGTTTGGTTCCTGCAAGTCCCAAAATTTGCTAGTTGAGCAACTCTATCTATAAATTACTAAAAGATAAGGACCTTGGGTTATTTTGGGGATATTAAGGCTATAATGACACAAAACCATAGATAATGGCTTAGCATAAATGCCTGAATTTGGGTGTTATTAGTGTGTCACAGTCAAGATTGGTATCAGAGCTTTAGGTTCGTTGAGTTTATAGGGGCATATGACTAGGGTTTGCGTCTGTTTTTGTATATCCAACGTATCTAATGTTAACTTCTTCTTATGCAGAAGAAGAAGGGAAAAATTATGTCTGGAGAACACAAAGAAGATGTAGAGAGCAGTGTGGCTACACCGGGAGGTGGTGCCAGGAGGTAGGCAAGATATGTTGGAGTGCCTAAAGTGCCTCAGTTTGACCCAACAACTGTGGCCAATACCACTTTTTAGTCCATTTTTGGAAAATTTATGGCCACTATGATGCATATGGTGAATAGAATGCCCATACCCCAAGTAAGTTTTTCTATCCCCGATCAAAGAAAATAAATATTGATAAACTATAATATTAGACAAAGTATGAGAAAAATGGCATATTCTACCTTTTTTCATTTATGTCAACTCACAACTCAATTGTTTCAATATACATAATTCTCTTCCTCATGCCTTCACATTCAAATTCACACAAACACATGCACTTAAAATTCTATTAACACTCACAAATATATATTAATATCAGCTGCCATCTCAAATTTTAAGTCACAAATATAATAATTATATAACAAATACATATCAACATTCAATTCACACTCACAAATACATATAAAAAAACAGACATCAAAGTTCAAGCTACCAAAATAGCAGTCAGGGTTCTAGGAAGACCTTTGAGAGGCTTTGACGTGTTGGAGCGTTGGATTATGTGGATATGATAGACTCGGCAGACGCGAACATGTGGCTGACCAAGTTGGAAAAGGTCTTCATGCAAATATCCTTGAAGAGGATAAGATGAAGCATACAATGTACCTATTAAAGGGGAGTGCTGGCCATTGGTGGGCCATCAAGGAGGAGAAGAGGCCTGGAGTGGTCATTGGTTGAGAAGATTTTTAGTGGGATTTTGTGATTCGATACTTCTCAGAGACTTACCTAGACTAGAAGATCTCTCAGTTCGAGAAGATCTAGCAGGCATCTATCATGATCAATGAGTATGAAGCAAAGTTCATGGAGCTTCTAAGGTTTTATCCACATATGGATGCTACAAACAAGGAGATGATCAAGTGCTTTGAGAAGGGCTTGAGTTTAGAGTTAACAATGACAGGGTCAACTTTAGAGAATAGGGAGCAATTTCCCACATTTGTGGAGTCTGTGAGGGAGATAGAATGCTCAACTATAGATAAGCGTGAGAAAATGCCAAGAAGAGATCGACATTATATCGGGGATAGCCTTTTGAAGGCTTTAATAAGCCTAGGTTTTCAACACCTTAGTCAAAATAGAGGTCGGTGTTTCAGTCTCAGTGGTCGCCAAGTAAGGGAAGAGACTACAATTTTTCACTGGTAGGAGCTCACAGTGCGACATCAATGTCAGTAACAGGGCTTTCTAGGCCACAGTACGAGACCAGGACTTGCCACAAGTGTAGGCAAGTAGGACATTTGAGATGGGCATGTCCTATGAAGGATTATTAGGTGACATAACAACCAAGATAGAGTCAGCTAGGGTCAACAGCTAGGGATGGAAAATATCCCCATAAACCCATAACCCATAAGACCCAAATGCATTAAGACCCAATTTAGAGTGGGTATGATGGGTCCCAGCTCACACATTGGGTCTAAATGAGGAGGGTTGATTTGGGTTTGGTGACACGTGTTCCCCCATAAGTCCCCACGATTCCCCCATTAGTTAGGTTAAGACTGGGTACACGCCTCTCATCTCGCGAGTCCTGACTCTAACTCTCACCTCCCCCCTCCTAAGTCCTGACTCCTTGAGGCGGAGACTCTTCTGTCTTTGCAACTCTCATCGTACTCCAAACATCGAGGCTGCTCTCTAGGATCGGAGATGCCAGTCACACCACACCAACACATAGAGGTGTTTCCATTACCGATTTCTGAGACACGTAGTGTCGAGACGCCAAGCAATGGAGTAAGGTTCCGCTGCCTCCACATTGTCCTCCTTCCCCATCATCCTCCTCCTCCTTTCCTTCCTCGCTAGCCTACTCTTTTCCTCCTTTGGTATGCCGCGCTTCTCCCTCCGCACTCAGACTCGGACGTGTCCCAAGGAACCGCATCCCTGGATGCTCTGCCCATGTGTGGGTCTCTTTTTAACTGGACACCTCCTCCAGATGCATGCAATACGGAGCCGAAAACAACTCTGAGATCGTGTGCATGTTCTATATGTGCTTGGTCACCGCACTAGACATGGCTCGACCTGAGGAGGTCTTAAGCAGAGTTGGAGCAGAAGATCTCAATGGGGTCGATGTAGTGGGACTGCCAGTGACGGTCATCTCTCAAGCCAATCCTTGCAGGAATGTGCTCACTAGCATGTAGAGGAGAGAAGCGGCGGTGATTGCTGAACGAGAAAGGGCGGGGGCCACTAAGTAGATGTGTTGCGGCTTTGCTAGTAAAGGCTGGGATAATCGATTGGTTATGTGAATCATAAGCCAAGATCAATGTTTTAGTACTACTTGTACAAGTGAGGTCAGGGCTGTAAAGATCATCACTCCCACACCAGCTACCACCATGACCGGTAGTTGGTGGCTTATCTTCTCAATCGAGCAGAAAAGCTTTACAGTTTGTAATATCTCCATCGAACTAGGATGTAAATGTTGAGCTATGATTATTTGAATTAGTTGTGTTCTGGATGTTTAGAATTAGTTGTGTTTTGGACAACTAAAATTTTGTGTATGTCCTAAAAAGTATTATATGAGTCTGTAGTGTTGAGAAAAAGAAACATATGTAGATATTACATCTGCAGGGATCATAGTACAAAGTGTGTCGACATGGTTTTCTATATAATTACTATTTCATATGCATATTTCATGTAAATCAAGGACGTCATTTGCAAATATTACATATACATGGATTAGATTGAAAATTATGTCGACATGATTCTCTATATAATTCTTTACTTTGCAGATTTCATTAATACTGTGGACCTAATTGCAAATTTTAGATACGCAGGGGTCAGGCTGCAAATTGTTGGAAATTGTGCCCAGATAATTTTTTGTATAATTCATTATTTGTGCTTTCATTAAAACTATGGACATGGTTGCAATTATTACATATGTAGGGTTCATGATCCAAATATTAAAATTGTGGACATGATTGAAAATGTAACATGCACAAGCGTCAGGCTACAAAAAAATTCATTTTTAGTGCCTAAATGTTGGAAGTTGGTCAAAATGGGTTTTAATAAGTACCCATTACCTATTGGGTTGGGTATGGGTATGTATTATTTTGTATTTTCTTCAAATGGGGTGGGTATGGGTCAAATAAAAATTTAAATGGGTATAACGGGTATGGGTATGGGTTCTTCATACACGCCCATTTTCCATCCCTATCAACAACAACGTCACTTTAGAAGTGGCGATGGTAGAGGACGTGGTTAGGCATCACAAGATGGTTCTTCTCGATAGGCTAGCTGAGGATGGGGAGGACAGCATGAAACAACTCGATTCTATGCCATGAGTCAGTCGGAAGGTGTAGTCAACCATCGGTCCGTGATAGATTAGATGGAGTTATTTCATTTCGATTTGTATTCTTCATGCTTTATATTTGTTTTGGTTGACCCGGGTGAGACACACTTTTTTATCACTAGAGAAGTGATAGATGGTTGTTCTTTGCCTATTAGTCATAGATGTGATAGTCTTCACTTAGAAATCCCTTTGGCCGGTTCCCCCGAGTTCTGGGAGGTGTGCCCATCCTACGTTCTTTTTTCTTAGGACACATCATTCAAGCAGATCTTATACCACTTGACATGCATGGATTTGATGTCATCATTGGAATGGATACTTTGGAGAAGTATCGGGTGGTCTTGGATTCTAGTGCCAAAGTGGTGACATTCTTTGATGGTGATGCTTCATGGGTCTTCTAGGGATATGAAGATTCCTTTGATGTGTCTTGTGTCAGCTATGACAGTTGAGAGGTTGATTAGGCAAGATTGTGAGGTGTTTTTGGCACATTTGGTGGATACCAAGGTGAGGAGTCCTAGTATCCACGAAATGCCAATTGTTTGTGAGTTTGAAGATGTGTTTCATGATGAGTTTCTTGGTGTTCCCCCACCTTGAGAGATTGATTTTGAGATCAATCTAATTCTTACAGTCGATAACACAGACACCGTATAAGATGACACTAGATGAGATACAAGAGTTAAAGAAGTAGTTGTAGGAATTGCTTGAGAAGGGATTTATCAGACGAAGCAAATCCCCTTGCGGTTTGACGTGGAAAATTATCGCACTAACAAATTCACTCGGGGTTGAAATCCCTGAGCTTTACCAAAACCTTGTGCAATAATACCACCCGCAAGCGGATGGGTCTTATCGCAATATAGTTGAGGATCGAATCCTAAGAGACAACATTTTTAAGAATCGTCATTAGTCGAATCTAGCTCAAGTAAGACTAATATTTAGAGCAGTTGGTTGATTTGAGGTTAATTAAACTAACTGTAGGAAAGTAAAGAGCAGAATTAAAGTTGATCTAGATAAATGATATGGAATCACTGGGATGGTCCTGAGTTTCACCGCCACTACACATGCAAACACATCAAAGCATCAAACATCCAGGCAAAACATAACCATCCAAATGGAGCTGCTACGGCTCCGAAGATATAGAAATCCAAATGAAGTTTTGGCCCCCCTATACAGCCGTTAGGCACACAGAAGCATCACCGTGGGCTAGATGACTCGTCCCCTCACATATCATACATTTACGACTTCAAGGAATCCCATCAGAAGTCCTCGTCAAAGAGTCAACCATGCTAATCGACAAACAACAAGGTGATTAATCTACAAGCAAACATCAACGATTAACAAAGAAGATATAAAATCCAACTAAGGTTGTGGGCCCCCTATATAGGCGTTAGGCACACATAAGCATCACCGTAGGCTAGATGGCTTGTCCCCTCACGGATCATACACTTACGACCTCAAGGAATCCCATACTATTTCTAGTTTGGGAGTCAATCTCATTAAACGACATTCTACCCTACATATAAAAGTTCTCACAACATAGGGAAGAACAAGATGAAAGCAAGCAAATAATCAACCTACAAACATTAACGATTAACAATGAAATGAAAATTTATATACATTGACATGGAATGTTTAATAAGAGAACATGCTTGCATGGGCAACAAGGCTAGTCCACGCACCCCAGTGAAAAGGAACTACTCGCTCATGATGTGAGAAACAAGAAAATAAGAGAGAGGGAAGATTCTGCCATGAGCATGATGCAGAAGGTAGACACAGCTCGGTGAAGATAATGCATTCTTCTACTTCATGTCAGAGCAGATCTAGATGAGGAACAAGGGATGCCAAGAGAGACCAGGCAGTCTATCTCACTCCTCCTTCCTTCTATTCTCGGTCTCCTTGATCGCAGCAAGAGCAGCAGGTGAAGTGATACTAGCATGGATGACGGATCTGGATTGAATCCTATGTTCGGGCAGCCTGGCGGCGTCCCAGATCCAATGCCCAAATGAGGACCCTGCTGGTCCTATTTATAGGCTCAGACGGGGGCTTGACATTTTGTGCCCTGTTGCAATTTTCATAGTTTGATTTGGAGACCATTTAGATGACAAAACGGTCTTGGTTATATGATCATACAGTCTTAGTTGTGGCTCCATATAGTCATGTATTAAGTTCTCTCCAAACGGTTTTGCTTCTAAACTCCAAACGGTCTTGGACATAAGACCATACAGTCTTGTGCTTTTATCTAAATGGTTTGGTGGTTTTGTCTCCATGCGGTCTCTACTTTCAGCATTCAAGCGATCACGATCGGTCTTCAGTCCTTTTGATGCCCTAACAATCTGGAAATTGGCCTCCAAACGATTTTGTGAAACTGATAGGCGCCAACTGGTCTTTACTTGTGCTGGCTTCAAATGGTCTGTAAGACTGATCACGGCCTTGGTAGAGTGCGCCGCCAACCGGTTTGCTGCCGAACGGTCTACTGGGTCATGCATCTGACGTCAAACGGTCTTCACGGCTGCTATTCTTACGGCAGGCACTGGCCAACCGGTCCTGCGGTTTGGAAGGTAGAGGGTGCATGGTGGCTGGTTGTTGTAGGTGGGTGGTGATCCCGACAGAGTTAGGGTTTGTAGGCTAAAGAAGATGGAGGTGGTTGCAGGTCTAGGGAAGAGATGTTGATGTTGTAGGTGCTGGGCAATACAACCGGTCTTGGACAGAGGGGGAGTCCATACGGTCTTGAGTTACTCTACCCTAATGGTTTTGTGAAACCGATAGGCGCCAATCGGTCTTCACCTGTGCTTGCTCCAAATTGTTTTGAGTGGTGGCTAGCCAAACGGTCTCTGGACTCACGGTCTTGGGGGACTGTTTGCTGCTCCATGGTATTGAGATCACGAGGAGCAAGTATGTCAGTAATCTGTAGGACGATGGCTGCAGGTTGGATGTCTGTTGATTGCAACGAGCTAAGGTGGTCACGCGAGGCAGCGCTACTCCTCACTGTCTTGGTGGGGGAGCTTCCTCACAATTTGGTTGCAGGTAGGGGTGAGAAAGAAACGGGAGGTGAGGTAGCCATGACTGAGGTTCACTAGGGTACGAGAAGGCAGGAAGCATGAGATCGAGCAGAGGTGAGCTGCTGGTCTAGATGCTCAAACAGTCTCGGCTCCCAACATCCAAATGGTCTTAAGGACCGTTTGGGCAGGTGGCTGGAGCGGTGGTCATCCCGGACGTGAGGAATGTAGGTGGATGGAAGTGTGATGCCCTCAGCAGGTGGTGTAGGAGTTAGGGTTATGGCGGGAGGAAGAAGAAGGGAAATAGTAGGTGAAGCCCTTCATCAGATTTCCCAACCGGTCTTGAATGGAGCGGCCCATACGGTCTTGAATGGAGATGCCTATACGGTCTTGAGAAGAGATGTCCATACGGTCATGTAAAACTATTTAGAGGAAAAATGATAACCCAAGATCATTAGGGCAGATCGCTTGATTGAATGGATTGGGTCCATTTATCAGTGATCTGATGGTGAAGAAAAGCTCACGGTCTGAGACCGAATGGATGAACGGCTAAAACCAATAGGTTGAAACTGTATGGATGAAACCATATGGGTGAAACCGTATGGTCAAGACCAAGGATGAGTGAGGGTAGATCAAGGTTTAAGAAAGGTGGGTCCCACTCAAAAAGGGTTTGATTTGAATGATGTGTTGATGATTGAAGGTGGATTACGGTTAAATGGAGGTGGGTTTCAGTTGATTGTTCAACCTCATCATGACCTGCATAAATTCAACATAAACTCAGTTAATAATTCTAGTAATGGAACCAATTAAGTAATTTTGTATATTGTGATATTTAGTGAATGAAATCAGATGAATTGAATCAAAATGAGCTCAAGATGGCGAATGAATAACATGATGAATATGCATTCATAAAAACACCCCAAACTTAAATGTTACTCGTCCTCGAGTAACACAAAATCTGAAACAGTCGCCAAAAGAATACTTTCAACTTGTGTGGTTGCCTCATCTTCACATCACGATTGTTTTCTTTCTGCTCAGTATGACTAAGTATCTCAACCTCTTGGGACCACTGAACACATCTTACCATATCTTCATTCCTAAGTTTGTTTTCCAACATCACTTCCTCCTCACTTTTTCCAACAACAAGCATGTCAAAGAGTTTTGTAAGAGTCCAGAGATACCCGCAGAACAACAAGTGTGCACCTGATCTGACACTAGTGTTTTTCATGATAGTGGAGGCATTCATTATGCCTTTAGGTAGAAAAGGGAATGAAGGGTGGTATGGAAGGAAGAAATAAATCTCTCCTCTATTTGACTTGAGATTTTTATTATATAATTTGCAATTTCATTTATTTCTTTTTTGTGTGCAAATCTCTCCTCTATTCGACTCGAGATTGTATTTATTTGTGTGCACTTTGGCATCTTTTCTTGGTGGTACGCCCCTATTAATTTGCGATGGGTATGGAAGAAGTGAATATAGAGGGAAGTGGTGTGCGACCCTGAGCTTAGGGTTTGGCACTATTTTGGCTATTTTTGTTTCTTTTTTATGGATGGAGGGGTACGAAGATGATAGAAGAAGTGTAAAAGAGAGTTCAGATCAGAATGTAACTTGATTTACAATTTCGTGCACTGGTCTGTTCTCTTTATCGTACTCTGCTCAAATAATGACTTGATGAGGATCTAGTGGGGATTCCATGTTGTTGTTCTACTAGTCAGTTAGGAAGCACGATGTGTTTGATCCCTATCAGTCTGACAGACACTTGCCATTTTTTGCATAAAGATCGTGATGTTAGGATTCATTAGCTTTACAAGATGATTTCAATCAAAAGGCTAATTTTCATAAGAAGGTCCTTTTGAGGATCTGCTTCGAATAAGGAGTGTATAATGATCTAAAATGCATAGAGATTGAAACAAAAAAGTGTCAAAACTTCATCCAGTATATGTTCAAATTTCTTTGGAAAACTTTAAAAATTTTAAAAAAATTGAAAATTTTGGTCAAAAATGCAATGATGAAGTCTTAAATATGAATTAGATGGGTGAAGGTGGAAAGTAAAGTGCATACCACCCACCCTCCACCCTGAACTTAGAAATTTGCTCATCTCGAGCAAACACTAAATCCGAGATGGAGGGGGAAATGCATGATGGTTAGACCACCAGATGTGGTTGCATTCCTATCAGCGTGCATCCTCCATCTGAAAATCTCAAAAATGAAGATAAATAAGAAATCAAGATAGAATCTTGCAATGCAACTTTTATTTGGTGCAAAATTATCTAAAAAGTAAAAACAAAATTGAGAAAAAGTTCTAATTCAAAATTAAAAACAAATACGAATTTATTGATCGGGTTGCCTCCCGACAAGCGCCTTTGTTTTACGTCGATGGCTCAATTTGATTCCTTCAACTTTTACGGTGGATATGTTGGATTGGTGAGATCCAACATTGCTTCAGAGCCTGTGTCAGTACAGGTGAAATATCTCTTCAATCGTTGACCATTTGCCACAAATTTGCCTGACTTTTCACTCCATAAAGAGAAAGCACCATGTGGGGAGATGCTCTTGATGATGTAAGGTCCAGACCAGCGAGAATAGAGTTTTCCTGGGAATAACTTTAGTCTTGAGTTGAAAAATAGAACTTGGTCTCCTACTTGTATGTCCTTTCTTTTCAGATGACCATCAAACCAAAGTTTCGTACGTTCTTTATAGATTTGTGCATTTTCATAAGTTGTCATTTGGAGTTCTTCCAGCTCCTGAAGTTGCAAAATCCTGGCTTGGCCTACTTTCTTCATATCGAAATTCAGTTGTTTTATTGCCCACCATGCTTTGTGTTCGAGTTCAACAGGCAGGTGGCATTACTTTCCATAGATCAATCGAAATGGTGTAGTTCCAAGGGGAGTCTTAAAAGTAGTTCGGTAGGCCCACAATGCGTCATTGATTTTCACTGACCAATCTTTTCAATTGCGGCCTACTGTCTTTTCCAAAATAGCCTTAAGTTGACGATTAGAAACCTCTACCTATCCACTTGTTTGTAGATGGTAGGGCGAGGCTACCTTGTGTGTTACACCATATTTCCTCAGCAACGCCTCAAAGCTTCTTTCAAGAA
The DNA here is from genome assembly GCA_963693085.1 of Alisma plantago-aquatica. Taxonomy (NCBI): domain Eukaryota; kingdom Viridiplantae; phylum Streptophyta; class Magnoliopsida; order Alismatales; family Alismataceae; genus Alisma; species Alisma plantago-aquatica. Next base: position 808,506,777 of record OY856409.1, read on the forward strand.
AATGAGAACCTCCGTCGGATATCACAGTGCGTGGAACACCAAATCGGGGAAAGATAATATCTTTGAACATCTTGATAATGGGTTTGGAATTGCTAGTAATGGTTGGAAGGGCTTCGACCCATTTTGATATGTAATCGACCGCGACTAGGATGTAGGAAAATCCGTAAGAAGATGGGAATGGACCCATGTAGTCCACACCCCAAACATCAAATATCTCGAATTCTTGCCATAGTTTAAGTGGCATCTCATCTCTTTTCATAATGTTACATGTTCTTTGACATTTTTCACATGATAGAACAAAGTTGTAGGAGTCTTTGGATATAGTTGTCCAAAAGAAACCACATTGCAAAACTTTCAAAGCAGTTTTCTTAGAACTCATATGGCCTCCAACTGGACATGAGTGACATTGCTCTAAAATGAGTTGGGCTTCTTCCTCAGCTATACAACGTCTGTAAAGACCATCAACACAAATCTTGAAGAGGTACGGCTCATCCCAGTGATACTGTTTCACATCATGAATGAATTTCTTCAATGCATTTTCGGTGATTCAGGATGGATGTCACCAGTGGAGAGGTAGTTCACATAGTCCGAGTACTAAGGGGTAGCTTCTGAAATTGTCATTAGTTGGTCATTCAGAAGAGAATCGTTAATAGGGATCTTCTCAGTTTCTAGAGTGTGGATGCGACTGAGGTGGTCAGCCACCACATTCGCTGTACCCTTCTTATTTCTTATCTCTAGATCAAATTTTTGTAGGAGGAGAATCCATCTTATTAACCTGGGTTTAGCATCTTTCTTAGCTAGGAGGTAATAGATGGCAGCATGATCTGTGTAGACAATGACTTTTGAACCTATGAGGTAGGATCTGAACTTGTCAAAGGCATACACGACTGCCAGGAGTTCTTTCTCAGTAGTTGCATAATTCCTCTGAGCCTCGTCAAGGGTTTTCGATGCATAGTAGATCACATAATGTTGAGCAACTTCATTCCATGTTGACAAGCTTCGGTTGGCTCCTTGTATGGTGTGATCATCACTTTCCACATATCAAAGTTCATCCCTTGAATGTAGAACTACATACGCCTCTTCCAATAGAGGAAGTTGGTGTCGTCGGAGATCGGAGGACACATGGAGAAGCCTCCCTGTAGGTTTAGTGAACCAAGTAGGTTCTCACCCATCTTCTCATCTCGTGGGAGATTTTTGGAGAAGTTCATTGGCTCTGATACCACTTGTTGGATCTAGGGCTCTAGAAGGGGGTGACTAGACCTTCAAAATTCTCACAAGAATAGTTAGACCTTCAAATTATATTAATTGAAACCAAAAGCTTAAGTACAATTTGAAGTCCTATCTAAGCAAGCAAAGCAATGATGAGAGATATTGAAACATCCACTTGGAAAAGGTGGTTAGAGTGGTTCCAATATCCAAACTAGGATATAGTCAATCCAATACCTAGAGAGGTCAACCTCTAGGACTTTGCAACCCATGTATACTTATATTCAATCACAAGATATACAAGGAGACCACCATACATCCAAGGACTTACATACTCTAGACAAGAGTCTTTCACCTACACAAGGACTTACCCACTTGATCAAGATGTCTTCAGGCTTCAACAAGGGCTTACCCACACTTGCATCAAATCTTTGGCCTTCAAGGAATTACCCACTCTTCTTGAATCTTCACCTTGCCCTTATCCTTCACCTGGAGAAGATCTTCACCTACCAGCAACTTCACCTTCACTCAGAGTAGCTTGCTTCAACCTTTGATCTTTGAGAAAGGGGATTGGGAAAATGGAAGGAATGAGAGCTTTACAAGCACATGGAGGTAGCTCTCTTACAACATACCTAACTCACTCATAATCATGAATGTTTTGTAAATGAGAGAGAGAGAAAAGGTCTCAAAGGGTTGTATTACACTCGACTATAGCAAGGACTAAGGAAAACATGAAGAGCAAACTTGGAATGAACTCCAAGGGATCCTATTTATAGTTGGGGTGTTCCTTTGAGTGTGGGATCACTTAATAATGAAAATAGCCATTTTACAACTTGCAACAGATCTATTTTTGTTTACAACAACTCTCCAACAGTTATAATCAATTTTTCTGTGTTTTCTGTACAGTACATTCAGTCAAGTTCCAATAAAAATAAATCGACCGATCCACTAACCGACAAAGCTAATTTTCAAACTATCAGTTGAGTTTGTTCTGGGAAACTCGAGCGATGAGTCAAAATAAATTTTAGTCAGTGAGTCGGTCGGTCGAGTTTTATGAGTGTACAACTCGAATGAGTGATCATTTCAAAAAATCCATCACTGGATCGGTCGAGTTTCCAACTCGACTGACAAAGTTGCTGTGACAAATTTTCCAAAATGATTTTAGAGTGACCAAACGTTGGAATAAAGTGTCCCTAATTTTTTCTTATCTTTGTTACAAGTCATATCATCAATACAAGTGATTGCAAAATTAATCTAAGGTGATCTGGAGTGATTTTCCAAATTTCACACTTATATTGCTTTGACTTGAACTTAGATAAGCTGGGGCTTGTGTAACTTGATCCTTTTCATGTACCTAAAGCCTGATATCAATCTTGAACAAACATATTAGATACATATGAATGGAATGGTTAAGTCATTATCAAAATACAGACAATGTATAACTCTCAAGTCCACAACATGATATGTGTTGCATGTGGTAGGCTTTGTGGACTCATATGTAATAAGTTTTTGGATTATGGTGCTTTAATGTAATCCGTTTTAATTTCCTATGTTTTTGGGTGATTCACTCACTTAGTGTTGTTTTCTCTTCTGGTTTTGAGTAATCTCATTTGTGGCACATCGGGGCATCACAGTTTGGTTGGTATCAAAGATTTAGGTTCATTGAGTCCATAGGGACCTAGGACTAAGGTGTGTATCAATTCTAGTATCCTTTAGTCTGTCTTATACTGAGTCATGCTTATGTAGAATAAGAAGAAGAAGAAGAGGAATAGTAGAAAAGATGGCAGGAGAACGTGAAGAACACGTTGTAGAGAGCAGTGTTGCTGCACCCCGTGATGTTGTGAGGGCTCAGGCAAGAGAATATTGGGTTCCTGATGAGCCCCAATTTAACCCATTCGTGGTAGAGAACCCTACCTTCCAATCTCTATTTGGGAAGTTTATCGTGACGATGATGCACATAGCGGACATAATGCCTGCCCCTCAGCCTAGGGCAGCTGTCCCTGGTGCCAAATCTCTAGGAGTTGGGAATACCTTTGAGAGGTTGATACGCGTTGGTGCGATGGAGTATGTTGGTACAATTGATCTAGCAGATGTTGATCTTTGGCTGACGTAGTTGAAAAAGGCTTTCAAGATCCTTAATATCCTCGAGGACGATAAGGTGAGACATGCAGTGTATCTTCTGAAGGGGAGTGTTGGCCATTGGTGGGCCATTAAAGAGGAGAAATGACCAATCATTGATATCAATTGGGAGGAGTTCAGACAAGAGTTTGTCAGCATGTACTTTTCACATACCTATCTAGATGAGAAGATTAGTTAGTTTGAGCAAATGCGATAAGGATCCATGTCCATCAATGAGTACAAAGCAATGTTTATGGAGTTGTTGAGGTTTTATCCTCACATGACATCAATGGATGAGGAGAGGATTTGATGTTTTGAGAAGGGTCTGAACAGTGAGCTGACAATGACAGCGGTAGCCCTTGAGAACCATGAGAAGTTTACAACATTTGTGGAGTCCATCAGGAGGATTGAACAGTCTGTGGTTGAGAAGTGGGAGAAGAGTGCCAAGAAGAGGTCAGCACAGTACCAGGGACAGTCGTCAGTAGGCTTTAAGAAGCCAAGGTTTTCTGCACCGCCAACATAGCAGAGGTCTAGTGCACAGACCCAGTGGTCTCCTAGTAAGGGAAGAGGACACATCAAGAGCTCAAAGTGTAGCATCATCTTTAGTGACATGGTTGTCTAGGCCATGGTATGAGAGCAAGACCTGCTACAAGTGTGGATAGGTTGGACATGCAAAGTTGTTTTACCCAATGGAAGATGATGAAGTGACTCAGCAACCAAGGCAGAGCCAGCAAGGTTGGAAAAGATAGCAGTTAAGTGGCAGTGGAAGGGCACGTGGACAAGCCTCTCAGACTGGTTCTTCAGAACAAGCCAATAGAGGAAGACAACGGCAACAGGAGATGACTAGATTCTACACTATGAGTCAGTCTGAAGGGGTGGGTCAACCTGTGAGTAATGATAGGTCAGATGGAGTTGTTTCATTCTGATTTGTCTTCTTCTTGCTTTATATTTGTTTTGGTTGATCCGAGTGCAACACACTTTTTGTCACTCGAGAAGTGATTGATGTTTGTTCTTTTCCTATTAGCCATAGGTCTTCATTTATAAACCCTGTTAGTTGGTCCTATAGAGTTGTCAGACGTGTGTTCTTCCTGTGTCCTTTCTTTCTCAAGACATAGCATTCAATTGGATCTCTTACCACTTGATATGCATGGATTCGATGTGATCCTTAGAATGGACACCTTGGAGAATTATTAGGTGGTCTTGGATTGTAATTCCAAGGTGGTGACATTCGTAGACGGTGGTGTGTCGTGAGACTTCCAAGGTGATAGGAAGATTCTTCCTACCTGTTTGGTGTTGGCAATGGTAGAAGAGAACTTGATGAGACATGGTTGTGATGCATTCTTAGTGCATGTGGTGGATATCAAGGTGAGGAGTCCAAGTATCTAGGAGGTTCCAGTTGTCAAAGAGTTTGAGGATGTGTTCCTAAATGAGTTCCTAGGTGTTTCCCTTATTAGAGAGATTGATTTTGAGATCAATCTAGTCCCAGGCATGCAACCGATAGCATAGACACCATATAGGATGGCGCCAGCATAGATGGTAGAGTTAAAGAAACAATTATAAGAGAGAGAGAAGGGCTTCATCTGACTAGCGGTGCAGAGGAAAATCTTGCCAGCCCCCAGACGTGATCCTTTTCTAGACACTTCTGTCTTTCAGAAAATCCTCTAATAACTCCCTTGGGTTCTATAGAGTTTGTAAAGTTTAATAATTATTACTAATTAAATGAGGAACCTATGCTCTGATACCAAATGTAATGACCCCGCCTCCCAGTAACCCCCAATTAAGGGAGACCAAGAGGTCAGAGTCGTTATCCCAATTTTCCAAATCAAAGGTTTGAGAGTAAGATATAATCTCAAGAATTATATTAGTTAGACTAATAAAGTATGATCTATATTACATATTATTTAAGTAGTTACTTATGTATAGCGTGTACATGGGTCTAGTGGGTCTGGGTCCAGTCATACCCATTATTGGACCCGCTTATATGCGGGTCCAAGGGTATGCAAGTATAAAAAATAAGACCCGTGATGGGTTTTTAAGGGTCCAGATTTGCGGGTTTGCGGGTCTACCCGTACCCATTTACAACCCTAATTTCACGCCCCCAAAGGGCCAAATGGCGCCGGAGATGAAGCTTTTTATTCTTGAAACTTGAAAAAAGAAGAAGAACCAGTCTTGACGACGCCAGAGAAGAAGATCGGCGAAGAAGAAGGAACTTCACGGCCTTGGTGTTGTCGATGGCGCCTTGTTAATGTGGTTTCTTGCTCCAAATCACACACAGCTAGTCGTCGGTGGAGGAGGCTTGGACACGGTTGGCAACACGTCTGGAATGAAGTGAGAAAGTGAAGAAGACGGTGGTCGGTTAGGATTAAAAACCCCTATTCTCGTCAAAAGACACGACGTGTTTCTTGACAGAACTTCCTTTATGCATTACAAAACACGTCGTGTGCTACTATGTACACGCTGTGTTCCGAATCCAGAAATTCAAATTGTGTCTCTTTTACTGATAACGACGCACCATGTTCAAATAAAGACACGTCGTGTTATTTTCCAGATAAGTTATGCTCCCCGTTGTTGTTGTAGTACACGCCATGTCTGAATAAAGACACGTCGGTGTTCTTTTCCAGATTGAATATTACTTTGGTCTGCTGGATAGTGACATGACGTGTTTTTTTGAGTTTTTGCTCGCTTTTTTCCTACTGTAAGAAATGATACGCTGTGTCAAATAAAGATACGTCGTGTCTCTTTGAATTTCTATAGAATTTAGCTTCTCGCCAGCACTCATAGAAGTATAGTGATGCAAGTATAAGTATTTAAGTTATTACATACATCCATGACAAGCTTGATTTTGGGAAATTTAAAGATTGTTCTTGACTCAAACTACTAGAATAAATTCTAATCTAATGTGGGGTCAACTCCCTAAGTTCCTCCATTTAAAGTCCAGAGTAGGACTCTTTAGTCTTTTGATCAAGCATCTTGGAGGGAGCAAGTTGCTCCATTGTCAACTTCATCTCCTGTGATGTAAAGCTTGCATCGTTGTCCATTGACCTTGAAGGAGGATTGTTTCCCTTATAGCTCCACGGTTCCATACGGAAAGACACGTAGGACTAAGAATGGTCCAGACCACTTGGATCTTAACTTGAAGGCAATGGTTCCCAAATAGATTTGTTTGATGCCCAGAAATAGTTTATTGGCAACTAAAAGTATAAAAATGGCACTTTTAGAGATTGTAGGAAGATTTTAGTATTTTTTGGGTGCTATTTACCTATTTTTAGGCATTTTCAGTAATTTGTGGGCATATCACCATTTTTTTACGCTTTTAGTCATTTTTGGGTGCTATATAGTCATTTTTAGGCGCCTTTAGCTATTTTTGACGCACATTTACTACTTCAAGCATTTAATTCTTGGGCACGTATTTATCAATTTTTGGATGCTTTTAGCGATGAATACACACCTAATTATCATGAATACATACCTACTTTCCTCATGCCCTCCATCTACTTCTCTCACTTCCCATCACTCACTACTTCTCTCACTTCCCTAATCTTCCTCCACCACCTTTCTCCTTGCTTCTCTAATCTTCCATCATCACTTCCCTCCTCTTTTTTTACCTCTTTCCTCAAAAGTATATCATATTACTCTCATTTGAATGTATTTTTTATCATAAATTTAATGGTTTTTATTTTGTTCAAAAATTCATCACGGTTTAGAAATTAAAAATAAAATAAAATTTCCTTCTCATCACATCGTCTCTATATATCACTTTTATATTTCTCTCTCAAAAATATATCAATACTAGTCTTGTTTGAATGCATTTTTTTATAAGGAATATTTCGTCAAAAAATTCATAACAATGTAAAAGTTATAAACAAAACAAATTTATTTATGCATCAAACAACTTTTACTTACCATCCAATTATCAGTAGCCACGTCACAATCCCAAAACAATTTTTTCTCCGGCCCTACTTTAGACGCGCTTTGTGGCCTTTGCCCCTGACCAACAGATGTCGTGGTTGTCTCATCTGCTGGATGACCTGACGATCTCCAGATTATTCTTTAAACTAGTGAATGCACACGTGCACATGCACGTGACATATAAAAGTTGTTGGAATTGCAATAGAAAAATACCATAATGTTAATATTGTTAAATAAGAAAATTTTAACTATTTCTTTCATAAATAATAAAAATACATATTCATTTTGTAACTGAAAGTTCATTATGTGACAAAATTCTATAGGTGATGTGACGCATCTGTTTTCCCTTCTAAAACTGAAGTTTAATGAGCTCATCCTCATACAAACAATCAAAGAGAGGTGGACACCTGATTGGAGAAGAAAATATGAGTTTAATTATTTAATAAGAAAGGGGAAATAAATAAATAATAAATATTATAGTATAATATCTCACTTATTATCAATGCATGTAATCACTTTCTGGTGATTTAATCCTAAAGATTTTTTAATTTATTTCGAACCTTTCACATATGAAAAAATGATTAGTATAAATATTTAGACAATTTAATAATATAATCGTATATGCAGTCAAAATACTTACAGTTCTAGTGATGATTTTGGCAAAATGTTGTGTTTCAACTGTAATTATTGATGATTTTGTATTTGTTGTCACACGAAGCTTTGGAATGACTTTTGTTGTAAGTATATACAAATAACAATCATAAAAAGATTGTATCGTAAAACACAACTGGGAATATAAATTATAAGGAAAACAAAAGTACCAATTCAAATTTTAAGATAGATACAAAATAAAATCAAAAAGTAATGTTGTGTTTGATGTCAAATAAAAGACTCATACATTCTTACTTAATATCTAAGGGAACTACATCTTAGACTTTAGTTGTTTGTTTCATTGTTGTTGGCGTCCCTTGTGATTCTTGAAAAAATGGTTGGGCATCTTGTGCTTTGACATGAAAAAGTAATTGATTCCATTTTGTCTTTGATAATATGATATCCACCATATATTCACCATTTTCCTATATTATTAGACAAATTTAATATTAATACAGATGTAAAGTTCATCAATATTATATGTATATGTATAAAAATATGGAGTACCCGTGAGTGGATATTGTTTAGCTCTACAACGGTATAACCAAGGAGATGATGTGCAGTTGTATCAAATAATGTTAATTTAATAGAATCAAAAGTGTCCATGACTTCAACTTTCATAATGTACCTATAATCAACAAAATGAAATATTTATTTACAAGCTAATTATAATATATAGATATATTACATGATAAAAGAAGGTAAATTGCCCGAGGACACTATCTTTTGCTCCACATTTGGGGCAGACCTTGCCTTGACCATTTTCATCATATACTTTCTTGCTACACCTCACACATGCATTGTACCAAAGGGTTTGATCACGGTAAATCTGTACAACTGCAGCCTTAATTTCATATGTGTGATCCTAAAAATGTTCAACATGTTATTTTCATATTATATACATTTAAGTATTTGTATAAGTTACAAACATTGAGGTATCTTACTTTGCGTAGTGCCCCACTCTGTAGGGATTCATGCAAGATGGAAAGATTGATCCTTATTGCCTCTATATTATCTTTTTGCATGGACACATTCACAAGTGATGAAGAACCAACACCGCTTTCAGACAACCTATTGAATTTATAGAATTCAATTTAGAAAGAAATATATATAAACTACTGTTTGAATGTGTAATATGAAAATGACTACCTTGACTTCATTTCATCAACTCGTGGCAATGAGGGGTTAAAGAGAAGTCTTTTTGTGTAAGTACTTGACATGTATAAACCTATAATTATTATTAAATTAATTTAAAATAAGTCTCACAAATAGAATTAAATTTATTGATTGTGTCTTACCTTGGAAGCATCAAACTTGCAATCTAGTAATAACAACTATACTTCTCATTTCAAACTGTGCTTTCAAGTTGTCATGTAACATCACAACTATTTCACCCCACAATGAGCACCTAGCCATAGTGTGCCTAAATACCATAAATATGCATATAAGTTTTAGTAAATGAATATTTTGTTTTAGTGATTGAGTAATTTAAATAATTTGTATTTATTACATTTCATTTTGTAATATGATGTCACACTTGGAAACCTGTTCACCAGATCTCTTCGTAATGCTTTGAATATCATCAACATTGGTAATCATTCCAATGACATCTGTAATTGACATAGAAGACTTTATGAATATTATAAAATGATATTATAAATGAAATTAAAGTAAAAATACCTATAAGAAATGTCTTCTTATCTTTAAGACCCTGAAAGTCATCAAACTCGGTAAACTAAAATGAGTAAACATGTATTTTTTCGTAATCTTCAGATGCTTCAGCAACCACACAATTTTTGTTAATTATGCACTCTTCATTCTTCTTTGCATTTCTATAGTCATTTCGAATGTCTTCGACACAAACATTATTCAATACATAACACTTCCCTTCATTTAAAGTATTAATGAATTTGTTAACTGCATCACCAATTAAACTGGCTTCCATCCTCTCTCCCTAAGAAACAAAAGATACATCGAGGCATTACATAAACACATGGATGTATTTTAAATAAGAACAAATTCAGAACTTTGTAATCTAGTATACCTATTCATTGATAAACAACAATTTCTACTTCATTCTTCCCCTTGATATTTCATGTGCTTTCCATTTGAAGGCCACGCGAACCTTTAAATTCCAGTTTAGGTATCGATGTACACGTATAAAGGGGGTATAGTTATCTTTCATCATCCTATTTATAACATTTAAAGATGTTAGCTTAGAAAAGTTGTAAATACAAATAATCAACATGAAATATTAAGATAAAAGCATACCATCAATAAAGGACAATACTTCTTTGTATACTATATTTTTTGTAAATATTCCACCATTGAAATTCTTCTCTCCTGGTCTAACCAAGACCTTCGTTGTATTTTGGGATGTCCCTCTTGACAGTGCTACATACAACTGTCCATGAGAGAATACAGGATGGGGCAAATAAATTCTAACATTAGGGATAGTTTGACCCTGTGACTTATTTATTGTCATTACAAAACTCAAACGCACAGGAAATTGTTTTCGTTTAAAAGCAAATGGAAGACCATCATTGTCAGGCGTTATAAGAGGTATTCTAGGTATGAAAACTCTTTTTCCCCGTGCTTGACCAACTGTAACCTCTGCATCAATTACATTTTTCTGAAACCCTTTACAAACCAGTCGTATACCATTGCATAACCCATTTGCCGGATCAATATTTCGCAACAACATTATAGGACATTTTTTCTTTAGCCACAATACATGAGGGGGAAAACCATTTGGAACCAGTGAATTGAGGAATTATTTAGGGTAGTTATGATTTTCATCATCAACAACACTATCAAAACTATAATATGTGATCTCCTCCCCAAGAAATTGTTGTATGAGATCATTATTCATTTTGTCAACATACTCATTCTTCATGCATAATATTGCACAATTCATCATGTAGTCAGTCGACGTTGCATTATCACCGAGAGTGGGAAAGACATGTTGTATGAGTCATTTCTTAGAGGTCGCATCATCTATGTACTCAAGAACCATTTCATGTGGGAGGCAAACATAATCATCATCGAATACTGGTTCTGTTCCTTGTCCTATACGTAGTAGAAAGTTTTAGAAGGTGGAATATGACAAAGCTCTCATATTTTTCTTGAGTTTCAGTTTGTGCATTTTCTCCCAAAGAAATGACTTTATAAGACTTGAATCAATCGTCTCACCTCTAGTTGCACGTCGAACAACAGGAAAAACTTGTCTAAAATCACCACTAAAAACTACCACTTTCCCCCCGAATGGTAGGCTCGATCCCATGATATCTTGTAAAGTGTGATCTAAGGCTTTAAAGGCTTATCTCCTTTTCATGGATGTCTCATCCCATATAATTAATTTTTCCGATCTAAGAAGTTCTGCTAGACGACTTTGTTTGCTTACGTTACAAGTTGAATTGTTTTCAACTTTAATTGGAATTTTAAATCTACTATGAGCAGTTCTCTCCCCAGGTAAGATCGATGCTGCAACCCCAGATGTCGCTGTTGCGATTGCTATGAAACCCATAAACCTTACTTTTGCTAATAATGCCTTGTATAGAAATGTCTTTCCAGTTCCACCGGGACCATCGAAAAAGAATACACCAGGCTGGTTTCCCACTATGTAGTTGAATATCTCATTGAATGCATGTTGTTGGTCATAGTTTAGTGATGAAATGAATGATAGATCCTCTTATCTTACTTGTATATTCATCTCTTCAATAATTTCACGTGACATGTTTTGTCTAGTATTTATTGAAAAATCATCATCAAGAGTTGGCAAGTCATAATCCTCTATAACCTTCCCCATGATCTCAAGAATAGATTTAATATTTTGTAGCACTGTCTGCTCCAACTGATGCTCATCGGTGATTCCGGTCCTATGAAAATCTTTTGACATATCATTGAGTCTTGCATCCCACAAAGCTCTTACATTTTTTGGTTCACAATAAACTAATATTGTAGCAAATAATCTCTGTAGTGAAACTAGGAATTCAAAATGTGTTGCCTCAGTTAAACATTCTGAAATTGTATCGTCACTCTCAATAAGACCTCGATGTTCAGCTGAAAGTTTGAATGTTGGTTGGATAACACCATTGACGGTCCTCAAACTCTCAAATGAAGTTGAACCCTTTACATGATTTAGTAATATCCTTAAATAATACCTCTCACCTTCAATAGGATTTACAGTAACGATACGACCAATAACCTCTCTTTGCTTTCTTTTCTTCTAATATTTTCCAGAGCTATTCCACACATAATGCTCAGGGAATTTTTTATACAGATATTGATGAGATTCTTCATCGTGCGAGTTTGTCACAAAATACTCAGTGAGAATTGTCATGTAAACACCATATCGTTCCATAACATTTTCCAAGTTATCATCTTCTAAGAATGTGACACTATGCATGTTAGGTAGATGCAATTGTAAGGAAACTATGGATGGTTGTATTTCACTAAGTTTGAACTCAAATATCATCCACATTGCCTCTGGTGGAGATATCCATTGAGCATCTCTAAATTGCTTCACCTCATTGATGATATGGTCTGCAATATCAGGTGCTATGTTGACTGAAGCATTATCGTGCCCCTTATATATATACTTGAAGAGGTATTTGACTGCTTTGGTGCTTGAACATACCTCCACGTTAATATGACACCTATATCTCTGTAACAAATACAGATTATATGGCGCCACCCATCTATTATCTGGTGTGGATCCTCTTACATCAACAGTGACTCCATTGTCTCTTCTTCTATAAATTGGATATGAATCTCTGCCTTGCATGGTATTGGAACAAAAATTCTTTGGATATCGGAAGCGACACTCCTTGTTTACCATGCAAGCATTTTTAGGGTTTAGGACACCACACGGTCCATGCAACATGTGTTTGACAACCAATGCGTGTAATAAAGGATATCATTCAGGATCTGGAATTTCAGCACAAACTATGTTATCATACTGATCTAGATTGACGATCTTATAGTCACGTTTCATGATGATAAGAATGTGTACATGCGGAAGTCCTCTTTTCTGAAATTCAATAACATGAACACGTGCCGCTACGATGCCAAATATATATTTCTTAAATAGCTGGTCCTTTAGATCCTCCAATTTTTCTCTAAAAACCCTAGCCGTTAAATCATGTCTGTTTTGAGCTAGTTGTCTAGGGAATAACTCTGTTTTTATCTCATCCCAATCTGGATTACATGTCATTATTAAAAAGACATCGGTTTTGCCATATCTTTGTACCAATGCCATGGCATCCATGTATCTACGACACATATCATGTGGTCCTCCAATAAAGGACGAAGGTAATACAATTCTTTTACCTACCATGCTGCTATGGACTTCTCCAGATCTAATGCTACCAGTGATTCCTTGATACAAATCAGCACGTATTCACTTTTGCTCCTTTGTGATATAGTTTAATCGTGTTGATTTTATCTTGATGTACATGTCGACAACATACTGTTGAAGGAGACGACCCGCATACAATAAGATTGATTTGTCAAGAACATGAATTTGTAGTTTGTAACAATAGTATTCTCTCGCAGATATCTTGTTTCGACCACCACCATCTAAAAAACTTATGAAAATGATGTGAAATACAATTTTTTAATATTGGTACATAATTTGTTAATCTATGAATATATATATTTTACTAACCTGCTACATTCGAGCCCATCACATCTTCAACAGAATGCGATGAGTTATGTAGAATGGAATCCCATGGAACACCAACTTTGGGGAGGTGTGGATGCCAACCGAATTCACCATTGGGAAACAACAAGGGATATGATAGAGGATCATAACATCCTAAATATGATTGCACTATACGTGGTTCACCTGAATTGGCATAAATAACTATGCTTCGCTGTTGTGCACCACTGACATCATTGCCCTCAATCTAGATACCCGCAACTTGTAAAGCAGTTGGAGAATTATATGTCCTCTGATCTAGATGTGCATCTTTATTGATGGAAATACTAAAATTATCTGACATCGGAATATCCTTGAGGCTCCGAAAAAACTGAGCATATGGATTTACAGACAATACATGCATCAGTTTAGTAACTAATTCAATATTTAGTGAAGGAGTTTCCTTCATTCTGTTATGTACCTCAAACTCAGTGTCATAGAAATAGAGTTGTAGGTATTTCGGTCCATCACTCCCAGGTAGTAATCTATTTATGAAATGATACATTTGACCCTATACTCAAAATGTATATATGCCATTCCACATACTATGGAAATTTTCATCTAGATGGATACCGTGTGATGTGAATGCAAAGTGACTATTGTAACTTCGAATGGACCTTAAAAACTCCATAGAATCTGGTGTTTGTGATGTGTACAAATCGTATAGTTCAGTTGGAATAGGATTGGTAACTAAATGTACCTTTCCCTTCATACAAAAAAAATATGGTGGTTCAAATTGGAAACATTTGGCACCACAAAATTTGTACAAACTACGTGTGGATAATTTATGTGGTTCATTGAGAAGATCGTTAAAAATTGGATTGGAAATATCAACACCTGAAGAATATTCAACATTTTGATCCATGCTTGAAATATAGAAATCCTCTGTCTCTTCCACAATACCTGCATCTAGTTTGTTATAACACAAGATGAGTACAAATGTTAACTCATAGAATAATGCATGAGGATTTGTAACTATTACCTTCACTACATGGGACTGCCAAATCAGCAACCTCATGCGGATTGTTACACTCCTCAAAGGCACTATCGTTAATTGTAGGGTCAGAGGAAACATGCATATCAACATGATCTCCATTGGGAACACTGCCATTCTGAGGAAGATAGGAAGTGCTCGGTTGTTCCAATGAATTCGTTGCAACATCGTTCAACTGTGCTTGACATCGTTTCAGGAATTGGATCAAGAATCTTTGTTGCCTTGCTCGCCAATGAATTTCGCTGACAACATTATCCACATGATGTTGGAAGTTGTTATCATTCGAGATAATAGGCTGAAACAATGCTCTTTGACCAAGTGCGGAGTCCACACCTTCATTGAGAACTTGAATAACTTCACTGACTCCGTCAAAATATGGGTGCATATCAATCCTTAACTTCATATAGGGTGGCAAACTATTGTAAATTGTAGCATATCTTGCAATAAGTTCTCCACCACCTTCACATCTGGCACGCCTATGCATCCGTCTACTTCTAATAACCATTCAATGATGGTATCTACAAATCCGTTGAAATGACCTCAAATCATAACTGTAAATATATGTTCTTTCAAATCGTTGAGATCTATGTGACTCTATTGAAGTAAGACATGACACAAGCGTGTCACAACTTTGAAATGTAGTGCTAGACGATAGGCACGGTTCCACCATAGTTTGCACGACTCCTTCATCTTGGAAAGTGCAAACAATGAGAAGGATTCTATATACAGTGATATGACTTATTATTTTATTATCTTAAATTCTCATACGACAAATCAAAATAAAAAGCGAATGTGTTCGATTAAGACAATTTGCAAATTTTGTCAACATTTGGTGACAAAGAATTATCAAGTATACATAAGTTGACCCCATATTCCCATCCTTCTCATTAAACGACGCCCTTCGGTATAAACCCCCCCCCCACATCTTCCCATTCCTTATCCAACCGCCCTCTCTCTCAACTCTCTATTGTCTTAACCCTGAACCCTATTTCCCGACACTCCATCTTCTCGCTCGAGCGATCTAGGGTTTCCATGCTCACCGTCTCGCTCTCCGATTTCCACCAGATTTAGGGTTCTCACCGTCTCCGTCCTCTCCGACCTCCACTAGGCACCCGTTTTAGGTTTCTCACCATCTCCATTCTCTCAAATACTCCGTAACCTAATCACATCAGCCACTCTTCCCTTCCCTTCCGAGTCCCGACACCACAGATGCAACTCAACCCTTCTGACAGTATGGTCAGCCTGATGGTCTAACCTCCAACCCCAACGATGCCAAACACTGTCAACAATGCCGAGCTCTCTAACGCCGACAACTCTTAGGATCTTCTCCGGCCACTGCTTCCCTGCTTGCTGGCGCCACTGCTAGGAAATGCATTTCCTCCATCTGGTTTGTTTTTCATTTCTGTCAACTAATTTCATCATTTTAGCACTCCCCGACCCCAAGCTTCTTTGTGGCCTACTCCGGTGCCCTAACCTGACAGCAGAGTCTTCCATTTCTCGCTTTGGTTCCATTTGTGTTTCCGAAAACCGATTTCTTCATTTTAGCACTCCTCGACCCCCAAGCTTCTTCGTGCCCTAATCACAACAACGACGATTTGGACTGCTTTGGTGACCTAACTTGAGAGCAGAGGCCTCCCTTTCCTCCCTGCAGTTCTATTTGTTTTCCGACAACTGATTTCTTCATGGTTTTTGTTTCTCACAGACATGCATCACTACCCTAGCCTAATTTCTGTGTGCCCTAATTATATATCCCTGGATTTGTGGTTCTAAGAGTAGATCACGTCAGATATTATGTGTCTCACTCCTTCTCATTCCCCTACCTAGCCCTAATTATTTGCTCTTCTGGTCGGCTGATGCTCATGTATCTAAGGCTCTGTCTGCCTTTCCAATTGGCTGATGCTTGCGGGTCTGAAGATATCTTCAGTGATGCTCCTTCTTTGGCTTGAAATGAGATATTGCTTTGTATGTGTATGTTGGATTTCTTGGTATGATTTCGATACAAAGAAGATAAGTCATTTTAGGTGAGGTAGATTTACAATCTGATCTATGTCAATCTGAGCTATTGCATGTCTGATTTAGGTCTATCTGAGCTATAGAAAATATATCAATTGATTTCTTCATGGTTTCTATTTCTCACAGACATGCATCACTACCCTAGCCCAATTTCTCTGTGCCCTAATTATATATCCCTGGATTTGTGGTTCCAAGAGTAGATCACATCAGATATTGTGTGTCTCACTCCTAATTATAAATGTCCAATTTCTATGTGTCTCACTCCTTCTCATTCCCCTACCTAGCCCTAATTATTTGCTCTTCTAGTCGGCTGATGCTCGCGTATCTAAGGCTCTGTCTGCCTTTCCAATTGGCTGATGCTTGCGGGTCTGAAGATACCTTCAGTGCTGCTCCTTCTTTGGCTTGAAATGAGATATTACTTTGTATGTGTATGCTGGATTTCTTGGTATAATTTTGATACAAAGAAGATAAGTCATTTTAGGTGAGGTAGATTTACAATCTGATCTATGTCAATCTGAGCTATTGCATGTCTGATTTAGGTCTATCTGAGCTATAGAAAATATATCAGATTTAGGTCAAGCTGAGGTATTTCATGTGGTGTTGATTAATGTGCTCATGCTTGTCTTATACATACCCTATAATATGCAAAGTGATTAGAAATAATTTTAGTAATTTTATTAAGCATCTGAAAATATTGTTTCCTAGAACTTGGCGAGGTATATTTTGATTGAATGGGAAATCCTATTTTGAGCCTCATACTATTCTATCCCAGAATACCATCTCAACTGTGAAGCCGAGTGTCATAATTTTATATGAATATGCTTGTGTGTTGGCAATGTCATCTCATAAATTTCTATGCATGTGATGTTAATTTCTTTATCTGAATGTGGCCATCATTTATGTCCTTCGATATTGTGTACAGTTAATTTTAACATGACGTGTTATATAAGTATATCAGAATCTATATTAGGTAGAACAATGTCTTTCAATTGTAATAAAAATCCTAATGGACAATTAGACGTTGATATGTAGGTTTTGGTACCATATTCCTTTGAAATTTGTTCAAGTGCCAAAATGAAGGCTTAAATCTTATATTTTTTGCATCAATAGAAATTCAGAAAAATCTTAATTTTCAAAATCAACCATTTCTTATATGGTTTCTTATGTCAAAATCAAATTTACGTATGGTTTATAGGTCTGCTTCGTGGAAGAAATAGTCTTGTTTAGGAAAACATATCTTATTTGGGGTGAAATCGTAGAATGTGAGTAATTATTAGGTGTTTTACTTTCTACTTGGGTACTAATTACATTAGATAATAGTGGATTGTAGGGCATGCATGTCTCTAGTGAGATTGACCTACATAAGGGTATGTTCTTATATTTACCACACATATTTGTGATCCATTTCATACCTAGCCTAATTTGCAAGGCTATTTAGAAATATTTTTTTATGTATATGTTCTTAGGTTGAGTTATATAAGCATCTAGGAATCTATGTTTGGTAGAAATGTGTTCTTTATCTATCTTAAAAAATCAAATTAGCATGTGAAACATTCGTAGTCCATTACTCATGTTCTTATATTTTATTTAGCATGCTTTAAAACATGATTCCAAAGTTGATACAGATCCTATTGACTGGTTAGGATGTGTTATATAAGCATATGGGAATCTATGTTTCATATAGCCGTGTCCTTCCAACTGTAATCTATGTTTCTATGATGCACATACTTATTAGGTGTTTTACTTTCTACTTGGGTACTAATTACATTTGAGAATAGTGGATTGCAGTGTATGTAATTCTCTTGTAAGATTGAGGCATCAAAAGGTCTATTTTTTTTTCTAAAACAAGGTGATTAGAAATAATTGTAGTAATTTTATTAAGCATCTAAAAATATTGTTTGCTTGAAATTGGTGAGGTATATATTTTGTTGAATAGGAAATCCTATGTTGTGCGTATATTGTTCTATCCCAGACCACCATCTGAACTGGGAAGCCAAGTGTCTTACTTTTTAAGGTTATAATTTCTGATTGGTTGCTTAATATAGTTGGTAACTGTGGACTTATCTTGTTGCATACATACGTAAGCTATGATTTGATCTGGGTTTGTCTACAACTTTTCTGATTGACATATCAACACATTGATGAAGGTAACAACTTGGTGATTTTAGGTGTTTACTAAGAATTTTGATGAGCACTTTGTAAGATACATAAGTAGTGCATACACTTGATTACTGTGGATCCCTATTGATGCATGTATCGGTGCCCTAATATATATAACCACAAGTTGGACCTTGGGTCTATATTGAAGCAAGTAGAGGTCCCTTCATGCAAGGCATCTAGTTGTTTCTCAACAAATTTATCAAGGTATCAGATTTGTGATTTCAAGGCATTAGTACATATCTAAAGTCCCTATGAACATGTGTCTATATGTTATGCTTCTATTCCATGTTATTCTTAGCATGTGTAGTCTAGGTCAACTTAGGTTCATTAGATTAGGCCAATTTATTCAAATGCTAATGCCCTGGTTCTAATCCATTCTAACTTCATATAAAATCCCTATGAACATGTGTATTTAGATTATGCTTCTGTTCCATGTTCTTAGCATTTATATAGACACAGGGCAGCCTTAGGGTCTCTATTGGTCCCTAAATGATTTGACCTTTATGATCCTTTATATTATGTATATACCCTTTAAGGATTTAATGTTTACTTGGTCACAAA
The DNA here is from genome assembly GCA_963693085.1 of Alisma plantago-aquatica. Classification (NCBI taxonomy): domain Eukaryota; kingdom Viridiplantae; phylum Streptophyta; class Magnoliopsida; order Alismatales; family Alismataceae; genus Alisma; species Alisma plantago-aquatica. Next base: position 808,526,090 of record OY856409.1, read on the forward strand.
TCTTATTGCAGGTAAAGGTCCCTTCATGTAGGACAACACATGTATGTTATGTGAGATCTGGCTTCAATGACTTGATATCGGATTATGAACTATGTTCTGATTGGCATATCAACAATTTTATAAAGGTAACAGACTTGGTGATTTCAAGGCATTAATAAAAATTTCAGATGACCGCATTCTAATATAGATAAGTAGTGTATACATCTGATTAGTGTGGACTCCCTATTGTTGCAGGTCCCTTCATGTAGGGCAGGACATGTAAGTTATGTGAGATATTGCTTCAATGACTTGATCTCACCTTGTCAACTATGTTCTGATGGGCATCTCAACAAATTTATCAAGGTAACATATTTGTGATTTCAAGGCATTAATACATATCTAAAATCCCTATGAACATGTGTCTATAGGTTATGTTTCTATTCCATGTTATTCTTAGCATGTGTAGTCTAGGTCAACTTAGGTTCATTAGATTAGGCCAATTTATTCAAATGCTAATGCCATGATTCTAATCCATTCTAACTTCATCTAAAATCCCTATGAACATGTGTGTTTAGATTATGCTTCTGTTCCATGTTCTTCTTAGCATTTATATAGACACAGGGCAGCCTTAGGGTCTCTATTGGTCCCTAAATGATTTGGCCTTTACGATCCTTTATATTATGTATATACCCTTTAAGGATTTAATGTTTACTTGGTCACAAATCTTGTTGCAGGTACAGATCCCTTCATGTAGGGCAGCACATGTATGTTATGTGAGATCTGGCTTCAATGACTTGATATTGGATTATGAACTGTGTTCTGATTGGCATATCAACGATTTTATAAAGGTAACAGACTTGGTGATTTTAAGGCATTAGTAAAAAATTTAGATGACCACATTCTAATATAGATAAGTAGTGTATACATCTGATTAGTGTGGACTCCCTATTATTGCAGGTCCCTTCATGTAGGGCAGGACATGTAAGCTATGTGAGATATTGCTTCAATGACTTGATCTTGCCTTGTCAACTATGTTCTGATGGGCATATCAACAAATTTATCAAGGTATCAGATTTGTGATTTCAAGGAATTAATACATATCTAAAGTCCCTATGAACATGTGTTTATATGTTATGCTTCTATTCCATGTTATTCTTAAAATGTGTAGTCTAGGTCAACCTAGGTTCATTAGATTAGGCCAATTTATTCAAATTTCTAATCCATTCTAACTTCATCTATAATCCCTATGAACATGTGTATTTAGATTATGCTTATGTTCCATGTTCTTCTTAGCATTTATATAGACACATGGCAGCGTCTATTGGTCCCTAAATGATTTGGCCTTTATGATCCTTTATATTATGTATATACCCTTTAAGGATTTAATGTTTACTTGGTCACAAATCTTGTTGCATGTACAAGTCCCTTCATGTAGGGCAACACATGTATTTTATGTGAGATCTGGCTTCAATGACTTGATATCAGATTATGAATTGTGTTCTGATTGACATATCAACGATTTTATAAAGGTAACAGACTTGGTGATTTCAAGGCATTAATAAAAATTTCAGATGACCACATTCTAATATAGATAAGTAGTGTATACATTTGATTAGTGTGGACTCCCTATTGTTGTAGGTCCCTTCATGTAGGGCAGGACATGTAAGCTATGTGAGATATTGCTTCAATCACTTGATCTCGCCTTGTCAACTATGTTCTGATGGGCATCTCAACAAATTTATCAAGGTAACAGATTTGTGATTTCAAGGCATTAATACATATCTAAAGTCCCTATGAACATGTGTCTATAGGTTATGCTTCTATTCCATGTTATTCTTAGCATGTATAGTCTAGGTCAACTTAGGTTCATTGGATTAGGCCAATTTATTCAAATGCTAATGCCATGGTTCTAATCCATTCTATCTTCATCTAAAATCCCTATGAACATGTGTATTTAGATTATGCTTCTGTTCCATATTCTTCTTAGCATTTATATAGACACAGGGCAGCCTTAGGGTCACTATTGGTTCGTAAATGATTTGGTCTTTACGATCCTTTGAATTATGTATTACCCTTTAAGGGTTTAATGTTTACTTGGTCACCAATCTTGTTGTAGGTACATTTCCCTTCATGTTGGGCAACAATGTATGTTATGTGAGATCTGGCTTCAATGACTTGATATCGGATTATGAAATCTGTTCTAATTGGCATATCAACGAATTTATAAAGGTAACAAACTTGGAAATTTCAAGGCATTAATAAAAATTTAGATGACCACATTCTAATATAGATAAGTAGTGTATACATCTTATTAGTGTGGACTCCCTATTGTTGCAGGTCCTTGAATATATGACTCATATGTTCTGTTTCTATTTTACTGAGGTATATATGGTGTATTTACTTTTTAAGGTTTTAATTTTTACTTGGTTACTAATTGCATTAGTTATCTGTGGTACTTATTGCATTTGTTAACTGTGGCCTATATGTTGTTGCAGGTAGAGGTCTCGTTATGCAAGGAACTTAGTTGTTTCTTCATATGTCCAATCTACTAAATGCAAGAATGGTCAACTCTCCAATTTTTTTTAAAAAAGATAATTCCTATTTCAACCAACTGGTTTGACTAATTTGGTTCATTGGTATTTTGAGTTTGCTATATCATTTCAATTTAAAAAGGATTGAATGAGTAAGGGAGTGTCCTTTTTGCATATTTGTGTCTAGATTATTAGATCTAAATGTGTTCTTATACTAGTTGCTTGAATGAGGTCCAGTCCATTTTTATGAATATTCTAAATATTAGGCCCTTGAATGTGTAGTTTCTATTTGACTGAGGTATACTTCGTGTATGTTTGTTTCTATTTAAAGAAAGACAAGTCCTATTTCAACCATCTCATCTGGCTAATTTGATTCATTATTATTTTGAGTTTGTTATATAATCTACTACTTATTTGATCTGTTGTTCTGATTAGCCACAAATGAGTTTGGTTGATTTATTTTAACTGGTTGTAGAACTTGCTCTTTTTATATCCGTGTCTATGTTTGTGTTTGACTGAGAATTAATTATATCTTATCATATTTTACAACTTATTTGTATTTATATGTGAATATAAAGTGGTTAGGAATTTAGAAGTTGGAAGTCAATTTGAATTTGCACATAAAGATAAGTCTAGATTCAACTAAATCTTTGCATATAGATTTTTACAAAAAAATATTATCCAATACTTTGTAAATGCTTATAGCCATATGCAAATCTAATTACCACATTTTTATGATTCATTTTATACCTAGCCTAATATGCAATGCTGATTAGGATGTTTGTAAATGAATGTCTACACCATTATGTCTAATTCTGTATTATGATATCAATAGTAGAATAATATGCAAGGATACTTAATGGACTTTTTCTCAATGTGAGACTCTGCCACTAAGGTCGTTGTGCCTATAAAATGTTTCCCTACTTGGGAATTAATCTAGGGATCAAGATCGTGATCTCCAGTTCATGGTTTGCATGAGCCCAACAACGTATGACACTCCTCCAACATGTTTAGAAAAATAGCAGCAACACTATAGGTGGTATGTAAATATTATTTGCAATGCCCTTGTCAACATACATTTCCTTTGTCCCGAAGAATTCATTTTCTTCTGAGATTATATTTTAGTAGGGATACGAAAATAATAACATATAGCTTTTTGCAAAAAAAAATATTATCCAATACATTGTAAATGCTTAAAATATTTTTATGACTAAATGTCTTACTTAAATGTGTTTTCCTCTAGTTTGATCAACTGCTCGACTGAATATGTGAACTTTGACTCTCGAATAACAACAACAACTGGAAAATGGCATCCAATGTTTGATCTTTGGAGTCTAACAATCAGCTTCAGATCAAAGATAATGGGGTTTGTGGTCTGTGAGAGGATCCAAGAGGTGAGAGAACTTGTAATTTAACGTCAAAAATGTCCATATAGCTTTTTGCAAAAAAAAAACATTATCCAATACTTTGTAAATGCTTACAGCCATATGCAAATCTAATTACCACATTTTTATGATTCATTTTATACCTAGCCTAAATGCTGATTAGAATGTTTGTAAATGAATGTCTACACCATTGTGTCTAATTCTGTATTATGCTATCAATAGTAGAATAACATACAAGGATAAATGGACTTTTTCTCAATGTGGGACTCTGCCACTAAGGTCGTTGTGCCTATAAAATGTTTCCCTGCTTTGAAATTAATCTAGAGATCAAGACCGTGATCTCCAGTTCATGGTTAGCATGAGCCCAACAACTTGTGACACTCCTCCAACATGTTTAGAAAAATAGCAGCAACACTATAGGTGGTATGTAAATATTATTTGCAATGCCCTTGTCAACATACATTTCCCTTGTCCCGAAGAATTCATTTTCTTCTGAGATTATATTTGAGTAGGGATACGAAAATAATAACATATAGACTTTTACAAAAAAATATTATCCAATACATTGTAAAAGCTTAAAATATTTTTATGACTAAATGTCTTACATGAATGTGTTTTTCTCTAGTTTGATCAACTGCTCGAGTGAATATGTGAACTTTGACTCCCGAATAACAACAACAACTGGAAAATGGCATCCAATGTTTGATCTTTGGAGTCTAACAATCAGCTTCAGATAAAAGATAATGGAGTTTACGGTCTGTGAGAGGATCCAAGAGGTGAGAGAACTTGTAATTTAAAGTCAAAAATATTTACATAATGACTAAGCTTGTAACCTATAGTTGTTTTCTTCAAGGAGCAGTATTGAAAAGCTGGAGGAACATTCTTCTCAGATAGCAGCTTTTTTCAAATAGCAGAAGCTTGAGAGCACAAGATGGGATTGGATGATCTGTTGATTATACTTCTACGTGAGGTTCTAAGAGGTGAAAAAACTTGTAATATATAAGCAATGGCTGAATATCTCACCTGCAGGTATTTTCTTCAAAGCGTAGTGAAGAAAACCTCCATGAACATCCTTTTCTGGTAGCACACGTCAACAACTTGCAACTTGGATAGTGGTTTTGGGTTGGCATTGAAGAAGTGGGTGTGATTTTGATAATGGTCTTGGGTTGTGGTTGAAGAGGTGAGTTGTAATGTTGTACGTGGGTGTTGGACGCGGGTGTTGGACGTGGGTGATTCAACAAAATTCTATTTTGCATACACATTTTCACATATATAATTTATGTCTTTTGTAGATTTACGTTGAGATAATGGTCCATGTTTTTTTTTTGAAGTCAGATAATGGTCCATGTGGTTGAATGTTGTTGTAACAAAACACTATTTTATATATAAATTTTTAGAGATAATTCAAGTCTTTTTCAATTTGACCAAGTAAAACGTGTGATTGAGGGATATAGCAGCCATATTTCAAAACTGGCGGGATTTGAAAACTGGCTTCCGTAAATCGTGTGATTGGGGGTTTCTGCAACCCATTCCTACCGCTCTTAGTGGGGTAACAACGCGCATGCTGAGCTACACATAGAAACTACCAATGGAGAAATGTGTGAGAAATATAAAGCAAATAAATTTGGTTAAAGGTGAGAAAAAATGTGAGAAGAGATTGGGTGAAGGAGGGAGCAGTATTTTGACATGTTGGCAAAATATTGGAAATGTTGGTTTCTAATTGGCCACAGATGAGTTTGGTCTTTTTTTTTTTTTAACTGGGTGGAGAAATCGCTCTTTTATAGATATAACTTTTTTTATATAAAATATAACTTGACGTGTCTTTAAACATATAGTTGGGAGGATGAGCAGTCAAGAGGACAAAGCAGCAGCGGCGGAGTCGTAGAGGCAGAGGAGTGACGAAAATGGCAGCCAAGGGACCAGTGTGTGTGACCGGAGCTGGAGGGTTCATCGCTTCGTGGCTGGTGAAGTTGCTTCTCTCCAGAGGATACAAGGTCCATGGGACTGTTCGAAACCCAAGTGCGTTTTCCTTCTCTGTCTTTGGCTTACAAAAGACTTAGGTTCTTCTTTCTCTGCTTTTACTAAGGTTCATGGGACTGTTCAAAATACAATTTGCTGTGTATTTTGATACATAAAACTCAGTTTGCCCAACTGCACCCTACCAAACTAGCCCTAAGCGTTTAGGTTTTCTTTCATTGAGAAGCTGAGTGCCAGTTTTTTTTGCTCTGTGCAGTATCAGTGATGCACTGTTTTTCTTAATCACATTTTGTGGACACATTTTATGCTCCCATCGTGATTTTCCAATTTTCTGTATCAACAACCCACATCGCCATTCTCGGCATTGAAAATTTTGACAGATGAGTCCTAAAATCTTATAAATCACGTTGGTAGGTTCCGGCGCAGGGAATGCAGGAGGAGGGCGCTGTGGCAGCCTTCTTCCTACCTATGGTGGAGGAACACTCCCGCTGGAAGGCGGGTCCCAATCAATGAAAGGGGAATCACAACACAAACAATCAATTGGCAAAAGCATTCGACGCCTGTATTCAGGTCATTCACACTATTAATAGGCAAAGTATACGGTGTCAGCTATGTCTGTGCACCGCATTACAGGGGTCGGATTACCAGAGTTGTTGTAACAAGAAAAAAAGTTAAAGACAACTGGCAATTGGCTCTCGGCCTTACAGGAAAAAGGAAAAGCTACTGTGCTAGTGCTCGTATGGGTCCTTCAATGAAATCCATAGATTGACAACCACTAAGATTGTTGAGAAGTGTCGGGTTGGTGGTAGTCCTTCAATGAAATCCATGGATATATCCTCCCAAATTTGGTTTGGAATTGGTAAAGGTTGCAGGAGGCCCGATGGTGAAGCAGTGATGTATTTTTGCTGCTGGCAGGTGATACATTCACGGACATAGGCTTTGACATCACTGCTGAGTCCTTGCCAGTAGAAGTCACGTTTAATGCGGTGCAATGTCTTTTTGAAGCCAGAATGTCCCCCTTGCAGTGATGCGTGGGCATCATGTAGTATCTGCTGCTTGAGAGATGAGTCTTTGCTGATGAGGATGCGCCCCTTGTATAGCAGGAGTCCCGCCTCTTCTTTGTATGTATTGGGATTCAATGATCCTTGATGGTAGCGTTGAAGATTGTCGATGAGGTTTGCTAGAGTTCTATATTCTTGCTGGACTGTATCAATCCAATCCGGCTGGATAGCCGAAATATGGAATATTTCCATTGTAGACGGAAGTCTGGAGAGGGCATCAACAGCTCCATTGCATCTACCTGGCTTGTACTCGACTTGAAAATCATAGCCCATCAGCTTTGTAATCCACTTCTATTGTGACGGGGTGTGAATCCTTTGCTCTAGAATGTGCTTGATGCTTTGGTGATCCGTTCGAACAATGAATGGGGCTCCCGGTAGCTACTGTCGCCACTTGGTGATTGCTATTACCAGTGCTAGTAGTTCTTTTTCGTAAGTGGATAGGTGCTGCTGGCGTGGCGATAAGGCGTGGCTGAAGTATGCAATGGGATGGCCCTGCTGCATCAGGACGCCTCCCAATCCCACTCCCTAAAAATCACATTCCACCACAAACGGTTTGGTGAAATCCGGCAGGATGAGTAGCGGGGGTTGGCTCAGTGCTTGCTTCAGATCCTGCATTGCTTTATGTGTTGTGGAGTCCCAATGGTATGCATCTTTGAGAAGAAGACGATGGAGCCGACCAGCGATGGAGGCATACCCGCGAATGAATTTGCGGTAATAGTTAGCTAACCCCAGGAATCCTAGCAGGTCTCGTATGTTGCGCGGAGTCGGCCAATCCTGGATAGCCTGTAGCTTGGCTGGATCTGCGCGGACGCCGTCACCAGAGATGATGTATCCCAGATTGGAAACTTCCGGGACCCCAAAGGCGCATTTGCTTAGCTTAACAAATAGGCTGTTATCTCTCAGAATACGAAAAGTGGCCGTGAGGTGGGTGAGGTGCTCAGAGATTGTTTTACTATAAATCAAAATGTCATCGAAGAATACTAGAACAAACTTTCGGAGATAAGGGCAAAAAATTTCGTTCATCAAGGATTGAAAGGTTGATGGGGCGTTACACAGGCCGAAGGGCATTACCCGGAATTCGTAATGTCCTTCGTGTCTTTGGAACGCCGTCTTCTTAGTATCTTCTTTCGCCACTCGGATTTGGTGATAGCCTGCGCGAAGATTGAGCTTACTGAATATTGTTGCTCCTTGCAACTCATCCAGAAGCTCGTCTATCACTGGGATTGGAAACTTGTCTTTGATCGTTTGCTTGTTTAAAGCTCTGTAGTCGATGCAGAGGTGCCAACTACCGTATGCCTTTTTCACCAGCAGCGCCGGAGATGAAAAGGGACTGACACTGCGTTGAATGTACCCCTGTCGAAGAAGGTCCGACACCTGCTTCTCTATTTCAGTTTTCTTGAAATGGGGATATCGGTAGGGTGGTGTTGAGACCGGTTTGGATTCATCGATGAGAGATATCCGATGATCTTGAGGACGAGGTGGCGGTAAGGTTGTTGGTTCATCGAAGATAGGTGTAAATTGCAGTATGATGGTTTCAATTTCAGGTGGGATGGTAATGGTGCTGGATTGGGGTTCTGAGGAGATAAGAAAGATGTGTCTCGCGTTTCGCAGGGATGAGATGATGTCCCCTTGTGGTGAAAGTTATAGTGCCGATGGCTTAATACCCTGCAATTTGAATGAAGGGTCACCATACGGAAATGTTACAGTGTGATTACCAAAATCCCAGGTTGATGGCCCTTTACTCTTTAACCAAGTTACTCCCAGGACGACATCATAGCTACCAATGCACATGAAGTATGCATCAATATGTTCCTCCCGCCCTTGTAATGTCAACGGAAGGTGCATTCCTTTTTTGTTATATGGGACAGATCCCCCACCTGCGACGGTGACGTCTCCCTTTGCTGGAGTGAGGTTTCTCTCTAGGGATGCGTCCAAGACGCGAGGGTCGATGAAGTTGCGATTGCTCCCCGAGTCGAGCAGGACCAGTACACGCCGAGGTCCCAGTAAGGCCCACAGACGAATGGTGTCTGAGGTGCCTTCTCTGTCCATTGCAAATGACAATATGGTTGGCTTATCTTCCAAATCTGTTAAAGTAGGTGCTGCTAACGTGGAGCCCTCTAGAATGGCCTCGTCTTCCTCCTCATCGTCTTCAATGAGAAATAAGGTTGGCTGCTTGCACTTGTGCCCTTTGACGTATTTCTCCAGGCAGTAGTAGCACAGGTTTTTGGAACGACGTTCTGCCATCTCCGCTTGGGTGATGCGTTGGATCGGTGCTACTGTTTTTGCTGCAGTAGATGTCGCCGACGTTCCTTCCGTTTTGGGTTCTTGACATGGGCTATGGTAAGGTGGGCGAGTTGGTCGTCGCCAGTCCGCCTGTTGTTCTTCTACTAACTTTGCTCGCCGAGCTAGATCTTCTCGTGATAAGATCTCCGGTACTCCTCGGAGACATAGTTCCCTTTGTATTTCCTCCGTCAGGCCCGAGAAGAACATCTCTGAGAGATGTGACTCGCGGAATCTGGTGGTGAATTGGGCGAGATGCTCTAATTCTTTGTGGTACTCCTTGACAGTCTTCGTTTGGCGGAGTTTGCTGAGCTTGCCTTGTGGTAGTCGAGCGTCAGTGTCGCCGAATCTTTCAATGACGTCGTCACGAAACAACTCCCACGAGTAATCCATGTAAGCTGCTTCTAGCACCGTCGTCTCATAGGTTTGGTACTAGTCCAGTGCGTCGTCGTTGAGGTGCAACGCCACTAGGTCGAATTTCTCCTCGTTTGATGTGATTTCACCATGGCGGAAGTAGTACTCGCATTTCCGAAGCCATCGTTCTGGGGGTTCGGTTCCATCATATTCGGGAAATTTGAGTTTGAAGCATTCATGGCGGCGAGATCTTCCATCGTAGAACCGCTGGTTACAGTCCTTGCTATACTCTGTCTCCTTGCCCTTCTTCCTTGAGTCATTGTAGCGCAACTGGGATATCTCGCGGAGAACTGTGTCTAGTTTCTGGGACAGTTGTTCTATCCCCTTCTCATGGCGGTCCACGATTTGGCGTAACTGATTCATCTCCTCGGTGGACTGCATCTTCTGTGGCGGGTGGGGTGGGTGGGATGAGTAAATGGTGGCGGCGGCTGGTGTGCTCGGGGCTCAGGGTTTTTTTTTAGGGTAGTTGGTGTGGGTTGCAGGGCCGTCAGGTTCTGATACCACTTTGGTAGGTTCCGGCGTAGGGAATGCATGAGGAGGGCGCTGTGGCAGCCTCCTCCTACCTATGGTGGAGGAACACTCCCGCTCGAAGGCGGGTCCCAATCAATGAAAGGGGAATCACAACACAAACAATCAATTGGCAAAAGCATTCAATGCCTGTATTCAGGTCGTTCGCACTATTAATAGGCAAAGTATCCGGTGTCAGCTATGTCTGTGCACCGCATTACAAGGGTCGGATGACCAGAGTTGTTGTAACAAGAAAAAAGGTTAAAGACAACTGGCAATTGGCTCTCGGCCTTATAGGAAAAAGGAAAAGCTACTGTGCTAGTGCTCGTATGGGTGCGAGGCACGTGCTTAGGTCCTATCACACGTAAGTCGTTACCTGTTTAATCGAGTAGAATAGTTTGATTTTATTTGTGAAATGTATGCAGTCCAAAGGGATCTCTGACCCCATACCCTCCCATAGACTAGCACTATAGAATCGATGCAAACTGGCAACTTGTAGGCGGACGTGTTTCATACTGCTGCACCACACCCACGTGGGCCTTTTTCTGTATGCGATGGAGCTGCTGGAACTTTAAATGCAAAAGTAGAAGGAATGCTAACAGAGGAAAGCACATACTTGATTCAGTCAAGTCGGACCCACACGCTGCCTATTTATCGTTATGGAACTGGATTACTCCATTATGTAACTACGCAGCAAAAATCCGACACCTGATGCAAGATATACTTCACATGAAGAATGAACAAGCTGAGCAAAAAAAACTGTGCACACTGATGTTGCCTGCCTGGACTTTCAGAAACGAGGCTACAAGCCTAAAGGTCGAGAGAGTCACCCGAGGTTTCCTTCTACTGGTGAAGAATCACAATTTGCATTTTTTTGATGATGACTTCAGGTGCTGAGTGTTATCTGGCTAGAGAGGAATGCTAGAACTTAAACATTAATGCTGCTATCTTCTCCAACGAGGAGGCTGGACTTGATTTGGCCATGAGAGTTTCTAGAGGAAGATCTGTCCTATTGAAGTGAAGAGCATGAAAGCGTTGTGGGCTTCTGATATAACTTTTAGTAGGATTTTTTCTTCTTCTTTTGGCTTTCTTCCCTTTGTACTTAACCCTTGACTCTTGATCTAGCCTGCTGTGTTAGCTTTCCTATTTGTTAACAAGGTTGACTTTCCTAACTCGCTTTCCAAGAGAGAGCCTTGTGTCGAAGATGAACGGGGTAAGCGATCTGTTGTAGACGTGGGATGTAAAAATGCATTAGTAAGTGAGTGTTACTTGTAAGGTTGAGACTGGAGTTCTTGTCGCGGCTCCTCAAGAAACTCTCCCTCTTGGACAGTTAAGGAGAAAAGAAAGAAAGCCAGAGGGTAAGCATGAGGATCAAAGAAAACCATTGTGTTGTCTCCCTATTACTAAGTATGGTACTTGACCTTGATTTCATTCATCTATGCATACAAGCAATTCACCTTGTTGTAAAGTAAAAGTAGGCTATGCAATATATTGATGAGAGGAATCCCCCTCCTATATATAGGAGGAAGCATACAAACTTTAGACTAAACCCTAATCGGCTAAGATACACTTGGGCCCATATACAAATAATGCAAATATCTTAATTAACCAAATTAACATACTTTCTAATACTGCCTCTCAATGGAAGCTTGGGAGAATCTCAAATCAGCTTGCAAATAAACAAACAGACTAAAGATAAAGAAAAAGAATTAAAAGATAAACCAAGCCCATACAAGAACATTTCTTCCCCTCAAGATTACAATAAAGAACTCATCGCTGAAATACTCCCCCCACAAGTAGATAATCAAAGCAGGTATTCAAGCAGGTCGAATCTGAAGCATGTCGTTGGTGCCAGTCGTGAACAGATAGCACAAGCTTCTTGAAAAAGGTAGTAAACAACATCAAAAAGGCGTCGGAGTTTTCATCACAGTCGCTATTGTCACAGTCCAGAGAGTGTTGGTTCGTAGTAGCAAAGTCTAGAAGGTGCTGGTCCATAGTAGAAAAGTATAAAGAGTGCCGGTTTCACAGTAGAAAAGTCCAAAGAATGCTGGTTCACAGTAGAAAAGTCTAGAGAGTGTTGGTTCATAGTAGTAGTCAACATACAAAGAAAGTACGGACAAGTAAAGAGTCAACATGCGCAAGACACGGTTCAAGCTAGAGAGTGTTGGCATACAAAAGTAGAAACTCAACCTGTACAAGGCACAAACAATGTCAACGTGCAAATAAAGCATAGACGATAACATGGGTGACTTTGCAGGTCCCTGGCAGGGAGTACGAAGGTTGCGATTACGGGAGAGGGTGGGAGAGGGTTTGTGGCGGCAACATGGGGTTTGTAGCGGCAAAACAATCGACAGCAGCAGATGCAGGCTGATGGTTGCGTTGGGGCTTGGGCTAACTGCAAGGTTGGTTGGTCGTAGTAAAGGAAGGGCAGGTGCGACTAGCAACAGGGAGAAGGGACGGGGGGGCATCATGGTCGAGAAATCAACGAAGTATTGGAGAGTCCTTGCAGGGAAAACATCCATGGCAGATCTAGATCTATGACAGTGCTTGGTGGGAAGCCAAGCCAAGAAGTGGCTATGGCTGCCCGTAGCGTAGGCAGGATTTTTCTCTCCTCTTTTGTTTGTGATAGGATTGGATCACTGTTCTGATACCATGTTGTAAAGTAAAAGAAGGCTATGTGATATATTGATAAGAAGAATCCCCCTCCTATATACAGGAGAAGGGGGAAGCATGCAAATTTTAGACTAAACCCTAATGGGTCAAGACACACTTGGGCCCATATAAAAATAACTCAAATAATTTAATTAACTAAATTAACCAAGACTCTAATACACTTGATCCCATCTATAGACCAAATTTTTTCCGTCTTGGGGTCCAAATAATAGACTTGCAACTATCAAATTTGGTTGGATAATAGCGAGAAGTAGAGGATCTGGAAATCAAGACCAAATAATGATGCTCAAGATCTTATTATAGCTTCTACTAGGAAGTGGGGGACCTAAGCCTGGAAATGAATGTCCAATTCCGAGCATTCAATCCATATTTACATTCAAAAGTAAAAATATTCCATAATCTACATGTTGGGAGTGGATCTTGGATAACAATTTCAGATTAAAAAAATCTGATTCAAACCCAATTTTAAAATATCCGATCCAAGAAAAGATTTGAATTTGACAAATGTGTCTGTATTTTATTACAAATATAGTTTATATATAATTATAGTCATTTAATTAAGTTTATTTAAATGTATACATTATGTTTTATATTTATAATATGTTTATTAACATTTTATGTATAAGTTAGTTCAAATCAGATGGTATTATGCATTTCGATGGATATCTAGTCGGATTTGAGTTGTAATATCTGCTAGATATCGGATCAGATATTCGATCAAGTTTTTTAGTCGTATATGAATTCAGATATTGCAATGCTGCATTATTCAATTCGAGTTTGATCCTTTTATAGGTCTAGGAATTAGCGATCTCATCTGGGAAGACATAGATGTATATAGACTGTTTTATTTGTTTGATGCATAAGCGAATAAGATAGGGTAGCACAATAGCGAGAAAGTTAATGCACTCGTTACAATGAGCTATTGGGCCCGTATACAAATAACTCAAATAACTTAATTAACTAAATTAATCAGACTCTAATACACTTGATCCCATCTATAGACCAAATTGTTTCCGTCTTGGGGTCCAAATAATAGACTTGCAAATATCAAATTTGGTTGGATAATAGCGAGAAGTAGAGGATCTGGAAATCAAGACCAAATAATGATGCTCAAGATCTTATTATAGCTTCTACTAGGAAGTGGGGGACCTAAGCCTGGAAATGAATGTCCAATTCCGAGCATTCAATCCATATTTACATTCAAAAGTAAAAATATTCCATAATCTACATGTTGGGAGTGGATCTTGGATAACAATTCCAGATTCAAAAAATCCGATTCAAACCCAATTTTAAAATATCCGATCCAAGAAAAGATTTGAATTTGACAAATATGTCTGTATTTTATTACAAATATAGTTTATATATAATTATAGTCATTTAATTAAGTTTATTTAATGTATACATTATGTTTTATATTTATAATATGTTTATTAACATTTTATGTATAAGTTAGTTCAAATCAGATGGTATTATGCATTTCGATGGATATCTGGTCGGATTTGAGTTGTAATATCTGCTAGATATCGGATCAGATATTCGATCAAGTTTTTTAGTCGTATATGAATTCAGATATTGCAATGCTGCATTATTCAATTCGAGTTTGATCCTTTTATAGGTCTAGGAATTAGCGATCTCATATGGGAAGCCATTGATGTATATAGACTGTTTTATTTGTTTGATGCATAAGGGAATAAGATAGGGTAGCACAATAGCGAGAAAGTTAATGCACTCGTTACAGTGAGCTATCTAACTGCAAAAAATGATTGACACCATGATAGGAGGTAATCTAGTGTAGCATGTCTCTTCTCCAACCTTAACCTTCATAGTATGATGGGCAAAATCTTTCACCTTAGGAGTAGGAAAATCAACAAGAAGAGGAAATATATGCCAAAGGGAGAATAAAATTGGATTATCCTTGAAAAAGTGATATTCTTAATAACTTAGCTCCTCCTTACAATAAGATCAAATCATTGATTCAGTAGAGTTGACGGGTCTAGATTAATTGAGCCCATTCTTAGTGATTTATTTTATCTTATGTTTCTCCTCACTTATAGCATACCTTGCTCCTCAGTAATGTATAGGAGCCTTATATTACATATTCTAATTAGAGAAATTTCTTTGTTTAACATGTGGTATCCAAGTGAGTCTTTTTGAACCCTAACACCGCTTCTCTCTCCCCCCTTAGTCGTCAACCCCATGCACAACAGTAGCCGCGCGCAAAAGGGCCTGGGACCGCCACTGCCAGTCACAGGGGCCTGTAGGCACCCCGTCCCAGGGTCGCCGACCAACAATAGTAGCCACTTCACCTAGGAAAGACATCCTCACGAGATGTTGTTCATGGCAGCCACTGCCATCTCAGAGGGCAACAGTTGCTGCCACGGGCCTGGTAGGCAGCCACCGCCAGTGCTGACTGACTCCATCTCTTCTAGCCTAGGTGTGCAACCATCGCCATCCTAGTCCGAAGTTGTACCTAGCTTGGTTCCACAGTTGCCCTTGTCAACTAAGGCCGTCGACATCACCGACAACACAAAACATGGGGGAGACTGTAGCCTTTGTGACCTCATCATCATCTAATACCATTTTCTACAACTATCAAGATGTTTCCCTTATCTCCCAGTGCATTCCCACTTGCATGGGCGAGATCTCTTTAAGTTAGGTTATCTCGTTCCTACCTATCAAAGAACATCTTATTTGTCATAGCCTAGGAAGCATGGACATTGACGCATGCCACGACATGGACGCAAACATGAATGCGGGACACGACAATTTAAAAAAATGTAAGACACAGACAAGGCGTTGGACACACACACACGCACACACACAGGCACACGCACACGCACACGCACACACACGCACGCACGCACATGCACATGCACATGCACGCACAATGTCCATGTATCTAACTGCGTGAAAGTAAGTCATAACATGAGATTTTAAGAAACAAACATAACGGAAAATTAAAATCAAACTGAAAGTTAGCTTATGATGTAAGTGTAGACTTCGTAATATGGAAAATGATGAAACCACTAATATGTTTACATTATGAAATAATAAATTATCAACGAGGATAAGTAATCTATAGTACATTTATAATATGAAATCAAATAAGTAGAAATGGATAATGATGAATTATAATAAATTACATATTTATATAGATATATTCATAGACATATATATATACATATATAGATTTACACATACATAGATATACATATACATACACACATATAACATGGAATTCATACATATAATGCCCATGTATCTAACTCTGTGAAGTAAGTCATAACATGAGATTTTAAGAAACAAGCATAATGGAAAATTAAAATCAAACGGAAAGTTAGCTTATGATGTAAATGTAGACTTTATAATATGGAAAATGATGAAACCACTAATATGTTTACATTATGAAATAATAAATTATCAACGAGGATAAGTAATCTATAATACATTTATAATATGAAATCAAATAAGTAGAAATGGAGAATGATGAATTATATTAAATTTGTGGATCAAATTCCTAGAATAATCTTTATATTAATGATGAATTACATCTACAAAGATGGTTTACATAGATTATTATTTAATAATAGATAGTAGTAGGAGGGGTAGGAGAAATAATTGTAGTGTGCTGATGGAGAGAGGAGACACATAAACTATATTTCTTTTATATAGGGAATTGATTTGGACCTATGGTGTCCACATCGTGTCCAAGATGTGTCCATGCCGTGTCCACGGTGAGTACATGCTTTGAAAAAAAGTGGACACTTTTGAGTCGTGTCCACCGCGTGTCCATACTGTGTCCGTTTCCGTGTCCGACACGTGTCCAAGACGGCAACAGTTGCTCCGGGGAAGTGTTTGTGCTTCCTAGGTCATAGCGCTCTCTCTCTCACATGTTATGCTTCTTACTGACGCTACATCTTGTATTCATCGAGTCATTTTACCTATAATTCTTATCTCTTGCTATGGCTTAGGAGAAGGCTCATCCAACCATTATATACAACGACAATGCGCCCAACTCCATCACTAAATATTGGTGACAATCACTTGCTATGGATGAATTTTATCTACACAAATTTTGGGTCTGGAGACAAGTTAAAGTTTCTTACGAAGCCTGCTGAAAATGCCCCTGAGTGCAACGGAGAATAACCAAGTCAAGAGTTGGTTATGGAACTGTGTGGAACCCTCTATTGCCTCCAAGTATATGTTCCACAAGAATGCTAGGGGTCTCTGGGATGCTGCTCGTCGTCACTTTACCCAGGAGAAGAACTCATGCATATCTACAAGATTTAGGATAAATTGTTTACTTAGAACCATAGAGATAAGCCCCTAATTGATTTTTATGATTCTGGTCTTCTCTATTACAACATTTGAGCTTTTTTCAACTAATTACCTCTAATGAACAGACAAAAGAACAAGGGGTGTTATCACTGCGAAGTTTGTTCATCCCACCATTGCACCCATTCACAATGTCATCCTGGTTGGAGATCAATTTCCCATTTTAGAGGAGGCATATTCCCGCCTACAATAGTTTGTTGTGCATCTACAACTAGTTTTGCTATTTTTCCTGAATTACAACTCATCATGGATGTTGCTTCTTGTGGGCGTCTACTGGGCACAACCTCAAACCCAAATGCTTTGTGGGAAAAATTGGTCATCTGGAGGAGAAGTGTTACCCAAAGCAGAACATCCTAATGGACGAGGCCATAGAGCCAACACTACTCACGTTGCCCATACAATAGAAAGCTCTTTGAAAGTCACCATCTCCTCCGTAGAGTATGAACAACTTATGCATGCGTCTCAAAACACCCAATCTCGGGACACCATGACTTCACAACTTGCTGCAACATCTTCAATGCATCTGCTCTCTAACCAAGGTAATGTGGGGTTTCCATGATATTGTACAATTTTCCCTAGATTGTTGACTCCGGTGCCACCTAACAATTGACGGGACACCTCCTTTCTACATTTGAATCCCATATTCCTCATTCTTCTGTCACCCTAGTTGATGGATCTATTAGAACTGTCTAATAACGTGACCGTGTAAGTATCTCATCTAATCTTCAACTTTGGTTAGTGCACCACATTTAAGACTCTTTATAATTTACTATCACTCTATAAGTTTGATGATTCCCTTATATGTTACATAACTTGTGATAGTCATGGTGTCATGTTATAGGATTCTGGCACTATTCATTTTGGTTCTAGAGCTTGTGACCTTTACTACTATTGTGATAACATGAATAGTCGATCCTTCTCTCATATACACCTCTTTAGCTACACTGGTGCTACGTGCATCCTTCCTTAGAAAATCTTAATTGGCTGAAGCCATCTATATCTAGTTTACAAAATCTTAGTCTTATGCTTATAGTGTTATTTCCTATATCTCTGTCTTGGGTTCCTAATGTAATTGTTCCGTTTCTGACTTGTATATAACTGTTTAGAATTATTTAGTTTATAGGTTTACCATTCAGTTTGTAATATGGGGCCAAGTTTGTCTTGGCCCATTAGGATTACCCCTGAGTCTGTACGCTTACCCTTCTCCTATATATATAATGGGATTTTCTCTTATCAAGAATATCATTTTAGCCTTCTATTTATTTTATCACATTGTATCAGAGCGGTGATCCAACCCTAGCCCTAGAGGACAATAATCTTTTCTTTCGCATGCGGGTGATAGTCGCCCTTCTTGGCCTGGCCGCCCGCTGGGCATCTATCCAGCCTTCGTGGCCACCTCTTGACCTTTCTTTTTTCTCTTCTGCCCCCCTTTGTAAAAATACAACAACTCATCATCTTCAGACTCCAGAACTCGACACTACACTATTCTTCTTCCGTATAAAAATCCATTCTTTTCGAGCGCAAGAGAGGAGTAAGTTGGTGGTCGCCTGCTAGGGGCTTTGCTTTCGGGCTATTGGTCGCCGACGGGGACTTGACGCGTGGAGTCGCAACACTAAACTTTTTGTCATATGCTGGATCTTAGATCAGACTGCGCTACCAGTCACACTTCACCTCCCGCAGGCTCTCCCAAGATGCTGTACTAACTGTCAGGACCGCCAACTAAGGTGCCCATGTGGACTGTATCCTGATTTGAGAAGTCTCTGCTCTGATTTTAACATCATCTTCAATCCTTGCAAGGAAGGCCGAGGACATCCAGAGACCCAATCTCTTCCCCATGTTTGACATTGTGGATCGGCTTTGGCCTTCACATGAATCACATCCAGTGGACAACTCTATTCATGTAGATCCTCCACAATAGATCGGTTTGGGGTATTATCATGTTCCACAACGTTGCGATGCCATTAAGCATCATGTTCGTCGTGGCCCATGTTGTGCAACTGTCCTGGTGGGTTGTGCTCTTTGCATGCGGTTTTGCATGGTTCATCACGCTCCTAATTGGTGTCCTCCAAGCAATACCAACTAGCAGTTGTTGAACCTCATCGCCTAGTCCTAATAGGGTACACATACCTAGGAAAGCTTAACGCAACATTCTTGTTCAAGATCTACAACCACGTCTAACAACGATCTGCTACTTGGCCTTCTTCAAGCCACCTCTATTCTACCTGCCACCGATTTACTCTTTCTTGGTCTACTATGAAGGCAAGGGTGATCACCAAAACGACTATTCCTCTTGGTGTTCTTGGTTGCTGTTAGGTTACCGCTTCTCCAAGATTCTCCAACTGCTGTTTTCGATCTTTAAGTCCTCCAATAACCTCATCCTCTTACATACAAATAACCTTTATTCCCTTCATATATTTTGCCCCCTACATTTGTCGGCCTAATGGATGAACAAATGTGCCTTTTCGGGTCACACTAAAATCCATTTATTTTTCTACGCGGATCTATGTAATCGGGTCATACAACACATCGATTGGTGTTATCGATTACTCCCCTCCACTTTATTGCCTACGTATCTATTACCTATGCCATGATTCTGACTTTCGACCCCAACCGCTCTTAGTTCTTCCCATAGTTGGTGTGAGGGGGGGAATAGAGGAAGGTGAGTAGAGGGAAGAAATGAGATGGAGGAAAGATGAAGAACGAGAAGAACAATATGATTTTATTGCTATCCATATGGATCTTCATGCTATTTTGCTGATATGTGTTGCTGATTCTGATTCTATGTGCTACTTCGAGCACTTGGTAGTTGGATCTTAGTTTCGATCTGTAGCTGGTTTGTTGGTGGTCTTCTATCCAACTATGTCGTCGTTACATTCTGCTATTGTTCTTGCTTTATTTGCATGTTGACATTGTTGCATGTCAATTTTCTGCTGCCATGTGCCAACACTCTCTGACTTGTCTATGCCTTGCACATGTTGACTCTTTATATGTCCTTGATTTATTTGCGCGTAGACTGTTGCTGCTACGGTGACCATCACTCTTTGGGAACTGTGATCCAACACTCTTTGGGCTGCGATGATAGCGACTGGGATGAAGATCCTGATGCCTTCTTGTTGCTGTTTGCTACTATAGATGCCATTTCTGTTTGATCAAGAAGCTTTTGCTGCCTGCTTGCGTACATGTTGCTTATGGATTATCTACTTGATAGGGAGTGCCTGAGTGTTTGAGTGATGAGTCTTTTATTGTAATTGTGGAAAAACGATATGATGGGGAAATTCCGTCATGTAGTGTTTTTCTTATTGATAGAAGGGCAGCCCCTCTTTCCTATAAACAAGATGAGGGGGAAGCATACAATTAGACAAATCCTAATGGGCCAGTATACAATTGGGCCCATATTACAAATAGAATAAATAACTTAAGTAAATAGACTCTCCAACACTCCTCCTTAAGCCGGAGCTTGGGAGAATCCCAAGTCAGCTTGCAAACAGACAAACAAACTAAACATAGTAAAAAGATAACCAATCCCATACAAGAATTTGCCCCCCCCCTCATTGTTACAATAAATCACTCAAGCACTCAAAACTCCCCCTCAAGCAGATAATTTAAAAGCAAGTAGCAAGAGCTTCTTGATCAATATGAAGTAGCATCTGAAGTAGTTTAAACAAGTAGGCATCATAGTCTTCATCGCAGTCGTTATTGTCAAGAAACAAACCAGAGAGTGATGGAATAGAGGAAGTAGAAGTCAACGTACATACAAGGCATGGACAAGAAAGGAGTCAACATGCACAAGGCACGAACAAGCCAGAGAGTGTTGGAACACAGTAGCAGAAAATAGATGACGTAACTAGATAAAAGACCATTGCGCCTGAAGTAGAAAGCAACAAAAAGACTCCAAGATAAACAACAATAGCAGAAAAGCATGAAGCTCCATCATACACATGTAAGTCACTAAAGGTATCATCATCATCTCATCATATAATTTCCATCCTAATAGCAGACGACACAATTTAGAAAGTGAGGGTCAACATGCAAACAAAGAACGGACAGCAGATAGTGCAAATGCACAAAACAACAAGTAAAGTGTGCCAATCATAGCACAAGTAGCAAGAATAACGTCGTCGGATAGAAAAGCAATCAACAAATAACATCAATGAAGTAGACAACTCCATAGCAACAATCGAGATGAGGAATAAGCAATAATAGCAGAAGAAAGCTCCACAACAGAAAAAGCAGCAGCAAAAACTAGCATGAACAATCCACATAACAATAGAAGGATCCACATAGAAGCAAAAGGAACACCACATAGTAGCACAAGGAACCATAAAGTAAATGTAGCATGAAGATCCATAAACCAGTAGAACATCTCCCCCTCTACTCATCTCTTCCCTCTACTCATCATCCTCTACTCATCTCTTCCCTCTACTCGTCATCCTCTATTCTCCCCCTCACGCCAACCACGATTGTCGAGAGTGGTTTGGGTGGAGAGTCAAAAACAATGGTAGAGGTAGGGTTTATGTAGGCAAATATGTGAAGGAGGTAACCGACGACTTGAGTGAATGTGCAACATCACCCGATTACATAGATTCAGAGAGAAAATAAATGGATTTTTTACGAACTGAACGCCCCCGCAATTTTTTTGGACAAGGTCAATAAATTTGTAGGATCCGATTATGATTAGGTTCAATATGTATATCGGGGGTTATACAAGTATTGTGGAGGTAGGCAAAAGAAATATGGGGCTGGAAATGGTAGAGGGGTATTCAAGAACAAAAGACAAATAAAAGTGCTGAAAAAGAAGATGACTGTTGCTGGTAAGGATAAAGAAGGGACTCACCATGTATGGATACCTCCGCCATGTAATAGAATCATGTAGATAGTGAAGCACGCCAAGAAGTTGCAGCAGTAGCAGGTGACACGCCATGTCGGTGAAGAGACACGCCTTGTCGCACATTAGAGATGCAACAACAGAAGTCAACGTCGACAAGAAGCATGCGACATGCTGTGTCGTGGAGCAACACGTCGTGTCAGTTGATAGGATTTAAGATAGAATCTCGGGACAAATCCCAAATGACATGCGGTGTCTTTTAGGTGACAACACGCTGTGTTCGAAAGCAACATGTCGAACACATCGTATTATTGGACATATTTCACGAACGAAGCAGAATACCACCTACACCATGTCAAGAAGTGACACACCGTGTTAGCGGTGAACTACAACCAAAAAATCCCAGAGACAGTAACAAAAGTGGGGAAAATCCTTTCGGATCTCCACCATCGCAATATAGGGATGATGTGTCCCGAATATCGGCAAAAAAGGGAGATCTTTATCCAAGATTTTGGATTAGATCTCAATGGTGGTGGCATGGATTAGATTGGCAGCGAAGTAGATAATGACAATGTATATTTGTAATGATGGTGGTGAATAGGATAGCGACGACTCCATTAGCAAGCAATATTGACGGAGGCATGGAGGCCCTTGTAGATCTAGTAGCAACAACTTCAGAGTGGATGCTTTTGTTGTTGAAGATGGAGGCGGCTCATGGAGACAACAAGAAGAAGTATGGATGAGAAATTCCTACGGACAGCCAAGCAGTGCCTAGCAATGGCGACCACCCGTAAGGAGAGGCTTCTCTCCTTTGCTCTCTCTCTTTCTCAGGGTTGGCGGCGACACAGGAATGCCTGCTTTAATACTGTGTGGAAAAATGATATGGTGGGGAAATCCCCTTTGTGTAGACTTTCTTATTGATAGAAGGGAGCCCCCCTCTCCTATATATAGGATAAGGGGGAAGCATACAAACACAAGATAAACCCTAATAGGCCAATACATAATTGGGCCCATACTACAAATAGACTAACAGTAATATAGAGAGAGATTTATTCTTGTATGGGTTGGGTTTATCTGATTTTTGCTTTAAATTTTAGTCCGCTTGTCTTTCTCTTTGCAAGCTGACTTAGAATTTTCCCAAGCTTCAACTTGAGGGGGAGTGTTAAGAGTTATTTAGTTTATAGGTTAATTATTTAGTTTGTAATATGGGCATAAGTGTGTCTTGGCCCATTAGGGTGAGTCTATACGCTTCCCCCTTCTCCTATATATAGGAGGGGGGTTTCTCTTATCGAAAAACATTGTTTTAACCTTCTATTTATTTATCACAAATAATAAAGGACAATCCACTATTGCGGATTAAGGTTTTGGATTGACCCTTTAAGAGATATGTTATTTCCTGTGCTCTACTCGTATATATCCCATATTGCTTAGCTATCCTTATTGTTTTATTCTCTTGTCCTATAAAAGAGAAGGCATTGTAAACCCTTTTACTCTCTTAATAGAAAATCACTTCATTATCATATGGTATCAAGAGCAGCCCGATCCTCTCATCCCTTCCCCACCCAACCCTAAATACCCCATGACCTAGCCCCCCCAACACCCTGCCCCTCTCCCCTCCTCCATCCGCCGCCCCCCCTAATACCCTTCCTACCCACCACCACCTCCTCCTCCACCCGTCGCCCTCCACCAGCTGCTCCCTCTCCCTTACCAATCCCACCACCACCCTCACCCCCCCGGCGATGCTGCCGCAAGCCACACCTGACCGTTGCCTTTTCCCCTCCTTCCACCCATTTATCCCCCCTTCCACCCACAACGACTTCTCCACGCCACTGCCCCTCCTCTCCCACACCATAATCACCACCTTCTAGCCTTCTCCCCCCCACCATCTGTCTCTGTTTATGCTCCTTATCATCTCCAGGCAGATCTTGGCTTGCACGTTGACTTCCTAAAGACTCTCCGTTTGCTATCTGCCTGCGCCTCATGGTGGAGTAGCACTCTCCCTATGTTGGCGTAGGTCTATCAAAAATCTATACTGCCCCTTTTGCGGGTTTCCAGGATCTAATGCGTCAGATCTACTGCTGCCCTCTTCTGCCCCGTTGTGGGTTTTGTCAGATATACTGATTCCAACTGACTTCTGCCTGTGCAAACGGGTACTCTGGCTGTCTCATGTCTACTGGCTTCTGATTTCTGCTCCATCTGTGCATTATGGCATCTGTTGAGCCTCCATGTTCTCTGTGTGTCACCACGATGAAACTTGATGGCTCCAATTACCACCTTTGGTCGACATCTTTTATTCTGTTTGTGAAAGCGCAAGGATGCTACTCACATATCACCATCAACCCTCAACCTACTCCTGATGCCTCAACGGATGAAGAGACCAAGTAAGCATATGCACAATGGAGTAGAGATGACTTGGATGTTATGTCTTGCATTGTTAACAACATCGAGCCGTGGGCCAGTCAGTCCCGGCTCTGCCTCCATGATGCTAAAGCTATGTGGGATCAACTTTTCCATGTCTACTGCCATCAACAAAATCCCAAGAAGGTATTCGAGATTTTCAAGAACCTGGCTAAGAAGGAATTCTCGCCCGATGCATCTGTTGAAGATTACTACAATCGGTGCTCTGCCCTCTGGAATGAATACGAAATCTACCATCCTTTGTCTGCTGATATCGAGGAAACTCAGAGACAACACGATGAACTCCAACTTGTCTAGTTTCTTGCCAGACTCCCTTTCTCGTATTCTGGAGTTGTTGACCGAATTCTCTCTAGTGATCCTCTGCCTACTCTTAGATACCATCAGTGACTTCTGCTCCTGCTATTGAACACCTTGTTCTTGTTATACGCTCTGCCGATACTGGTCACGGCCATGAGCCTGGCCGTGGTGGACGTCATCCTCCTACCTCAGGTCGTACTTTTACTACACAGGGTCGCGGTCAGCCCATTGGCTCTTGCTTCTACAATTTTTGTGGCTGTGACAATCATAACGAAGATCGATGCTGGATTAAACATGAAAAGCCTGCTTGGGCTAACCAACTCACCTCTGATGCGAGGAAAGATTCTGCTGCTAGTGAACACCCCCCGCTCAACCCTCTTCTACATGGATCCGGTCCGAGTTCGAGAAGCTCTTCTAAGAGTGCTTGTACAACCTACCATCTACTTTAGAGGTTGGCTCGTCTGCCTTGCTTGCCACTCCATCTACTGGTAAAAATCAATGGTGTATTGATTTTGGTGCTTTGGTCCATATGACTGGTAACTCTAATTTATTTTCTGCTTTAAGAAGATCCACTTGTCTTCCTTCGGTAACAATAGCTGATGGATCTCAGACAGCTGTCCATGGCATTGGGACGATTCCATTATTTCAAAATATGCATGTGAAATATGTCTAATATGTTTTGAGATTTCCTGTTAATCTACTTTCTGTTAGTAAAACTGTGAAGAGCCTTAAGTGCTCTATTACGTTTGACCCTTCGGGTTGTATTTTTCAAGATCCCCGCACGAAGATGAGGATTGGTTCGGGCCATGAGGGACCATATGGGCTCTACTACTTGGATGGACCGACATTAGTGACTGCTATGCTGTCGACATCTGTGTCTGGAATCCAGTGGCATTACCGCCTTGGCCACCCTGCCTCTAAGTTGAAACATTTATTTCCTGCTTTAGCTGATAAGACTTTTCCCTGTGAATCTTGCCAATATGGCAAACAAACTCGATCTGTATTTCCTGCTAAGAAAGAAATTGGTTCTAAATGCATTTTTGATATTGTTCATGGGGATATCTAGGGCCCTTGTTCAGTTGCTATTCATTCTAGAGTTAAATATTTTATGACTTTCATAGACGATTTTTCTCGAGCTACGTGGTTTTTTTTACTCAAAGATCGCAACACTGTTATGGATGCCAACACTACTTTTTTTGAAATTCAAACTCAATTCAATAAACCCATTAAAGTCTTTCACACCATAATGCTCTTGAGTTCATGCAAAAATCTGTCACTTATTTTTGCTCAACCCGTGAAATGATCCATCAAACTTCTTGCCCCTATACCCCACAACAAAATGGGTTGCTGAACACAAAAATCGTAATCTTTTAAAGGTAGCTCCCACTATTCTCCTTCATTATCATGTTCCTCAACATTTTTGGTCTGAGGTAGTTTCTACGGCTTGCTACCTTATCATTCGCATGTCGTTCTCTATTTTGCAAAATCAGATTCCGTATCGCATTCTCCTTCCTGATGCACAACTTTTTACTGTCCCACCGTGCATCTTTGGGTGCACTTGTTTTGTTTAAAATCTTTGTCCATGGATGACAAAACTTGACCCTCGCTCTACCAAATATATTTTTTTGGGTTATTCCAGAACCCAAAAAGGGTATCACTGTTATGATTCCATTATGCGACAATGGTATGTTGGTGCAGATGTAGTGTTCTTTGAACATCTGCCATTCTATTTTGATAAAGGGGCTTCGTTATCCTGTGATATTTTGGCATCAACTCTGTTACCTGACATTGTCGATATTGGTCCACCTTCTGAGCTGACACCTAAAGAACGACGCTGCAAGTCTGCAAGAGAAGACCCAAGATGACTATCCCCTCCATGCCCCCTCAACAACCAACTACTCCTTTGGCGGAAGATCACAATACAACTCAGGTACACTCTGACTTACACCTTCCTATTAGTTTTCGGGAAAGTGTGCGCTCCTATACTGAAAATCCGATTAGTCATTTCTATTCCTCTACTAATTTGGGTGCTAGCTTTGCTTGCTTTACTGCTGCAATCTCTGCTGTGTCTATTCTGAAAAATGCTACAGAACCACTTCAAATTCCTGCATGGCGGCAAGCAATGGAAGTTGAAATGCAGGCACTCTCTGATCGCAAGACATGGGATCTTGTGGATCGCCATTCTGCCTGCCCTACGATTGGATGCCATAGGATCTTCACTATCAAATATCATCTTGATGGCAGGATTGAGCGTTTGAAAGCATGTCTAGTAGCAAAAGGATACACTCAAACTTATGGTGTGGACTATTTTGAGACATTTTCTCCAGTAGCTAGACTCAATTCTATTTGTATTCTCATCTCTGTTTCTATGAACAAAGATTGGCCTTTATTTCAGCTGGATGTCAAGAACGCCTTTCTGTATGGAGACTTACATGAAGAAGTTTACATGGAGCAACCACCTGGCTTTGTTGCTCAGGGGGAGTATTCTTCGCGAGTTTGCAAATTGAGGAAAGCAATCTATGGCCTAAAACAAAACCCTCAGATCTTGTTTGACAAGCTCAGTCAGATTCTTATAAATTTTGGCTTTCATCGTTTCCATTCAGATCACTGTATTTATCAGGAAACTACAGCTGGTCTAGTCATTCTTATTGTCTATGTTGATGACATTATATTAACCGACAATGACACCTTGGGCATTCAGGCTACTAAAACATATCTAGAATACCACTTTGTCACCAAGGATCATCATACTACTTGTCCTCATACACCTCAACAAAATTAGGTGGCTGAGCGCATGAATCATCATCTTCTTGATGTGAATAACACTGTATCATTTCAAATGTCTGTGCCAAACAAGTTCCGGTCTGATGCTCTTCTAACTACTTGCTTTTGATCAATCGTCAGTCTTTCTTGTTTTGCATAGTCTACTCCCTTTTTTGTTTTGTGACTAGACACGCAACCTCTTCCTGTTCCCCTTTGTGTTTTTGGATGTGTTACTTTTTTTAAAAAATTTTGATTCACGTACGCACAAGTTATCTCCTTGTGTTGTTTGTGTTGTCTTTTTTGGGATACTCTCCCCACACATAAGGGGTACAAGTGCAATTGCTCGAGTTTTTGTTGTCTCTTTGTCTCTGACGTTACCTTTCATGAGTCTACTCCTTTCTTTGGTGATTATGTCTTACGTGAGGGGGAGCAATATGATTTTGAGAGAATGAGAGAACACCCACCATCCATCTACCCAAGCATGCCACCTTTTCATGTGTTGAGTGATGAGACAGTTCTTGATCCCATGCCTACCATATCCTTATCATCCACCCCACAACAATTTCTTTTAGTTTACACCGGAAGAGCTGAACATAACTCCAATGATGTAGTGACATCGGTCCCGCAGGTCGGGCCATCACTGTTACTGTTAGAGGTTCCTGTCTCTACTAAGAGTCTTATAGATATTTCTATCTCTGACTTACATCTTCCCGTTGGTTTGAAGAAAGGTATTCGTTCATGCACTATACGACACTCAATCTCCAATGTCTATTGTTTATCTCATTTGTCGCCTTTTGCTCACACTTTTGCTATCCAACTAGACTCTATAGTAATTCCTTAGTCCTATGTAAGGCAACTCAACATGATGGTTGGATACAAGCTATGCACTGTTAGATGGAGGCTTCGCGTCACAACTATACGTGGAATTTAGTGGATTTACTTACGGGAAAATCTATTGTTGGATGTTGTTAGATGTATATTGTGAAGCGGAAACCAGATGGTTTAATTGAACGTTTGAAGGCTTGCCTTGTAGCCAGCGACTGTACTAAGACACATGGGGTATATTTTCTTGAGACCTTTTCATTTGTTGCTTGGCTTAATTATGTGCGGCTTATCATTTCTGTTGCTACTCACTTTGATTGGCCTCTTCTTTAGTTGGATGTTAAAAATGCATTTCTTCATGATGATCTTTTTAAGGTGTATATGGAGCAATCTCCAAGGTGTTGCTTAGGAGGTGTGCCGTTTGAAGAAGTCCTTATTTGGTTTGAAATTGTTACCGCGTGCGCGGTTTTAAATTTGGTGCTACACTTGCTTAATTTGGTTTCAGCCGGTCTGCTATAGATCATTCCTTATTCTTTTATACGTGACACTATTATCCTTGCTCGATATGTAGATGATATTGCGATCACAGGAGATGATCCCACATTCTCAACTCAAGGAGTGGCTATAGACACAATTTCAAACCAAGGATTTAGGTAACCTCATGTACTTTTTTGGAATAGAGATTCTACGTCCCAAGAAAGGTACCAATCTATCTCTGAGGAAGTACATTTCAGATCTATTGACTAAGAATGATATGATACACTGTAAACCTGCATCTATACCTATGGATTAACATACAAATGGGCTTAATTCTGATGATGGTGATTGTTATGATCCTGCACAATAGACGTGTAGTTGGGAAGCTGATCTATTTGACGGTAAGTCGTCCTGATATTTCTTATGATGTAGGGGTTGTTAGCCAGTATATGAGTGCTCCCAAAATAGGACACTAGATAGCAATCATTCGGATTTTTGAGTTATCCCAAAGGATCGTTGTGGAATGGATTCACATATTCCACAGGAGGGGGTGACTTTTAACTTTTAGCTGATTAGATATACTGATGCTAATTGGGCTGGTGACGTTGACATACGTTCAACTTCAGGCTACTGTGTTTTTCTTGGGTCACACTTGGTGACTTAGAGGAGTAAAAAGCAGAATGTGGTACCATGCCTAGTACATAGGCTGAGTATCGTGCTATGGCACATGCCTGTTGTGAGCTTTGGTGGGTAATGTCCAGTGTTTTAAAAATCATCCTGAGTGGCTGCTTAATTGCCAACATGTGTTGTCTGCTTAGAAAACCCCTAAAGTGGCTGTGAAGCGGATTGAAGAAAAGCGGCCGCTTTTTTCCCGCTTTTCTTAAAAAACTACTGTAAGCATGTAACCCTAAGTACATTATATCGTCCGATTAGTATTGACTATAATATATTAAACTAGCATACATTAAATGTTCTATGATATACCTAGTTCTAATATAGAATGCATACTTTGTATGTAAGCTGTAATAATAGGATACTTTTGTAATGTAGTAAATTATATGTAGCTACCATCTAATTTAGAATGCATTCATTGATTTACTGCTGTAATGTATGACTAATTGATGATGTGCAAATGTAACGATATATTTGTAAGGTAGATAGGATAAGTCTATTATCTAGTGTTGATCTATGTTAACATGTGATACAAAATTTTTGTTGTATCTTGTATAAACACTTATTATTTTATGTGTAGGATGTTTTATCTATGACAAGTATATTGTTTACTATATTATATAGCTAAAATCATTGTTGTATAGTTGTGTTATAAACCATTTAGGTGTTTTATATTGTCTTGTACAATGTTTGGATATGTATAAATGTTTCAAAAATATAGTATTTATATACATATGTATGTAATTTTGCATCAAAGTTTATAGATATTTAAAATCCGCTTTTCTAAAAAGTGCTCGCTAGGTCACCCGCCTGGTGATTAATCGACTACAAGGTCCTATCCGCACGTTCCTACTTCACACTTTTTAAAACATTAGTTATGTCAATTTTGACTGAAATGAGTCTCAGTCAAGTCCTAGGTCACTCTTATGTGTAATAACAACACGGCTATTCATATTGCTAGTAACTCTATATTTCATGAATGAACAAAGCATATTGAAGTAGACAATGACTTTGTTCGTGACCTGGTGCTATCAAAGAAGATTGAAACTCCTCATGTTTGAATTGGACAACAAGTTGCAGATGTCTTCACTAAGCCACTTATACCATCATGGTTCGGCTACATGATTTACAAGTTGGGTATGCACGTTGTGTATTCTTCAGCTGAGAGGAAGTGTCAGGATCATGGAACAAAATTTCGATCGAAATTGCAAAATTTCGAGCAAATTTCATCTTTTTTGCAATCGGACTTCGAAACCTACGATAGAAAATGCGAAACACATAAATGCAGGGAATGGGATGCAATTTCGCAAAATTTTTGACCCTAGGTGCAAAATTTAAACAAAAATGGTGAAATTTCGCAGCAAAAAGCCCAGTTTGGGCCGTAATTTCGCGAAATGGTACAGAAACACAAATTAAATTTTGAGAAATTTGTTCCTAAGGGTGATAATACATCTTGGGTATTTTCACAATTTTTTTCAATCTCTTGCTTCTAAAGGCCATCTTTCTTAATTCTAAGGTATGTTTCCCCTATCCCTAGACCATTCATATATTAGCTTCATCAATTTCTACACTCTTCTATAGAAATATGGAGAAATACTTCGAAAATAACAAAGTTCTTTCTTGGATCTATGGATAAATGTCCCATGTAACCTAGTTAAATGCTAACACTAGACTTATACAAGTTGTCGTTGGAAAGTTTGAAACTTCTAACTGTAAGTTTTAAATTCTAAGATGTAACTTGAAGCTTTTAACAGTCTAATTGTCTAGCAGACTTGACATTTCTGTTTATTTGTGCACTCACTCATCAAGACATGTATCCCACCTTGACCTCTAAACATAAATGTATTATATAGTCTAGTGTGTTTATGTCTAAACATTGTGTTTGCAAAATTTCATAAGTTAATTCCTTCATATTGCCATCGAAATTCTGTCGAAATTGTTCAACTTCCTTCACCTACAAATGTGGGAGACCCCCCACATATCCCATATGAAATATTATTGCATATTTGAGTAGATCTTGGCGTTTCATTTTTCCTGGTGAATTTTCATGATTTCATTCGCTTATTTGGTCGTTGAAATCGTTAGGGTCGTAAATATCAAAATTTCGGCCGAAATTTTAAAAAATTTCTGTTTTTGGGCCATCGAACACGACATCGAAATCGGACATTTTCTTTTTTGAGAGCAAAAGGATCGATTCATTACTTATTAGCCATACGACATCTACAATTGGGAAGAAAGATACAAACAGAACATACAAACATCACGTTCAGTAACCCAAAGACACTACAACTCATATTGGAATGAGAGAGAGACATTTCTGCATTGATTCTTCTTCCTTGAGGCTGTCTTAAGCAGCTTTTCCTGAAGAATTCCTTCAACCTGAGCATTGAGTAGTGGTAGAGGGGCTGGAACAAGACGGTGTTCTGCTCGTATATCAACTCAAATGAAGCCATATAACTGAGTAATAAGATCAATCCAAAGCAAAGATGAGATCTAGCCGTGGCTAGAGATCTCATCGCTCTCCCGAAGGGAGGTCGCAGCAAAGCGCGACAGATAAATGCCGACTAGCGGTGACAAAAGGCAGATAAACTGCCAGAACCACTGGCTAAACAAGCCAACAAAGACACAAAAACCCGAGGCCGAAATACTGGGGAAACCCAGAGCTCGGAAGCCTTCACGACGGAAGGGCTAGAAACCTTATTCAGAAAACGTAAACTACTTAAAGGGGGTGGGAGAGCTCGATACCACCGGATCTGTGAGGAAGACGGAACCACCAACGCCACTCCACCTTCAATCCGACCAGAGGCCCGGTGGGGGAAACGGAGCCGAAGCCGCCCCTCCCAAACCGCCGTCCGACGCAGCATGGGCCGAGATCAAAGCCAGGAGCCCAGCCCCGCCGCAACAGAAGAGGAGAGGGTGGAGGAGAGAAAGATGGTCGCCCGCCTGAGACAGACACAATGGAGATCGAGCCGAGTCAAGGCCTTGGGGGAGTAGGGTGGCATCCGTCGGCCGCCGAAGCCCCCTCCCCTGAGCCCGAAGCCGCCCTCCGCGAGCCCTAGGTCGCCCGCCCTATCCCCACAGCGGAAGTCGCCGTCCGCTCCGTAGAAAAATAGTTCACGGTTATTGGGGATTTCGAAATCAGACATTTAATTCTATGGTTATTGGTTAGGATATAGTTGGTCTTATAATGTGTTATTTCTTATTTCTCTTTATCTTGGGTTCCTTATGTAAATTTTCCATCTCCCTTCTATATTAAAGGACAATTGCTATTGCGGATTAAGGTTTTGGATTAACCCTTTGACAAGACAAGCATCATAGGATTTCTTTTCTATGCAATCTACTTTAGTTTTTTCAAATACTTTTGATCTTGTTCATACTGTTTTATGTGCGTATTAAACCCAAATTTCACATTCTTAGTCCCGAGAGACCCAGAGTTAAAAACTTGAAATCATTAACTGAATTGTATCAAAATTTACACGGTGGAAGGCTATCTCTAGTACATGAATGAGTACAACGTTCACCAAACAATCTCAAACACGCATATATAAAAGCTGTATGCTTTTTTACAAAATTAAATTTGATATTTACAATGAACATTGCAAAATAATATGTACAATATGACAAGGATCTGCAATAGGTTTGCATCTGATACTTGCTCACATCATAGCTCACATCCTGCATCCCAGTTATCTCTGAACCTAAAACATTAAATATAGAAAAACGTCTGCCCAAATGCGTCGAGTATGTGGCGCATAGTACGTAGCTACAAAAAATATGAAAATGTGTTTTATATTAGGTATAGAGCTTCACAGAATCACAATAACAATAAAGATAATACTCAACAAGAAAAGATAGTTTAAATATAAAATCCAAAGATGTATTTTAAAACATATTCCCATTATACATATTAAAATCTGTAATGTCCTCTTGAACATAGGAACATCAAAAGCTCTACAGTTGGATCCTATCACATCCGTGGGCGAGAATCTTCTTTTGCATTATCTAGCATTCAACATCTACAAGTGTACTACCTCAGAGTTCATGTGCATATCTAGATATGGTACAATGGGATAAATTTTTGTAATGTCATGTTCAGAAATCTACATATATTATTGGAATTTTATCATACAAGAAAAACCAGGTTATCTAATACATATAAAAATCAAACGATTCAAGAGGTTTATAGAACTAGACAAACATCAAATGGATAATCCCACATACCTATTAGGAGTTACCCTAGACCACATCCTAAGCCAAAAATAACTTGGTCAATCCTGACGAAGACAAGCTCATATACCATTCATTAGATTCTTCATCATTATTAACCTAGTTATATCCATGTTAGGGTTTTTGTTGGTTGATAAAACTAAATTCAAAATTACTTGTCTTCTCATCTTGGAATTAGGTTACCAAAGATGGATTCCGGATTTGATTCATTATCAAACATAATATCCCAAATCCATATTCATTATGCATTATATATATATATATATATATATATATATATATATAAATGATGCGATATGTTAATCAAATTAGGGTTACCTAAATTAACAAAATTAGGGTTTCTGATCATTTTAGATCTTAGAGTCACAAACTAGGTTCCATTTGCAGATCTGATATTAATATGTGAATTCCAAGATTTATTGATCAACGATGTAATTAGATTCTTCATCATTATTAACCTAGTTATATCCATGTTAGGGTTTATGTTGGTTGATAAAACTAAATTCAATATTACTTGTCTTCTCATCTTGGAGTTAGGTTACCAAAGATGGATTCCGGATTTGATTCATTATCAAACATAATATCCCAAATCCATATTCATTATGCATTATATATATATATATATATAGAGTCAGGCTAGTGTACACTCGAGTGTACCGAAGGCACCGTACACCTCAGTCATTTTTAAAGATGCAATAAGTTTTTGAAAAATCTAAACCGTTGATCTTCTTAAACATCTTAAGAACATACCATATAATAAATTTTAGCTCATTTGGACACTTATAGGTCGTGCATCTAAAGGATGCAAAAATCAGACATTTCAAATTAGTTTTGTGCGTCGATTTTGTTGCCCTTGGATGAGTGACTTACACTCATCCAAATGAGCTCAAATTTTATATGTGGCCTATAATTATTGTAACCATTAAGATCAATGGATTAGATTTTAGAAAAATAGGGTCTAGATAGGCAAACACCATTGGGGTGTACAGCGTAATCTGTACACTATATATATATATATATATATATATATATATATATATATATATATATATATATATATATATATATATATATATATATATATATATATATATATATATATATATAAATGATGCAATATGTTAATCAAATTAGGGTTACCTAAGATTAGATATGTTAACAAAATTAGGGTTTCTCATCATTTTAGATCTTAGAGTCACAAACTAGGTTCCATTTGCAGATCTGATATTAATATGTGAATTCCAAGATTTATTGATCAACGATGTAATTATTAATTCCTTTTTGGTTCTTAGCCCATATTTGCTAAATGAAGTAAAAATACATTATCTTGTGGATCACAATTATCATTTTAGGCATCAGATGGATTTCACACACTATCATACGTCTGCTATAATCAATTTAAATATGATTGTGGTTTATAAGTCAAAATAATCATTCACTATATAAATATATCCATAGTTAATCACATAATTTCATAATCAAGCTTTGACGCTTGAACCTACCAAAATATTCATACTCATTTGAATCATATTCTTGGAACACGATCTAACTCGTAGTCTAGGTTTTGATTGTCGTCTGGTATCTTTATTCATCCAAAGCCAAATGGATTGTAAAAGTAAAAAACTTTGGATGTTTAATTCACCCCACCTTAAAAGGAATATGGTTCTCACAATTCAGGTTATCTTATCTCAGGGTGACAGTAAATCTCATCTACTTTAGTATGTCTTCCACTCATAGGTTCCATAATCGCATATCACAAGGCTTCATCATATACATAAAACTATGCTTAGGGTCTCAAGAGTAAACTTAGGGTACACACCCCATCATAAGGTGTTGGGAGTATTAGTTATTTAGCCAATTTAGTTTGTTTATTGTATACAGACCTAAGTATATTTGGCCCATTATGTCTAGATTCATAGTCCATTAGGATTTGCCTGCTTCCTTTTTACTTGCCTCCTTTCCCATATATAGGGGAGGGGCTTGCCCATATATAAATAATAAATATACAAGGAACTTTGCCACTATTGTTATTTTCCATGTGGTACCAGAGTAACCATTCTTGCGCCCCTAACCTCAAGAGATAGAGCGAGAGAAAAGGAGAGAAGCCCTCTAGGAGGTAGCTGCCGCCCCTAGGTCGTGATTGGTTGCCCGCAAGGATGCCCAACCCCTCCAGAAAGCTGTCTCCGTCTCGAAGTCAAAATTAATCAAAGTTTCTGCTTACTATGATGCTGCCACAAATAAGATTTGCCGCCTCTGTCAACCATGTTGCTATAGTGCCAGCTACGTTGCCATCTATGCTACTGTAGATGCCTGTGTTGCCGCCACCGTCATGCATGTTGCCACCTCTATGCTATCGTCCTATATATTCAATAGTCGCCGTCTCCATCTACAACGCCATTGCCATCGACACCGATGCTGTCTGCACCAATGTCTTTGAGATATTATGCCAAAACTTGGAAAAAGATCATCTTTCTTGTTGCCATTGGGGACTGTCAGTTCTTACTTTGCTGTGTTGGAGATCCGAAAGGATTTTTCCACCATTGTGCTGCATTTTTGTGGTTTTCTATTGTTTTGCATCACAACACGGTGCGTCTGTGACATTTTGTCCTTTCAGTACGTTCGGCACAAACTTCTATTGCTCGATACATCATCTTGCCTCAACAACATGGCGTGTCACTTGTGACAGGACACGTCGGTTTGACGACACGGCGTGCTAACCTGCTATGCCCTAACAACTCGTTGCTGATCCATAGACATGATGTGTTAATTAATATGACATTTTACATGACACAACGTGTTGCTACTTCAACACGTCGTGTCTCTTTCCGTCTGCAGCTATTGTTACAAGACACGTGTATCCTTCCTGACACGTTGTGTCACTTGCTGTCTTCATCATATCCTACATCTAGAGGCATGCAATTTCATCTGGTACAACCTACTACTTGACAGATGGCTTTAATACATACCGTGCTCTTATTTTATTTCTACTGACAACATTTATCTTTTGTATTTAACACATATTTTTATTTTTTAATTTTTTCCTCTCTTTCATCCCTACACATAGCCTTCTCTCAGATTTCATGCTGCCCCCATATAGTACATCATGCTAACCGCTAATTGCATATGATTTTTGACTTGATCTATACTACTGGGGGCTTCCCCCCTTGCACCTTCTAAATTTGTCGGCCTAAGGGCGGAACAAATCTCCCTTTTTGGGTTGTGCAAAGAGTTATTTATTTTTGTACCCATATATTTTTATATTCGGGCCATGTGGTACATTGATTCACATTTTTGGTTACCCTCCACATATTTAGCTACATATCCATTACCTCTACCATTGTTTATGACTCTCCACCCAAACCGCTGTCTTGATTTTTTTTTTTGTCTGATTCTTTTCGTGGTTGGCGTGAGGGGGACAATAGGGGAAGATGAGTAGAGGGAAGAGATGAGAAGTAGAGGAGATGAAGAGAGGAATAATTTATTTATGCTACTACCTCTGTGGAACTTTCTGCTGCAACTATATTGCTATCTCTGTTGATCTTCTTGCTGTCATATACTGCTATCTCTGTGGATTTTCTTGCTGCTGTATATTTTGTGGATGATTCTTCTATTGCTATTATGTGAAGGCCGAGTGGGATCAAAGAAAGTAGCGGACTGATCACTAAATAGATCTTTCATCATGTGGAAAATTTATGGAGCTTATTTGTCATAATCTGCTGCTATGAAATTACTACTTCACTTGTGCTATCTGTTGATTGGATGATACTTTACCATGTTATTTTTACTGATGGTCTTTTATCTGATGCATCATTCTTGCTACTTGTTCTATGTGAGCACATCTTATTTGCTTCTTTGTGCTTTTACACTTATCTCTGTTTGACCTTTATTTGCATGTTGACTTTGTGCTTATCCGTGCTTTATGCGCACGTCGACTGCCACCTGCTTTTGACGCAACACTATTTTGGACTATGACCCAACACCTTCTGGACTGCAATGTCTGCTACTGTGATGAAATTATATGAGAGAGGAGATGATAAGATTCTTATGATGACCTATATATGCAGGTGTTACATTTACATGATGGAGCCTCAATATTTTGCTATTACTCTGTTACTACATTTCATCTTAGAGTCTTGTATTTGCATGCTTCTTTGTGCAATGAGTTATTCATTTCAGCGACAACACCCCTTTGCTAATATTTGTCCATGCTATTGTTTTGCATGTTGGCTAGTAGTACCTCTTCTGGTCCAATACTCTGGTATGTCTGTGTTCCAACACTCTCTGGTCTACTTTGTGATGTTTGAGACTGAGTTGCAGCCCCTGGCTCCACATGCTTCTGTTTACTACTGCCCCACATGCGACTTCTTTTGGATAGAGAAGCTCCTACTACCTGCCTTCTACCTGCTTCGGTTATCTGTTTGAGGGGGAGTGTTTGAGTGTAGAGTGCTTGATTTTAATATTGAGGGGGAGTAATATTCTTGTATGGACTTGGTTTATTTTTTTTTAGTTCTGATCTGTCTATTTGCAAGCTAACTTGCGATTCTCCCAAGCTCCAACTTGAGGCAGAGTGTTGAGAGAGTATTAGTTATTTAGTCTTTTTAGTTTATTTTGTATATGGGCCTAAGTTTATTGGCCCATTAAATCTACACTCCTGGTCCATTAGGGTTTGCCTGCTTCCTTGTAGTCGCCTCCTTTCCTACCTATAGGAGAGGGGTTTGCCCATCTATCACTAAGAAATATACTTGGAACTTTTCCACTATTGTCATTTTCCACATAAGGTTTTAAGTACCTTCTCTTATGTGTTACTATTCAATAATTAACTTGTTTTGGGCTTAAAGTCCAAACCATCCTTAAGCATTAGGATTTCATATCATTATTTACTAAATTATGGAACATCTGTCATCTTTAATGTGGGTTATGATCAACATCATAGACATGTTTCATCATTTAGGTGATTTTTTTTTCATGCTTACATATTAGGGTTTCACCCGAAATATGTGAGTCATCATAAATCTAGCAATTTAATTCATTGATCTCTTGTTAGAATCGAGGTTAAGCATCTATTTATATGTTATAATCATGCAATTTATGATTTCTTTCTCAATCTCAAGTTACCATTTTAAATGTAAATCTCAGATGTATGGTATGATGGTACAAATCTTATGTCAAGCTTATTAGAGGGACTTATCATACATATATCAAACCTCTACCTCAAGTGAGGATCTTACATCATATATTATCTGAGGAGACTGCATTGCTTAGTATTGTTGAGTATCTTATGCATATCAAGGTTTCATAGTTATCTCATTTGCAACTAAATATGAGCTTCACAGTCTCTATCCACTCGAGCTAAGACGTATCAAGTCAATGTATTGGTTTTCTGACAACATGATTTCTACCCATATATAATCTTCAACCCAACTCTCTCTCTTGGGTGCACCCCCTAGATTCCTTAACAGGGAACCACCAACCTGAGTATGAGGCTTTTATGTGAACCAAGTCTCAACTGCCTCCTCCAAGGTCTTGGGACTTTCCCTTAACTAGATGTAAGGTTATCTTATATTGGGGCATTTCATTAAAGATACACACCCACACATAGTCTGGATGTGCTACACTCAGGCACACTTATGATAATGTACATTGAAGTTAATTTGCACCTTACAACTGCTTTTCGAAAATCAAAACCATTGATCTACTAGTATGTTGTATAGATATATATACCATATATGAGCTCCTTTAGATACTTAGAGATCATGCATGTATACAGAAAATGTTGCACCTCAAGAAAATTCTGTACATTGGTTTTCTAGTTCTTAGATGAATAATTTACATGCATCCACATGAGCTCAAATGTGGTATGTCGCCTATACATATGAAATTGAAAAAAAAACTACGACTTGAATATCTTAAAAGGCAAGGCCTTAATATGTAAACACAACTTGAGTTTATTACGTCATCTATAACTAAAATGTATCCTATCTTGACTCTCTTTTCTATCTCTCTACACACATATCTATGGGACGGAGGCCGAACGTCCGGGAGGGTGGTAAATCGAGGCGGCAACTGTGATTCAAACCTGGGTCCCTTTGTTAGGGGACACCGTGTTTGACCACTCCTTGTCGGCTTCACACACATATCTACATATATGTATGTATGTGTGTGTGCGTATACCAGTGATAAATGTCAGAGCATCACATGCATTTGAATAATCTTTTGGATGATCAGTTCGACCTATAGATTAGTGTACCCACAGAACATTATTGTTGGTCGATTTGTATATCATGCATAGTATAGGAAAACCTTTCAAAGCACGGCTTTGTCAGGCTAACCTTAAATTTAAACCGTAAATTATATAGATCGATGGCTAACTAATGTCTGATTATGGTGCATCTTTGGTATGTAGATAAATGACTTCATGTTCTTTTTATCCATACACTTTAGATTGTTGAAACATACTTTGACTCGTAATAATTTAAATGCCTCTCCGGCTCTCATGAAATGAGCCTTTCACTAGATAACTACGCTCTCTATGCGTATATATATACAAACCAAGTATTCCGCACTGGATGGTATACATAACTTATAAAGACGAACCATCTGACAACACAAGGATTACTTAAATGACGTGCCTGTCCAGTATACTATTTTTTTTTTGCTCCATGGTACTCAATTCCAATATGCGTGTGTGCATTTAGTGATATCCAGGCTATTCTCAACTTATTGCACCTGAAATGATACATTTGAATACCAATGTGATAGCCTATGTAACCTTGTTTCTATCTAGTATAGACAATTCAATTTGAATTTTGAAGAGATAACATGTCTCTCATTATTTGTTATAGAAAAATCAACAACTAACGGGCTTTTCCTCTCAGGTGATCCGAAAAATGATCATTTGAGGAAACTACAAGAGGATACAGGAAATCTAGTAATACACAAGGTTGACCTACTTGACTATGACAGTCTCGCCTCAGCTATTATTGGATGTCAGGGAGTATTTCATACTGCTTGTCCCGTTCCTCCTGGAAAAGTACCCAATCCTGAGGTCTGTGTTGTCATTCTAAGTTGCCTTTAATATCTTGCTAAGAGGTTTCTTTCCCTTGTGTTCCACTTGTATTTAATATTTGAACTATGAGTTCTGTCTGTATACATTTGTGATAAGGTACTTTGCTCAAGTCAGGTGTCATCGATACTGTGTTTGGTTTGGTAAAATCATTACAAGATTCTGGGAACATTTATCTCATAGGTAGTTACAAAGTAGTGGCATTTCTATGGTTATGTACAAGTGTAAATTCTGGAGTTTCATGTGAAATCACAGTTGATTTGGAGAAAAATGGCCCTTACATCCATTCAAACGGAAGTCTGTCATTAACTCATGGAGACGCAAATGCCCATGGAGAAAAATTATTTAAGTTAAGAAATTGGCAATCATATTACAAAAAAAAACTATCATTCTATTTAAAATGTTGGCCCTGGCAGATATCTTATGGCATCATGTTCTTCATCCACCATTTCTGTTGGTACGATAATATACTCATCTCCTACAGTGCTGTAATATGAAACCTCCTTATGATTAGCATCTCACTTGGAAGCACGAAAATGGACACGTATTTGGACAGACACAAGACATGACGATTTTTGACTATATGGGACACATACACGGAAATATAAATCATATATATATGTGTGTACACACACACACACACACACACATATATATATATAGAGAGAGAGAGAGACAGAGGCTAGAATACATTCGAGTGTACAGATTACACCGTACACCTCAATGGTCTTTGCCTATCTAGACCATAACTTTGTAAAATCTAATCCATTGATCTTCATTGTTACAATAGTAATAGGCCCCATACAAAATTTGAGCCCATTTGAATGAGTGTAAGTCACTCATCCAAGGACAACAAAATCAACGCACATAACTAATTTGAAATGCATGATTTTTGCCTCCTTCAGATGCATGACTTGTAAGGTTGTACGTGTCCGAATGAGCTCAAATTTATTATGTAGTATGTTCTTAAGATACTTACGAATATCAACGGTTTAGATTTTCAAAATATTGGCTTCATGATGGAAAATGACTGAGGTGTATAGCGTCTCCGATACACTCGAGTGTATTCCAACTTCACTCTCTCTCTCTATATATGTGTGTGTGTATATATATATAGACACACACACACACACACACACATATATATATATATATATATAGTCAGGCTAGAATGCACTCGAGTGTACAGATTACGCCGTACACCTCAATGGTGTTTGCCTATCTAGACCTTGTCTTTCCAAAATCCAATCCATTGATCTTCATGGTTACAATAATAATAGACCACATACAAAATTTGAGCTCATTTGGATGAGTGTAAGTCACTCATCCAAGGACAACA
Organism: Alisma plantago-aquatica; assembly: GCA_963693085.1. Classification (NCBI taxonomy): domain Eukaryota; kingdom Viridiplantae; phylum Streptophyta; class Magnoliopsida; order Alismatales; family Alismataceae; genus Alisma; species Alisma plantago-aquatica. The sequence goes on from OY856409.1 coordinate 808,568,135, forward strand.
AAATCGACGTACAAAACTAATTTGAAATGCATGATTCTTGCCTCCTTTAAATGCACGACCTATAAGTATCAAAATGAGCTAAAATTTATTATATAGTATGTTCTTAAGATATTTAAGAAGATCAACGGTTTAGAATTTTCAAAAAGTTACTGCATCTTTAAAAATGACTGAGGTGTACTGTGCCTCTGGTACACTCGAGTGTACACTAGCCTGACTCTCTCTCTCTCTCTCTCTATATATATATATATATATATATAGAGAGAGAGAGAGAGAGAGAGAGAGAGAGAGAGAGAGAGAGTCAAGCTAGAATACACTCGAGTATACAGATCGCATGAATACACTCAAGTGTGTTTGCATATCAAGATCATTTTTTGCAAAATGTAAACCATTGATCTTCACTGTCGTACTATAACTAAGCTACATGCAAATTTTGAGCCCATTTGGATGAGTGTAAGTCACTCATCCAAGGGCAACAAAATCGACGCACGAAACTAATTTGAAATGCACAATTTTTACAATCTTTATAACATGACCTATAAATGTCCAAATGTGCTCAAATTTTGTATATGAGCTATTCACAGGATGTTTAAGAAGATCAACGGATTAGATTTTTGAAAAAAATATTGCATCATGAAAAACTACTTGAGTGTATTCTATTCCGAATACACTCGAGTGTATTCTAGCCTCTCTCTCTCTCTCTCTATATATATATATATATATATATATATATATATATATTTGAGTGCACATGTATATATAATTAATGCAGAAACAATTGGAAATAATGGATAGATGATATATTCACAATGTTGATTTTGTACAAGAGAGACCCCTCTCCTTTATATAGGAGGTGGACTTGACTCGAGAGACTTCCTGACTAGACTTAACCAGACTATATGGGCCTATATACTCCGGCCCATATATGATATGACTTATATTTCTAACACTCCCCCGCAAGCTGGAGCATGGGAGAATCACATGCCCAACTTAAATTAAAAGATAGAAACAAGACATAGAAAAAAAAACCATGACTAAAGCATGATATCCCCTTGACTTAGCACGACATCTGCACTCCCCTATACTTTAATATCTTTGGCATCTTCAACTTTAAAGCTTCCCCTAAGATTAGTAAACACCGAATCTTTGAAACATCTGGAGTTTTGACTAGGTTGGAGGTTGTATCTTGGAGTACGTTGAAGGAACATGTGAAGATCATCTGAGTCATGAACTCAGTTACTACTATTGACAGTTTCTAGGAGAAGACCACCATGTGGTAGCCTAGGCGGTCAATGTGCTTGACATGGCATAGACGAACATCAACATGCTTGGCACGACATCTGCACTCCCATGTACTTTAATATCTTTACCATCTTCAACTTTGAAGCTTCCCCTAAGATTGATAAACATCGAATCTTTGAAACATCTAGAGTTTGGAGGTTGTATCTTGGAGTATATTGAAGGAACATGTGAAGATCATCTGAGTCATGAACTCAGTTACTACTATCGACAGTTTCTAGGAGAAGACCACCATGTGGTAGCCTAGGCGGTCAATGTGCTTGACAGGGCACAAACAAACATCAACATGCTTGGCACGGACAAATATCAACGTGCTTGGAACAAACGAACATCAACATGGGCAAGGATGAACATCAACGCGCTGGACATGGCACAAATGAACATCTACATGGGCAAGGACAAACCTCAACTTGCTGGACGTGGCACTGACAAAGAAGAAGGTAACATAGATGATGTTGCCGACTGAATGATCTTCTACAAAAGACAAGTGTCTCAGACTGGCATACAACCAGATGTGCAAACAATCCAAGATGATCCAACAATGTTGCTAGAGGACCAAGAGATGGCCGATGAACAAACATATTCTCCTGATGTAGAGTACCAATGACATCCAATTAATCTGAGGAATCATCTTTAGTTGACGACGATGCGAGAAGATGAATTCTGAATGACAGATCAATGATTGGCAACTTGAAATTTGAATGGCGAGGATGGACATGTTACCATTAGGGATAATAAAATTGAAGTCAATCGGTTTTGTCTATAGTTTTCTTGTAAATTAGACATTTTCTCCTTTTTTAGTTAGGCCATCCTATACACATCAACTTAGATGAAATGTGGCAACTTGGCTAATTGGGATATGTAGATCTTGATCTTACCATTGCTTTCCTATCATAATGCCATTTATTAGTCAAACATACTAGCATTAATATGATTATTTTAATTAATATTATTAAAGTTCATATTTAGTTGCCGATCTTGGACATTTTATCTATATTATGAATATGATTATTTTAATTAACATACTAGGGTATTATTAAGTGTACAATTTGAATATGCTGCATAGAGATTTATGCAACTATCTTTTAACGAAACTTATTTAAGCATATTATCATATATTAACCTAAGATTCTTTTGCATCGGTTTGATTCCATTTTGTTATATATCACTATATATGTCATCTTGACGTCAGATGTGTCATAAAACTTATATGCCAATTCCTATTATTCTTTTCATCATAACCTTCCTTAAGTGGGCTATGTCATCTTGACGTCAGATGTGTCATATAACTTATATGCCAATTCCTATCATTCTTTTCATCATAACCTTCCTTAAGTGGGCTCTCTTACTCTCAGATTGAGCAGAACTATTGTTTTCTGTCTCTTTGGAATTCTTCTTCTTTGTCAAGCCCTCAACAAATCTAGATTAGCCCATCACATTTTACTTTTGAAACTAAAGGTTTGCTTATACCGCAATGCCATGTCATCAAGCCTATCACAATAGTGAGACCTAGCAGTTGCAACTAGATGCTTAAGGGTCATAGAAGGTGATTCAAGAAGTCCCATTTCCTTTTGTTAAATTATAAGATCATTTATATACCTAAACTACTATGTATACATCACTCGTGTTGGGTTCATTCCGTTATCTTTTTATTCATGTCCGTGTGACTATGATAAATATGTGTACAAGGTTATGTTGTTGGTTCTTCCGGGGTAGGTTTTGAGAAGAATGTTCTAGTCACTGTGCTTAATTTTTCCTCACCCAATCCTACCATTCCTTGTAGGACTAAGGTGACACAAAATATTTCATACTGCATAGGTCAATCAGGGATCAAAAGGGAATTTCTAGGGATAGGGTCTCATCTTTGCAAGGCATCAGATTAGAGTTTATTGGACACAAGGATTCTGTGTTCCTGCCTGGGGTTCAAGTGGTATACCTATATTTATCTATATTCACTTTTAGGGTTTCTATATACTTGTTTACCACCTTCACTTTTATTTATTCATGTTCATTAATCCAAGGTTAACTTTCTTTGTATTTGTCCTTCTCATCTAGGTTTAGGGATTAACCTGTCACAATGTTTTCTCTTACCTCAACCCTCTTCATGTATTTTATATAACTAGATTACCTCAGTTCATCCTAAGTTCCTATAAGTTTCGAGGGTTTCTAATTATGTAAATCAAGTCTCACAAACATGTGTATCTAATAATTAAAATCTCAATTTGGATTTTTATATGAATTGGTTGGAAGAGGATGTACTAATCCTAATTTTCATTGGAACCCTACTTAGATGAGGAGATAAACAATTCCTAAGGTTTCAGAATAGGTACTCTTAGGGTTTTGCATCAAAAGTCTTGGATTGACTGTAAGGGTTAGGGTACACAATGTGTGTACCCCGTAGATTTATAAAGAGAACATTTACATAGAGGTCCTTATAAAATAGGAAAATAACAAGAGAATATAAAGAACTTAAATAAAACACTAGTTAATACTCCCCCTCAAGTTGGAGCATAGATATCAATCATGCCCAACTTGTTCACAAGAGAGCAGAAATATTTCTTGGCCAACAACTTGGTGAAGATATCAATAACTTGGTCTTTGGAGCGAGTAAAAGGAGTGCAAATTCGACCTGTAAAAATAGATTCTCTGATGAAGTGGCAGTCAACTTCAATGTGCTTGTTCCGCTCATGAAAGACATGATTATTTGCAATAAAAATAGTTGCTTTATTATCACAGTGCATAGGAATAGAGAAGATCCCACATCAAGTTCTTTTAGAAGAGATTGCACCCACAGAAGCTCACATGCAGTATGAGCCATAGCACGGTACTCAGCCTCAACACTAGATCTGGCAACAAAATTTTGCTTTTTGCTCGGCCAGGTAACCAGATTTCCACCAACAAAGGTGCAATAACCAGAGTTAGATTTTTTGTCTATCTTGCTTCCAGCATAGTCAGAATCAGAATAGCCTTCAAGAGAGAAATGACCATGTTTTCTATAGAATAGGCCTTTACCAGGATATTTCTTCAGATATTTCAAGATATGTCACAGTGCTTCCCAATGACACTGTCTAGGCTTGTCAAGATACCTGCTAACAAGACCAATAGCAGTAGAAATATCATCTCTAGTGACAGTCACATAGATTAGTTTGCCAACTAGTCTTCTATATCTTTTACTGTCAGGATACAGAGGAGATTCATCATCATCCCAATTCACATTAGGATCTAGAGTTGTATTAGTAGGCCGAGCTCTGAGCATGCCAGTTTCCCGTAGAAGATCAAGAACATACTTTCGTTGTGATAGAACAAAAGCATTAGCAGTCCTAGAAACTTCAATCCCCAAAAAATATCTCAGTTTACCCAGATATTTAGTGACAAAATGTTTGCATAAGTAGACTTTGGTAGCATAATTTTAGAGAGATCACTGCCACATGAAATAATGGCGTCAACGTACACAATAAGAACCACAATACCAATGGACATCTTTTTAATAAAGACAAAATGATCAACATGAGATATGAGAAAGCCATAAGTAGACAAAATCTTGCTCAGTTTGTCGAACCAGGCATGCAGACTCTGATTGAGTCCATAAATAGACCTTTTGAGGCGGCAGACTTTATGTGACTCCTCTGAGCAACAAACCTAGGTGGTTGCTCCATATAGACCTCCTCTTGGAGATCACCATAAAGAAAGGCATTTTTCACGTCCAGCTAGATAAGGGGCCAATCCAGATTGATTGCCACAGAGACCAGAATCCACACAGAATTTAGCCTGACAACAGGAGAAAAAGTTTCAAAATAATCAATACCATAAGTCTGAGTGTACCCTTTCGCCACGAGGCGGGCCTTCAGGCGTTCAACTGTTCCATCAGGATGATATTTAACAGTGTAAACCCAACGCCATCCAACATGTTTGCAATTAGTAGGAGGATCAACCAGATCCCAGGTACCCCTGTCAGTGAGAGCAACCATCTCCTCAGTCATGGCTTGTATCCAGGCCTTACTATGTAATGCGTCATGCACATTTTTGGGTACATAAATGGCAGATAGAGCAGCAAAAAAATTACTAACATGAACACTCAGATGAGCAGTAGAAACATAGTTAGCAATATTATGAGATGTACAAGATCTAGTACCTTTCCTGAGAGCAATACGTAAATCTAGATCAGAAGTTACCTTTGTAGGGGCAGGACCTTCTGAAGGAGAAGATTGGTTGTCAGTGGGGTGGGGGGGCTTTGAGAAGGAGTAGGTTGCGGCGGCCGACTCCTGCGTTGATAAACAATGAGAGGAGACGTAGTCTCATCAGATTGCACAACAGAGGTAGAATCACCAATAATAGGCAGAGGTGCTGCAATCAAATATGAACTCAACATATTCCCCTTAGTGGAGTAGTATGGAGTATCCTCAAAAAATACGACATCACTACTTGTGAACCACTTGTTAATATATTTCATATTTATTCTATTTTGTAATTTCTATATCCCGCTGGACCTCTATGTAAATTATCCATTTTCTCTTATTAATAAAAAGGGAGAAAGCCTATGGCCTCTCTCAACGCTGCATTGCACGTTACATTGCGGCACCACATTTCACATGGTACCAGAGCAAGGCCGCCAGCGTAAACAGTAACTCTGGCGGTGAACAGTAACTCCGACGGTGAACAGTAACTCCGTCGGTGAATAGTAACTCTGGCGTGAACAGGCGGCGGAGTGAACAATAATTCCTGCGTGAATAGAGCACGTCGCCAGCCTTCTCCGGCCGCTGCGTCGCCGACCCAAAGCGGGCGGAGCAGCCGTCTCCCAGGCCAGGCGCCGTAGCCGCCGTCCCCCCTTCTCTTCTATCTCCGGATCATCGGGTCCTTCGGTTGATCCAACGGATTTCTAAATCCCAAACCGGAGGGTCCGTCGATACGTAAGAAATTCCTAATCACATCTCCTCCGTGTGTGATTAGGGAATTTTAGTTGGGGGTTGTGGATGCGTCAGATACGCATCTGATCTTGTGACCTGACATGTATTTCCCCGTCACCCATATCTTCTTGTGATGTGTATCAATCCGTCACTCTTCTTCTCGTCAAATCATGGAGGACACCAAGGCATCTACCATATACAGTGAGATGTCTCCTATCCCATCCATCAAGCTGAATGGGAAGAATGATCTCTTATGGATGAATGTTGTCCATACTGTATTGGAGTCACGCGACAAGGCGAGATACGTTGATTCTAATCCTCTTGCACTTACTGACAAAGGCTATGCTGAATGGAAGCGTCATAACAGTTTGGTGAAGACCTGGTTGTGGGGGAGCATGGAACCTGGGATTGTCTCGAGGTTCATGTTCTACACTACCGCCAAAGAGATCTGGGATGCAGTGAAGAAACATTATTCTCAAGAGAAGAATGCGCTTCGTCAGTTCATGATATATGACCGCCTGTTTGCAGAACGACAGGGAGACAGACCTTTAGAAGAATACTTTGGAGTGATTCAAGGTATTGCACAAGAGCTGAGTTTCTACCATCCCGTAACTGTCCAGGAGCAAGTCAAAGACAGAGATGACTTGATTACAGCAAAATTCTTGTCTGGTCTGAGTTCTTCGTGCAGTTCAGCCTGCAGTGTTATCTTAGCTTCTGATAAACTTCCCAGCTTGGAAGAGGCCTATTCAAGGATTTTACAGGCAAAGTTTGAACCTGTTGATCCTATCGTAGTCTCATCTCAGGGAGATTCTCATGCTTCTGTAGTTGCTGCAGTGAGAGGAGGACGAACATGTATGGGCCGAGGACGTGGAACTCGCCCTAAGTGCACTTTCTGTGACAAACCTGGACACAGTTGAGAAATGCTGGAAGAAGCACGGTCGACCTGCTGCATCACCTGTGGGAGCAACAAACTATGTTACCACTACTGAGTCTACTGAGCCTCCTGCTTCGAGTTCTGGTCCTTCTGGCATTACACTCACCAAGGAGGAATATGATAGATTTATTCTGGCTACTCATCATCTGAGCTTGGGATCATCATCTTCAGCCAACTTGGCGTCCACCACTGGTAATCAGGCTACCTATTTATTGGCTTCTGGTTCTACGTCATCATGGGTCGTTGACTCTGGAGTGTCACAACATATGACTGGTATGAGGAGACTTCTTCATTCCATTGACTCACATATTCCTCACAAATCTGTAACAATAACAGATGGTTCAGTGAGGAGAGTGTTAGCTAGTGGATCTGTTTCTCTGACTCCTGGAATTGATCTTAAATCTGTACATTATGTGCCTGCTTTTCCTTTTAATCTTTTGTCTGTTGCTAAGTTGATTGTTACTGTGAAATGTACGATAACTTTTGGACCTTCTTGTTTTGTATTACAGGATCTCAAGAGTATGAGGACGATTGGTGGGGGGCCTAGGAAAGGTAATCTCTACCTCTTCCACGGTGACAGTTTGCCTCGCCAAGTGTCTGCTCCTGCTCCAGCTGTCATGTTGAGTGGCTCTCCCTTACTCGACAAGCTGAACGGGAAGAATTATCTCTTATGGATGAATGCTGTCCATATTGTATTGGAGTCACGCGACAAGGCGAGACACGTTGATTCTAATCCTCCTGCACTTACTGACAAAGGCTATGCTGAATGGAAGCGTCATAACAGTTTGGTGAAGACCCGGTTGTGGGGGAGCATGGAACCTGGGATTGCCTCGAGGTTCATGTTCTACACTACCACCAAAGAGATCTGGGATGCAGTGAAGAAACATTATTCTCAAGAGAAGAATGCGCTTTGTCAGTTCATGATATATGACCGCCTGTTTGCAGACGACAGGGAGACAGACCTTTAGAAGAATACTTTGGAGTGATTCAAGGTATTGCATAAGAGCTGAGTTTCTACCATCCCGTAACTGTCCAGGAGCAAGTCAAAGACAGAGATGACTTGATTACAGCAAAATTCTTGTCTGGTCGGAGTTCTTCGTGCAGTTCAGCCCGCAGTGTTATCTTAGCTTCTGATAAACTTCCCAGCTTGGAAGAGGCCTATTCAAGGATTTTACAGGCAAAGTTTGAACCTGTTGATCCTACCGTAGTCTCATCTCAGGGAGATTCTCATGCTTCTGTAGTTGCTGTAGTGAGAGGAGGACGGACATGTATGGGTCGAGGACGTGGAACTCGCCCTAAGTGCACTTTCTGTGACAAACCTGGACACAGTTGAGAAATGCTGGAAGAAGCATGGTCGACCTGCTGCACCACCCGTGGGAGCAACAAACTATGTTACCACTACTGAGTGTACTGAGCCTCCTGCTTCGAGTTCTGGTCCTTCTGGCATTACACTCACCAAGGAGGAATATGATAGATTTATTCTGGCTACTCAGCATCTGAGCTTGGGATCATCATCTTCAGCCAACTTGACGTCCACCACTGGTAATCAGGCTACCTGTTTATTGGCTTCTGGTTCTACTTCATCATGGGTTGTTGGCTCTGGAGCGTCACAACATATGACTGGTATGAGGAGACTTCTTCATTCCATTGACTCACATATTCCTCACAAATCTGTAACAATAGCAGATGGTTCAGTGAGGAGAGTGTTAGCCAGTGGATCTGTTTCTCTGACTCCTGGAATTGATCTTAAATCTGTACATTATGTGCCTGCTTTTCCTTTTAATCTTTTGTCTGTTGCTAAGTTGATTGATACTGTGAAATGTACGGTAACTTCTGGACCTTCTTGTTTTGTATTACAGGATCTCAAGAGTATGAGGACGATTGGTGGGGGGCCTAGGAAAGGTAATCTCTACCTCTTCCACGGTGACAGTTTGCCTCGCCAAGTGTCTGCTCCTGCTCCAGCTGTCATGTTGAGTGGCTCTCCCTTATTGTCGCACTACATATATGGACATCCTCCATTAGAGAGCCTGAGAAAGTTAGAACCAGAATTGTCTCAAGTATCGTCTCTAGAGTGTCAGTCCTGTCAACTGGGGAAACATCATAGAATGTCTTATCCCGGTCGTGTCAATAAACGGGCGTCATGTCCTTTTGAGTTGGTCCATAGTGATGTTTGGGGTCCTGTAAAAGACCATAGTTATAATGGTTTTCGTTATTTTATCTCTTTTGTGGATGACTTCTCGTGTATGACTTGGATTTATTTGTTGAAAAGTCGAGAGTCTGTGCTATCTGTTGTCAAACATTTTCATCAAGAAATAAAAGTTCAATTTGATTGCAATATTAAAGTTCTTCAATCTGATAATGCCTTGGAGTATGTTCAAAATGCTATCGCTGATTTTTGTAGTTTAGTTGGGATGATACATCGTACATCCTGTCCTCACACCCCTCAGCAGAATGGGGTAGCAGAGAGGAAAAATCGTCATCTCCTTGATATTACCAGGACAATCATGTTTCAATCTAATGTTCCTAAGCGTTTTTGGTATGACGCCCTTCTTACTGCTTGTTTTCTTATCAACAGACAACTTCTTCTGTGCTTCAAGGACATACTCCTTTCTCTGTCCTGCGTCCCAAAGATCAACCTTTCCTTGTTCCTCTTAGAGTGTTTGGTTGTACTTCTTTTATCCACAATTTTGATCCTAAGGCTGATAAGTTATCTCTTAGGTCAATTAGGACTCTCTTTCTTGGGTACCCCAACACTAGAAAAGGGTACAAGTGTTATTGTCCAAGTCTTCGTCGCATGTTTGTGTCTAGAGATGTGACTTTTCATGAATCCACTCCATATTTCTCTAGTGTTCCCAGTAAGGGGGAGCAATTATGTGAGAGTGCCATCATCAGATGCTAATGAGAGAGTGCCACCACCACATCAGAGTGAGAGAGTGCCACCTATCATTCCTGACTATACTATAATTCAGGTTGAGCATCCAGTAGATGGTCCACCAATTCAGCAATATTCACATGTTTATAGCAGACGAGGCAGACAAGATCCAGAGGAGGTAGCGACTCCAGTCTCTGAGCCCTCCCCATCCTCCTCTACTCAAGGGATTCCTGAAGAACCATCTGACCTTGATGTTCCCATTGTTGTTTGCAAAGGTACCCGTTCCTGTACTATTCGGCATCCTATTACAAATGTGTGTTGTTTGTCCAAGTTATCTCAGCAGGTCATTTTCTCTTGGGATTGATTCTGTGGTCATTCCAAGAAATCATCTTGATGCTATGAAGGATATTGGCTGGAAACAGGCTATGCATGTTGAAATGTTTGCTCTGTTACAGAACAACATCTAGGAACTTGTTGACTTACCTCCAGATAAAAATGGCGTGGGATGCAGATGGGTATTTATAGTAAAACATAATCCTGATGGTTCTGTGGAGAGATTGAAAGCTAGATTGGTGGCAAAGGGGTACACTCAGACATATGGAGTTGATTTCTTTGAGACCTTTTCACCAGTGGCTCGTCTGAATTCTATGCATATTCTTATTTCTCTGGCTACTACATTTGACTGGCCTCTATTTCAGCTCGATGTCAAGAATGCCTTTCTTCATGGTGATCTACAAGAGGAGGTGTACATGGAGCAACCACCTGGTTTTGTTGCTCAGGAGGAGTGTCAGAAGGTGTGTAGACTGAAGAAATCCATCTATGGATTGAAACAATCTCCTAGAGCTTGGTTTGACAAGTTCAGTGATGTTGTGCTAAAGATGGGTTTTTCTCGTTCTGTTACTGATCACTCTTTATTTTATTCTACTTCTTCTGGTGGATCTATTATTATTGTTGTGTATGTTGATGATATTGTTATCACTGGTAGTGATTCCACAGACATATCTCGTGTGAAAGCGGGCTTGCAGGGGCACTTTCACACAAAGGATCTAGAAAAACTGAGATATTTTCTGGGCATTGAAGTACTTAGATCTCATGTAGGTACCAATTTGTCTCAGAGAAAATATGTGATGGATTTACTATAGGAAATTGGTATGAGTGAGTCCAAGCCTGTGTCTACTCCTATGGACTATCATGTGAAGGAGATGACTGATGATATTAATTATCCAGATCCAGGATATTACAGGAAAATTGTGGGAAAAATGATATATTTGACAGTCACACGTCCTGACATTTCTTTTGCTATAGGAGTGGTGAGTCAGCATATGAGCTCTCCAAAACAGTCTCATTGGACATCTGTCTGTCGTATTCTGAGATATCTGAAAGGTGCACCTGGTAAGGGAATCAACTATTATAGGCCGAAGACTCCTGTATCCACACTGTCTCTTATTGGTTATGCAGATGCAGATTGGGTTGGTAATCTGAATGACACGAGGTCTACGTCTGGATATTGCACATTTCTGGAGAATCATCTTATTACCTGGAAAAGCATAAAGCAAAATGTTTTTGCAACAAGCTGGGTCTACACGATGTGTACACTCCAGCTTGAGGGGGAGTGTTAATATATTTCATATTTATTCTATTTTGTAATTTCTATATCGTGCTGGACCTCTATGTAAATTATCCAGTTTCTCTTATTAATAAAAAAGAAGGCCTATGGCCTCTCTCAATGCTCCATTGCAGGTTGCATTGCGGCACCACATTTCGCACCACTTTTTATTAACAGGGCTATAGCAACGGTATCCTTTCTGAGTCCTTGAGTATCCTAGAAAAATACATTTTTCAGCTCGAGGGGACAACTTGTCTTGAGTAGGTCCAAGCAAGCGAACAAAATAAGTCGACCCAAAAATTCTCGGAGGAATAGAAAATAGAGGAAGATTGGGTTGTAGTACTTGTACAGGAAGTTTATTCCCAATAACAGAGGAAGGCATGCGATTTATCAGAAAATAGTCAGTAAGAACCGCTTCTGTCAAAAAATGTTTGGGAACATTAGAATGGATCATTATAGTTCTAGTAACTTCAAGTAAATGCCTATTTTTCCTTTCAGCTACACCATTCTGTTGGGGTGTATAAGCACAAGATATCTGATGAATTGTCCCCACATAACGGCAAAAAACTCAATATTTTTTGAACGAATTCCAATGCATTATCAGTACGCAGGATTTTAATAGGCATAGAATAATGAGTTTTAATTTCAACAAAGAAGAATTTAATAGTGGACAGAACTTGGGATCAATCTTTCAACAGAAATAACCAGGTAGCACGGGAGTAATCATCAATGAACAAAATAAAATATTTGTTGCCAGATAAACTTGGAATATGACAGGGGACCCCATACATCAGCATGCACCAAATAAAAAATATTTTTGCTACCAAATGTGGATTTTTTTGAGAAATACATTTCTAGACTGTTTGCCTAACTGACATGCCTCTCACTGAAAACTATGCGAGCCTACACCAGAAATAACATGTTTTGATTTCTCAGCTAACAGATGCCCAAGTCTAAAATGCCACTGTAATGCAGAAACTAAAGATGATAGAGCTGAAACCAGAGCTGTAGTGCCAATCAGTTTCAGCTCATCCAAGTAGTAGAGTCCATCAGGTCCTTCATGCCCCCCACCAATCTTCATCCTCGTGCGAAGGTCCTGAAAAACACAAGTACACGGTGCAAAGGTCAGACTGCAGTTAAGATTGTGGACAATTTTACTGATAGATAGTAGGTTCAGTGGAAAATTTGGCACATATAAAGCAGAACACAGAAGGACTTGAGCAAAGATATCTCCAATCCCAGATACAACAGATTTAGAACCAATAGCAAGCATAACAGTAGATTTAGAACAAGGTTTAGACAATTTATAAAAAAGAGAACGGTTGCCAGATATATGAGAAGAGGCTCTAGAGTCAATCACCCATTTGGTATTACCAGCACTACAAGGAGCACTCAAGAAGGCAGAATCACAACCAGAGTAAGTGGCCGCGTGAGCTCCAGATTCAGCAGCAGATGAGGAGGAAACACCAATCCTCTCAAGCAGAAGACGTTCCACCTCAGAGCGGATGAACTCAGCGGTGGACGCAGTCCAGGGAGCAGCAGAAGGCGTTTGAGAAGCACCTTCAGACGCAGCATTGGCCCATACAGGCGTGCGTTTTTTTTCCAACATTTGTCTTCAGTATGGTTGTTGCGGCCACAGAAGTCACAGTACCGCTGAGCAGGGGCACCTCCAGAAGCATCAACAAATGAGCCACGACCAAGTGACCCACGTCCCCGTCTAGGAGCAGTAGAACGGTTGTCTAGAGGTCGACCGCGACCCCTACCACGACCACGGCCAAACATAGCAGCAAAAGCAGTAGGGTCAATTGTGTCAGAAGGCAGATCTGACGAGGAAGCCGGCAGGCGTTGGAGATGCTGAAAGACACTCTCCAATGTAGGTAAAGGATCGCTGGCGAGAATCTGGTCAACTACCCCAACATATGAGTCAGGAAGGCCGTAGAGGAACTGGACAACCTAGAGTTCCTGTCGTTGTCATTACATCGTGGCTAGGTCAGTAGATAAGGGATGAAGATTCTCAAGCTCAGCTCAGACACCCTTAAAGGTTGAAAAGTTGTAAGCAATATCAGGTCCAGTGAAGTGCAGACGGGACAACTGTTTGTTCAGGTCAAACACCTTCTTCGGATTTTTGTTATAGGAGTAGGTGCTGGCCAGTTGGTCCCACATCTCCTTGGCAGTCGGGAGACGAAGTAGAGTGACGTTGATGTGAGTTTCACTGCTGTTCAGAATCCACATCATCACAGTAGAGTCATCCTTGACCCAGTCATCATAGATCTTTTTCTCCTTGGACTCAACAGTAGTAGGCGGAGCCTCAGTCAGATGGGAATGCTTGCCTTGTGACTTCACAAAGATCTCCATGGAGCAAACCCAATGTTGGTAGTTGCGCCCTTCTAGCTTCACAGTAGTCACATGACGACGAAAGTCCTCATGGGAGGAAGCCATGAGGGAGACCGAGTCCACAAACAGCAGAGAACAACAGCAGAAGTTAGAACCACCTAGATCCTCCAGCTAGGCGGGAGTAGGCAGATAGAACAACTGGAAGGACCAACTTACATGTAGACTACGCCGAGGCGCAGCAGAGAACTCGACGGCTTAAGGGCCGACGCGGGCAGATAGAAGGGGTAGGTCTTCGAAGACCTTCAGCACAAACAGCCGGAGGCGAACAACGAGCGTGCGGGATGCACTAGTAGGTCAACCCCTCACACGGAGGACCTTGGAGGCGGTTACAGGGGCACACGGCCACCCGACGACGAGCTAGCGGCAGCGCGGGGCGGGCGGCGGGTGCGGCGCACGCGGGGGGGGGGCGCAGGGAGAGAGAGAGAGGGCGACAACTATGGGGAGGGTGGCGGCTAGAGAACCTGTTGTGGTACCATCTTAAATTGACTGTAAGGGTTAGGGTACACAATGTGATGTACCCCGTATATTTATAAAGAGAACAATTACATAGAGGTCCTTGTAGAATAGGAAAATAACAAGAGAATATAAAGAGCTTAAATAAAACACTAGTTAACAAAAAGAATATGGAAAAGGTGATGCTTAGCTGCAAAGACCTATATGTATTTTATTTAGGGTCAACCCTAAGGCTTTTGACCAGACAGGAATCATAGAGGCATGGGAGTCCTCATAAACCAACTAGTGGTGCATAGGAAAATATTGCTAGCCCCCAGATTGTAGACCATTCTAGACACCATTGGCCTCCGAAAAATACCCTAATAATTCCCTTATGGCTCTATAATTTTTTTGAAACTATAAATAATTGATAGTCATTTACACAAATCTGGGCTCTGATACCAACTGTAATGAACCCCTCATCCCTTTATCCCCATTTAAGGTGGACCAAGAAGACAAGGGCCAATATTCATATTTCTAGGTTCTAGATTTAAAATAAACAACCAACAATCACTAATAATTCCAAACCAAGGTATTGATCAAAGGCGGGGAAGAAAAGATCTCCTTAAGGAGTAAAAGTTTATTAAAAAGGGAAAGCTGCCAACTATTCTGAACTTAAAGAAATAACTTGCACTAATTAAATCCTCTTTGTTTGCCTTGAGCATTATTACTTTTCCTTATAACGTTGTCCACTTTATGTCATCATTTCTAACCTAAAACACTGACAAAAAAAACATGGTCACTATATCACTATATTGTGTAGATGGGTGCAACCAACATGTGCACATATAATAACATACATGAAAATTAAAATTCAAGTAATTACAGACAAAAAATGTACATTCTCATCTTATTTCAATCTGTAATCAATCTCATCTCACTTGGTGAACCAAAGTTGTCCCATCAATGTGCTTTAAGTGTATGTCCCATCATTGAGCTCATAGATGTGTATCCCATATTTGGACTCTTTCACTTATCCTCATATCAGGTTTTGGACACCATCTCGGTGCTTACTCTAAACATCCCTTGTGAGATATTGATTTTTGGTTCTATTATTATTCCATTTTGGTACACACATGGACTTATAAATTGCAAGAAATAAAAGCATCCAAGACATTCATCATATATATCCAACATTTGAAAAACTCAACTAAAGAGACTATACATAAATAACCACGTACCTGATTTAGAGAAGAGAATGTCCAAGTCAAGTAAAGTAGTTTGTCTGATCACGACTTAATGTAAAATCAATATTTAACAAGTGTGTTAACAATTTCTCTAAAGTCCTTGTCTTAGGGTTTCATGAAACCCTTTTTTTCATCTTAAAAATTAATTTCTCCATTCATGTTATAGAAGTAGTTCTTTTTTATAGTAGGGGAAAGCATAATATCATCACAAGCATCATTATATGTCCATAAGATTAGAAACAAATGGATTTATGTTCAATTTATTATATATCCAGAGTCTAGGGGCATATTGTTCACATTAAGTTCAATATTAAAATATCATATAGATTATATTAGATTATCACCCTAGGGTTTATTGAAACAATCTTCCATTAAGGATAATAATCATGGATAATTTTGCATTTGAGTCAGAATTAGGTTACAAGACCGAGTTAAAGAGTTTCCTATCATTTTTTTGACTAATTTCACATATAATATTGCTACATTAGCATTAAATTTTTGGAAGATATACCTTTTTCATGTTGTTGGATCTAGGTCTTAGAGGCATGGATCTCTTCCACGTGGCTTATGTGGCACACTACCTTTGGATTACCTATGATATGATCTTTGAACTGGACAATGAGATCTGGACAATACGTTAAGTACACAAAACTTCATATGCAGACAATGCTCTTCTTCCTCTTTCTCTTCTGAGTTCTGAACTTTGCACCTCAACTCTTCTCTTCATCTTCCTCTTATCCCCTCTATTTGTCCCCCACACACCAACCACGAAGAGACGACGAAAGTGGTTGGGGTGGACAAAGATAAAGAGAAACTCCCTTATGACATTAGGGGACTTGGTGTGGAGAGGGAGGAAATGACTGGAGAAGGATTGGTTTGATATGGCTAGAGAAGTTGTGTTGCAAGCTTGAGAAAACTTGACCTCACACTTAAGAAAGCTTGACGTTGTGCTTGAAAGGCATGAATCCTCACACATAAGAGAGGTTGATCTTGTGCTTAAGAGCGAACTGCATCGCACACATGAGTATAGGACTTAAGGTGCTTCAGAGAGGCTGACTTGGCGAGGAAGTTGTAGTAGACGAACCGATAACCAAATTTGATATAGTATGCGACCTGCTCACAAGATTCGGAGAAGAAAATATTAGAATTATTATTATTTAGTTTATTATGTAATATGGGCCTACTTGTCTTGGTCCATTAGGTTTATGTTCGCTTCCCTTGTACTTGCCTCCTTTCCTATATGTAGCAGAGGAGGTTGCCTTTTGTCAATAACAAAAATATCCCATTTATCCTCCCATATTATTTTCCACATGGTATCAGAGCATCTATCCTAAGCCTAGGGAGAAATAGAGAGAGTCTCCGCCTGCGGGGGGTCATCATAGCCACCATGGTCATCTTCTCTCATTTTTCATAAAATCTTTTTTTTATCCCTACGTCGGAGCTCTCCATTCCATTCATCATCAATATTTATATGCCTCTCTCGAGTCTTATTTATCTAGTCATCGCTTCGCCACGCCTCCTTGCCTTGACATGCATAGAATCTGTCTCCTACAACCCGCAACGCCAAGGACATCCTTTTTTTGGTTTAAGGTTTCATTTTCTCATTTCATTCTTCAATAACGTCAGTCATTTTTTTTTGGCTCGGTTTGCTTCGTGTCATCATTATTTGCCCGATCAAAGTCTCTCTTTTTTACTTTTCTCATGTCACCATTACCCGTCAATATTTCATTTTCTCATTTTTTATTTAAACCGTCATTATTGTTTCCATTTTTTAAAAACCTCTTACCAACAATCTTGAATTATTATTACATTAACCAAGCTCCTTTCCAAATATGCTTCTTTCATATTATTTTTCCATCTCCAATTAAAAATTTGTTGACCAGGTCAAAGGGGTTGGTGAGAAAAAGGAAATAGAAGGAAAAGTTGAAACAGAAGTTGACAATTTGGAATTAAATGAAATGATAAGGAGAAAAAAAGGAAACAATGAAAAAAAAAGATAAAACAAAAAAGAGAAATAAAAGACTTTGTGCTAGTATATAAAGCACCAAAAAGGGGAATGTGCGTTTTCTTTTCTTCCTCCATTGAAAAAATCCCCCCTACCACCCCCATGTGTGCATTAATTTCCACGTGCAGGTTGTTATTGTCTCTTTTCCACACCAACTACTAAATCATTTTGTAATTTGTGTGCAGGGGGTAGAGGAGAGAGAGAATGTAATAAGAGGGAATATGAGAACACAGAGTTGAAAGAGAAAATATGTATCAATCCGGGCTATTCAGATCTCCATCAAACTTCTTGTTCTTCAGCACACCTGTCCTTTCGATGTCTTTGTGGCATTTCATTCCCACTAAACATCCTGCTTCCAGTGCATCATTGTTGTATCTTTCCCAGTAACATTATGCTTCCAATGCATCATTGGTGTATCACTTCCCAATGACACTGTGCTTCTTCGTGTTCGTGCCACGATATGTTGGGGTAGGGGTTCTGTCTCTCCAAATTTTTTTGGAGCACTAGGTCGAAGAATATATCCGATAAAGTTAGATCTTTTTCTTACTGGGGAGCTTCTGATCTAACCTCTAAAGATGCCCGAAGAACTGATCTGAGACACGCCATTTGAAGATGTTGCTGCCGCTGATTGAATTGCAAACCCTAATGGTGACACACCGTGTTGGACAATGACACAATATGTAACTCTTTTGGTCGAAGATGACATACTGCCGCAGACACGCCCTGTAGGAATCTAACACGGCGTGTAAGATGTCAAATACAAGAAACAAATTTCACCAAGACGACGTGTGGAAATCTGACATGCCAATGTAGGCGTGAAACAACCTTCCATCAACACGCCATGTTGATTTTTGACACAATGTGTGACTTCCGTTCTGGACCTTTTGGATGAAACCTTGTGCCGCCAGATTAGACACATGGCGTGTTGATTGCGGTACATGTCGTGTCCCGCTCTTTAGGGAAGATTTTCAAGTGAAAATGTTAGAATCGTTTCAGTCTAACTTCACGGATGACTCCTCTTGTAGAAATAAGCCTCCTAGATGTGAATCCAAAGGAGGAGAAAGAGAGACGATGATCTGTATGATGAAGACGAAGATCCGGATGCAAGGAACGAGGTATCCGATTTCGATGCCATTTTGAGAGCATGGAAACCGATTTTTTTTTGAATTTTCAAAGAAAATTTCAATAGATGCGACCGTGCCCGTTTTGACGCCAAAATGAGTGAATTAATTTATGAATTTTTACATGCGTGAACTCTACACCTAAATGCATCGTTTTATGCAATAAAATTTGATATGGATATAGGTTGGGGGGTTCCTTGACGTGGGAGATAAGTGAACTTTACTGTTTCTTGGAAAAAATTCAAAATTGGGCAAAAATTTCGCTGATTTTGACATGGCGGTACAGCTGCATGATTTCGTAGCAGATGGCGTCGAATCGAAATTTTGAGCGAAATTTTGCCGATTTTGTGGAAACTTCATTCCTTGTCCGGATGATGAAGACGACGATCTGGATGGAGATGACTTCCACCATAGACGACGATCTAGATGATGGAGACAACAATCTGAGTGGAGGTGACTTCCACCATAGATGACGATTTGGATGGTGGAGATGACTTCCACCTTGTAGAAGAAGATGGCACGGATGGTGGAGATGACTTCCACCATGGAAAGGACCAGCATGGGGTTGCTGATCTTGGTGATGCAAGAAGGGTGACAACCTGAATCTGGACTTTGTCTTGATGGAGGGAGCGACTGAACTTCGTGCTTGGGGAAGACAAAAGACGAAAGGCAGACACATGAGGATGCTAGATGACGATTAAGGTGATACTTGTCAGATATGGATCTACGATGTAGAAATCTGGATGATGAAGGCCCTTCAGAGAGAGAGGGCAACAAACATGACCATGAGGAGAGGGTGATAGATATGGCCCTGTAGGCAGCCGGCCATAAAGCAGACACCACTTGGAGACCCATTGGTTTTTCTCTAGGGTTAAGAGTCCCTGGAAAGAAGTCTTTGATACCATGTTTGAAATAATGGATAGATGTTATATACACAATGTTGTATTTGTTCAAGAGAGACCCCTCTCCTTTATATGGAAAAGGGTGGACATGACTATAGAGATTTCCAGACCTGACTAGACTTGATTAGACTCTATATGGGCCTACAGATTCCAACCCATATATGATATGACTTATATTTCTAACAGAAACAAAAAATATCTCCAAGATAAGAAAGATAGTCAACCACATTTCTAATTCAAAAATATATACATGACTGTGTGTGTGGAGTCATTTGGCTGTTGAAACTCTAAACATGCTTGACTCATTTCCAATTTAAACACAAATAAAGAATACAATTAGTACCACAAAATTCACATATAAATATAACCCATAATGCAAATCACTGTGAAATCAACCAACAATATTTTCATAAAATCAAATATGAACTAAACCCACAATTTATATTTTATAACCTATAAAGTTTAAGAACTGTGTATATTTGAGAACAATGAGATTTTACTATGATGTGAGAAAAAGGTGGAAGAGGCTACATATACAAATAGTAAAGTGAAGAGGAGGGAGAGGATAAAGAATGACATAGGAGAAGAGGAGGCGTGTTGGATCGTAGTTACGCAGCATGGAACATGACTTCGACTTCGAGTTGACTTCGACAGGTGTGGAAGTTGAAGTTTGTGGAAACATCGAGAAAACTTCGAGGGTTTTTACAACCAAACTTCGACGCATCTTTGACAAAAATTAAGCTCAAAATAGTAATTTCATGATGAAAATTGATAGATTTCATCAAATCTATCTTAAAAACTAAAAATATGTCTATATATAGCCATCCACACATGTTTACATATAAAGAAAAATAGTCACGTGCAAATGTAAAAGTCGTCTTAGTGTCAACTTAGACAGGCAAGGAAGTGGAAGTTTGTGGAACATGTAAGGAAACTTTAAGGAAGTTTTGGACTAACACTTTGACGCAAGATGAGCTAAAAGATAGTGAGATTGTGAGGGAATTTGGCATAAATCATCAATTTTTTAGTAAACACATACTCCGTCTATAATCTTCTATATGAAATGTTTAGAACTTAGATTTGTTCTATATATGTGTTCTGTATCTACAGAAATCCCAATCGGATCACATTCTAGAATTAAAAAACATGAGCTTATCTTCAAATACATCAATTTGTCAAGAGGGGAAAAAGTAACAGAGGTGAAATTTTATTAGCTCTACACCAAATTTTGCAAAGCTTGTGGACATCTAGTAGAGAAATAAACTTATCATTACTCTCTAGTTAGAAACCAAGGAAATAGTCATCTCAATGTGAAGAATGGTTTCCTACAAGTTCTTTATGCCTTCACTATGTGTGCAACAATAATAACTACAAAGATCATCAAGAAGATGGGAGGCTTTGAGCTAGCTAAGTCAATTTCATCACCAAGTAGGCTGAATTCATTGACACATATCAACAAGTAGGCAACATCGATGTCGAGGAAGTTTACTAGGTTTCGACATCGACAAGCGTAGACACATGTAACATCGAGGATATATCGCCAGATGTTGAGGATGTTTAGTACCATGGTTGCGCTTGTGGTGGTGTAGGAGGATGATGTGTGTTAAAGTAGTTGATGGAAGAGGAGTGGAATTTTACAATAGGCATAGCGGAGGGTCTGTGCTACTGTTGGACATATTTTCGTGGTGGTGAGGAAGGGAGGAGACCATTTGTGGAGAATGAGGAGGTAGAGGGGGAGACAGGTAAGGAGAAGGAAGAAGAGGATGGGTCGATGGGGAGGAAAAAGAGGTAGAACAAGAACAAGGACATCTGTCCTGGACATAATGCCGGACATGGACACGCCATGGACACGTTTTTCGTGTACCCACCGCGTGTCCAGGCGTGTTGACGGTGCGTTCAAGTCGGACACGTGTCGAGGACGGGCATGACACCCTCTGGGAAGTATCCGTTCTTCCTAGATGTCTCACGAGGATTACGGGAAAATTCCATGTTTTTTTTACAGATTTCTATATGATAGGTGAAGTGCCATTGGGTTAATTTGATATTTTTCTTCATCGTCTTTGTTTGATAATCTTTCAGCTTTGAGAGAATCTGCAAATATTATTCTCTCTTTCTGATTTTAAAGGCTGTAGCTAGATTAATTATGAATTTGGAAACTGAAAAGATTGTGTAAATTTACTGTTTGGAATAAAACAGACGTTGCATCGTCATAGGAGGAAGAACATGCTTCTTTGGGATCCTATGAGTTCTAGACGGCAGTAGAGTCGAGAAGATAATTGAATTCATTAAACTTTGTTCTAGTTTCTTGGATTTTTAAATCAATTTCATGGCTCCAAAGGGCGGAAACTACTAATACCAGCAGTAGATGTTGCCTATGATGGTTTGTCATCCTCAGTGGACAATGAGATTTGTTTCATTGAACTTAACCCCACCTCTAGAGAGTGTGGGTCTACAGACAGGAAAAGTCCAGAGTGTTGGTACGCAGCAAACAAGTAGTGGACATGCACGATATTGCATGGCCTAATTAGGCCAAACTATATAGCAGGGTGGTACACCACTGCACACATGCATATAGACAGGTAGTGGAACACACAATATTTCATGGGCACAAGTCGGCCACACTTTATAGCAGGGTGGTGCACCATTGCGCTCACATGCATATAGACACACAATAATCCTCAATGGCAAGGGGATAACACAGTAGAAGCTCTTATAAGAAATAGTAATCCGCTTTTCTCCTCATCCCAACTACAAGAGAGATGTTGGGGTGGATAAACTTTTTAAATAAATAAGGCATGAAGCGAATCGTAGCAATGCAGGTTGAGGTGGAAAAGAAATCAAGGCATTATTAAATATCAAGGTAGATAATGAATACATAATTCTTTTATTGCTACGTAAAAGGTGACAACAATTGTATGCACATATTACTTTTGGAATCAGTATAACATGGATTGCAGGATGAGGGGATTTTGCAAATAAAAAGGAACTTACAACATTTGATACCCATGGGAAAATAATAGGTGAAAACAAGAAGACAGGGGAAAAGGAAAGCTAATAAGCCAACTACAAAAGAAACAATGGGAGACACGCAAGAGAAATGACCAATGTCAAGAAACAAGGAGAGGGACCAATCCGTCCCTTCTCTCACGGGCTAGGTAGTGCCCTAGGACAAGCGTGAACTGTAGTTGGGTTGGTCACTTATGTTTTGGTCATCCATATACGAGGAGCTAACAAGAGTTACCCATGGCATATATGGGGACTGTCGGAGAAGCAAATAGGAAGGTTTTCTAGCTTTCGAGGTGGAGACAACAACAGATTTTGTCTGCACACAGACAATGATAGCTGGATACAATATAAACAGCTTGGCTGGGATCCGACTATTGAATGGATTGTGACTTCTGCTTCTTTTGTAAGTTGCCCCCCCACCCCCCCACCCCACCCCACCCCACCCCAAGAAAAAAAGGTAGAGAAATGAAAAAAAGAAGACCTGATGGAGCGAAATGACAATGGCTATTTTATTCGTTAGGGAGGAGAGGTACATACAGGGAACCAACAACTACGGACTGATTGGAAAAGGTTGTGGCAACCACTCATAAATAAGGAAGAACTTACAATTCTTAGGGCTAGGGTTTAGGATGAGATCTCTTCACTGATACCACATCAAAATAATTAACGAGCAATGGTTATTGTCTAATAATGAAAGCATACTCTTATGTATAGGAGAGGAGATAAGGAGATATATATAAACCCTGACTCAACATGATATATTCTAATCATGGTTTAAAATTTTGACCGAAATGACAAAATATCGATTGAAGTTTTGTTTCCGGAGGGGACTTAATATAGAAATTCACATACTTATGGCAAAAGTTTTCAGTATGTAATTTCCTTTTGAAAAGTGGGAAAATACAAAAATTACGGAAAATTGAAATTTGTTATGGAGTGTGTAATTGCATGCAAGTATAAGATATTAGAATATAATCTCTCTCTCTCTCTCTTTCTCTCTCTCTCTCTCTCTCTCTCTCTATATATATATATATATATATATATATATATATATATAGAGAGAGAGAGAGAGAGAGAGTGGAGCTAGGATACACTTTGAGTGTACCAGCCCATCTGTACACCCTGCATCGTTGGATCTTAGATCCGTAAAGCGGATCTCACGTCAAAATCAATTGAGCCTTACGCCGTCTGTTGTTGGTTTTCTTCCGCCGTGCATTCAGTATTGAACATTTAATGTCCGATTTCTTTGCCCCACTTTCTCTCACCAGACGATACTTTTCTCTTTTCTAGCAAGCCTTTGACTCTTTGTTTTGCACTTCCCTCTGCTGACATCACAACATCATCCCAATCTCTATAACAATTGCTAAGAGGTTTGTGGCCCAACATTGACGATGATCTGAAAGATACCACTGTTATCTAGTTCCTTTCTAACCATCTAAGACAAATATGTGCCTCCATGGTCGTCCACCATGAAAGGGTCGACTGTACTACCTCATGAAAATCATGAACGCGATCTGCTCAAAGCTTGGTGGCTAGGTTTGAAGTGCATCACCCTCACCTAGATGAAGATGACAGGTCAAACATGGTCTACCTGGTATTCTACGCCATTCCTCAGAGCTTCATATGCAGCCCGGCACAATAACTCTGTAGTTCAAAAAATCGGTGTCAAGCATCATACTATATAGGGACAAGGGTGACATAATGACTGGGACTCCACTCCAAGGTGGTCGAGGCTTCTAGCATGAGATGCAACAAGAGCTAGATTCAATGTCACATACAAAATCTTGATGGTTGTCGTTGCCAAGCATGGCTATGAATGCCAAGCATGGTCATGAATGAGTTCTCTCCGCCTTCCCTTCAAGCCTCTGCAATCATTCGTCGCTGCCTCGTTGCATGCATCTGAGGCGTGCTCCTACTGTCATGATCATTCAAGAAGAATATTCTATTAATGAATATTGTTATCTGTCTTCATCATACAGTACATCCGACATCCATTTAGCCTACATATTGGGAATATTCATAGCTGTTTACATCCCAATAAACTTCACACAGCTGCATTTCTGACCAGCAACAACGATTTCTGAAGCTAATATGTTGATATATGATGTGGTTGCTACTTGCTCAACTACTGATCTGTTGTAGCCTTTGTAACTCTTTCTTTCTTGTTCAGTTCGAAAATATTTATATTCGTGCTTTCTGTTTTTCAAACTGAAATTGGTTTGCTGACCACAAGCTACAGCATTTTCTGGAATTTTAGTCGTGGGTAGCGATACAAATAATGATATTATCTTACAGATTACGCTACTACCACTTGACGGATGAGTTTTATAATTATCATAACAACAGATAAAGCCCCCTTTTGACCCATTATATAACCACTTAAGATGTTAGATAGATGCACTACAGACATTTCATTTGAAAAGGGAAACGAAAAAGTTTATTCTGGCATATATGCTTCACGTGTCAAAAGTTTGTTATGTGAGTACAGATTAAGAAAAAAATGATTTTGTGTAATATGCTGCTATACAACCAGTGCAGTAGGATACATAATTCACTGCTGAGATTCCCTGCGGAGATGACATAATTCCCTGGTGATAAAATTCAGAACTGAGTAAAAATAGTAAAGCTCAAATTGAGTCCGGCATGGCAGCCCTGTTTGATGCCTTACCTGAGTTAAACCAAAAGAACATCATTCAGATTTAAAATGTGGTGGATTCATATAAAGATTTAACACCTTGTCCAAATGTTTTCATGCATCAATGGAAGGTCATCAATACCAAAGTACCATAAAAAATAACCATGAACCACATGCTACCCGCCCCTACTGCCACGTGCAGTCACAGACCAAAGCCTTTCTCTCCGGCCGCTGGTGAGTCCGGTTTTGTCCGCAACCAACACTCAGGGCATCGTCTTCCTCCTAGGCTGAGAAGTGGCGGAGAAGTAATCTCCCGTCGGACTGGAATCGCTGCTGGAGTAATTTCTGTTGCGACTGAGAAGGAGAGAGGAGAGGATAGAGGTTCCAGAGGTGGAAGAGGCAGACGACAGAGCCGCATGAGTTTTCTATCTGGCTTCTCAGACTCTGACTATGCAGGAAGTCGTTCTGATCGTAAGTCAACCTCAGGATATTGTGCATTTGTGGGTGGAAATCTTGTTACCTGGCGAAGCAAAAAGCAGACTGTTGTAGCCAGATCTAGTGCAGAGGCAGAATACCGAGCTATGGCTCATACTGCATGTGAACTTCTGTGGGTCCAGAGTCTCCTTCAGGAGTTCGATGCAAGTACATGACCCTCTCTTTTATAAGACAAGAGAGTGAGACATAGAGTAGAGCTAGGCAATATGGGATAAAAGTACAAGAGGCTACAAAGACAAAAGCCAAAAATACACTAAGTAAGAAACAACACAACACAGTAAAATATATATACTAATACTCTCCCTCAAGCTGGAGCATAGATATCAATCATGCTCAACTTGTCAATCAGAGCAGTGAATCGAGTCTTCAGAAGAATCTTGGTGAAGATATCTGCAACTTGATCGGAAGTATGTGTATAAGGCGTAGATATCTGACCAGATAAGACAACTTCTCGTACAAAATGACAGTCAACTTCGATGTGCTTAGTACGTTGATGAAATGTAGGATTACTCGCAATAAAGATAGCAGCCTTGTTGTCACAGTACATAGGAATAGAACTGGAATGAGAGATACCAAAATCTTTCAGAAGGTCATGGACCCAAAAGAGTTCACAGGTAGTATGAGCTATGGCTCGATATTCTGCTTCAGCACTAGAACGAGCAACAACTGTTTGTTTCTTGCTGCGCCAGGTAACCAAGTTACCACCTACAAACGTGCAGTAACCAGAAGTAGATCGGCGATCTATTTTGCTCCCAACATAGTCAGAATCAGAATACCCAACAAGGTTACAGTGGCCATGTTTCTTATACAGAAGACCTTTCCCAGGAGAACTTTTTAGATATTTTAAAATATGACAGACATCATCCTAGTGACATTGTCTTGGTTTATCGAGATACCTGCTAACCAGTCCAACCGCAGATGTGATATCAGCTCGAGTGACAGTAAGGTAAATAAGCTTCCCGACCATGTGACGATACTGATGATGATCAGGATAAGGAGAAGTCTCGTCATTGCTATTAGTGTTTGGGTCCAATGGGGTACTGACAGGCTTGGCTCCAAGAAGACCTGTTTCAGATAGAAGATCCAGAACATATTTGCGCTGAGATAAGCACAACCCAGAAGATGATCGAGACACTTCAATCCCAAGAAAGTATCTCAGTGTACCTAAATCTTTAGTGACAAAAATGAGTTTCCAAGTAGTGTTTAGTAACCTGAATACCTACAAGGTCACTCTTGGATAATATGATGTCATCAACATAAACAATCAAGATAACAAGCCCAGAGACGGTGTGTTTGATAAATACAGAATGATCAGACTGAGAACGACGAAACTGAAATTTTTGAAGAATAGAGCTCAGCTTATCAAACCAGGCACGGGGGCTTTGCTTCTGCCCGTAAATTGCTTTGCGTAGACGACAAGCTTTTGAGGACTCCCCCTAAAGCACAAAACCAGGAGGTTGTTCCATGTATACCTCCTCATGCAGATCACCATATAGAAAGGTGTTAGATAATAGACTTCTATTATGTTTTTCGTTTCTTTGAATACTGACCCAGTGTCGATACTATCGACATGTCTGTCGATACTATTGACACTGGTGCAGATACAACATTGTATTTGTCTCGCTACCTGACCTAGTGTCGATACTATCGACATACTGTCGATAGTATCGACGACGGTACAGTGACGGGATTGTTCTGTGACTTCTGTCTATAATAGAAGGGTGCACTCATAGTGCAACCCTAAGCACTCTTTTTTCTTCATCGTTCTTCTCATGGTATCAGGACAGGCACGTTAGCTGCCTTCTTTTCCCCTCCCTCCCTCCCCCACCTCCCCCCCAGCGCCGGCCGTTTTCCGCCGCGTCGCGGCAGGCTGCTGTTGCAGCCGCCGGCTGGTCGACTAGCCGCCGCAGCCGTGCTCCTCTCCGGGAAACGGTGACGTATATTTGGTTGATCATGGCCATATCTGTTTGATCTCTTCTTTCGTGCACGTACTGGTCGGTTGATTGTCTTCGGCGGATCGTTGATTTACTTTTGTCTGGGGAGTTGACGGGCTTCCGTGCTTCTCCCTTTCTATCTGCTCGTTTCGGCTCTTGAGCCGCTGGTTTCTTTGCTGCGTCTAGGCGTAGCTCTTATGTAGGTTGATCCTTCTGTGGATCTCTGCTCTGTCTGCTACCGACTAGTTGGCGGATCTAGACGGTCTCCTGTTGTTGCTGTTTTCTGCTTCTTGTTTGGACCCGACTCTCTGCTGCTCGGATGGCTTCTTCACATGAGGACTATCGCCGTCAGGTGACCACCGTGAAACTTGACAGCCGCAACTATCAACACTGGGTGTGCTCCATGGAGATTTTTGTAAAATCCCAGGGAAAGCACTCCCATCTGACCGAGAATCCGCTACCTGCTCTGCCTGCCACTGCCGAGTCCAAAGATAAAAAGATCTATGATGATTGGGTCAAGGATGACTCTACTGTGATGACCTGGATTCTGAACATCAGCGAGACTCGCATCAGTGTTACTCTCCTGCGCCTTCCGACGGCGAAAGAGATGTGGGACCAGCTTGCGAGCACCTACTCTCACAGCAAGAATCCGAAGAAGGTGTTTGATCTAAACAAACAGCTCGCTCGCCTGCAGTTTACTGGATCAGACATTGCAGACTATTTTTCCACAATTAAAGGCGTTTGGGCTGAACTTGAGACATTACAACCTTTGTCCACGGACTTGGCCACCATGCAGCGTCGAAGACAGGAACTTCAGGTGGTCCAGTTCCTTTGTGGTCTTCCTGACTCCTATGTTGGAGTGACCAGATCCTTGCCGGCGACCCGCTGCCCACGTTGGAGAGTGTGTTTCAGCGCCTTCAACGCCTGCCGACCTCTTCTACTGACCTATCTACTGATACAGCTGACCCCACTACTCTTGCTGCCATGGGTGGCAGGGGTCGCGGTCGCGGCCGCCCTCCTACTGCTCCTGGTCGGGGTCGAGGATCTTCTAGTCGTGATACTTTTGGCCGTGGCTCGTCTACTGATTCATTTGCTGGAGCCGCTCCTCAGCGGTACTGTGATTTCTGTGGCCGTAACAATCATACCGAAGACAAATGTTGGAAGAAACACGACACTCCTGCATAGGCCAACGCTGCTACGGAGGGTACTACTCCGACTGCTCCTACTGCCTCTTCGACTGAAGCCACTGCTGACTTTATTCGCTCCGAGGTGGAGCGGTTACTACAGGAGCGGACTGCTTCATCTTCATCGGTTGGGACGTCTGGTGCTCACGCAGCCACATACTCTGGTTGTGACTCTGCCTTTCTGAGTGCCTCTTCTTCTACTGGTAAGACAAAATGGGTGATCGACTCTGGCGCCTCGTCTCATATTTCTGGCAACCGTTCTTTTTTTCTAATCTGCTTAAACCCCACTCTAAGTCTACTGTGATGCTTGCTGATGGGTCCAAGACTGCGGTCTCTGGCATTGGGGATGTCTTTGCCCGCATCCTTCTACATTCTGCTTTATATGTGCCAAATTCTCCTTTAAATCTGTTATCTGTCAGCAAACTTGTTCGTGGCCTTAACTACAGTCTGACATTTGCTCCGGGTGAATGTGTTTTTCAGGACCTTCGCACGAGGACGAAGATTGGTGGGGGGCATGAAGGACCAGATGGACTCTATTACCTGGATGATCTGCGACTGCTCAACAATTCTGTTTCTGCTTTGGCTTTATCAGCATCCGTTTCTGCATCACAGTGGCATTTTCGACTTGGACACCCGTCAGCAGCAAAGCTAAAACATGTGTTACCTGGTGGTCGTATGCCTGTATTTAATTGTGAAGCTTGTCAATTGGGCAAGCAAACTAGATATGTGTTCCCTAAGAAACCTTAGATTGCTAGTACTGCTGTGTTTGATTTAGTACATGCTGATGTGTGGGGACCATGTCACATTCCTAGTTTATCTGGCTATAAATATTTTATTTTGTTTATTGATGACTATTCTCAGGCTACATGGTTATTTCTGTTAAAAAACCGATCTGAAGTAGTGACTACAATTAAATTCTTCTTTGCTGAAATTAAAATGTAGTACTTGATGCCTATTAAAATTTTCAGAACTGATAATGCATTAGAATTTGTTCAAAACTTTGTTGAGGTGTTTTGTAAATCTGTGGGGACGATTCATCAAACCTCCTGTGCGTATACCCCCCAACAGAATGGTGTGGCTGAAAGGAAAAATAGGCATCTTCTTGAGGTTGCCAGGACTATTATGCTTCATTCTAATGTTCCCAAACATTTCTGGCCGGAAGCTATTCTCACTGCATGTTTCTTAATAAATTGCATGCCGTCTTCTGTCATTGGTGATAAAATACTTGTACAAGTTCTTCAACCAAGTCTTCCACTTTTCTCTGTTCCTCCGTAGATTTTTGGGTCTACGTGTTTTGTGTAGTTGCTTGGTCCTAATAAAAATAAACTGTCCCCTAGAGCTGCGAAATGTGTTTTTCTGGGGTACTCACATGGGAGGTCGCATCAGAGTTGATCACCTAAGTGTTTTTACCAGACTTGGTTAGGAGAGCAGTACTGCCATCAGTGGAAGTCTCCGTAGATGAGGCCAAACGCGCTTGAAGCAGTTTCTCAAATTTCGATCTGAACCAATCTACAGATGGTGGAGCAGAAGAGGAGGCAGTAGTGTCAGGCTGCTCAGATGTGACTTGTTTTGCCCACGCAGGTTTCCCATGTTTGATCCAGCAACGGTCTTCATTATGATTAGTCTGTTTGCAGAAGGTGCAATAGCGTTATTCAGTAGCATCAATAGTAAAGGACCCCCATCCTGGACCAGAAGAGGATCGTCCACGACCGCGTCCTCGACTGCGACCACGACTACAGAAGGCGTCACCAGTCCTAACAACGAGGGTTGTCTTGTTAGAAGTATCAGGAAGTGCTTGAGAGACAAAGGGAAGGCGCTGCACACGCTTCAGAACATCACATAGGGTAGGAAGAGGATCACTAGAAAGGATTTGATCAACTACCCTCGCAAAGGATGACGACATGCCAGCAAGAAACTGGTCTAACTGTAACTCATTGCGCTAGCGCTGTATCTCAGTAATATCTGATGATAGGGGATGATAGACCTCAAACTCATCCTAGAGCGCAGTGCATTGATTATAGTAGTCCTCTACAGAATCAGTAGCCGAGTACTCCAGTTTTGGCCAAGTTTTTGAAGATCTCGAACACCTTTGGATTATGCTGGTGAGAATACACGTGGGAAAGTTGATCCCACATTTCCTTGGCTGTCTTCAGGCGGAGCAAAGACTGACTGATTTTGGGCTTTGCATTATTAATCAGCCAGGTCATGACGCTATAATCTTCTTTAGACCAAAGATCATAGGCCTGTTTCGTCTTGTCATCAGCATTTGGAGCAGGAGTCGTTGGACCTTTGGTAGACAGATGCGAGAAGCGTCCTTGAGCCTTGACGTAGAGTTCAAAGGAGGCTGCCCATAAGTGATAGTTGGAGGCATCCAATTTGACAGTGGTGACGCACAAGTTGCGGGGAACGTCTGAGGTCGCCATGATGAAAGCAGGCAGCGTGAACCAAGGGCGCAGACAGCAGTAGCAAGCAGAAGGTTGACGTAGCAGTCAACAGAGGCAGACAGTAGCAGAAACCTAATACATGGGCAGATCTATAGGCAGAAGATAGGAGATCCAAACATCGGATCTTAGAAACCCACGTTGTAACAACCCCGCCTCCCGGTAACCCCCAATTAAGGGAGACCAAAAGGTCAGAGTCATTATCCCAATTTTCAGGATCAAGGGTTCGACAAATAATCAATAATAATTATAAAATTCTACCAAAACTATACTGAAAGCTGGAATAAAATAAAACTCTGCATACCTTTTTCAAAACTTGGATATCTACTTCTATCCACAACTGGAGTCTATTCTAACTAATCCTCCTTGCACTTTAATTCTTATTTTCACAATATGTCACTTTATTGTTTGTCTTTTCAACATTGTACCTAAAATGCTGACAAACAAAACGTCGGTCAGCATAAATGAATATGCCGGTATGTGGGGACAACTAAAATTTCACAAATATGGCTAACAATCTAAATATCACAATCAAGTTAGTTAACAAGCCAATTTACTCTTTCAATGTGACATTCTCCACCGCTTTTGCCCTAACCCTGGAATACCCTCCTTAGGGTTTCTCTTTTGCCATTGACTTAAGGCCACCTTCTCCTTCCCGAGCTTGGTGCCTGGGTCACCTCTCATGGTGCCCATTAGTCATGCAATAAAGACCACCTTCTCATTCCTGAGCTTGGTGTCTGGGGTCACCACTCATGGTGCCCATGGGTCTTCCCTCTCGGGCTTGACCTTTTGGCGTCATCCATCAGGGTGGCATGTAGGTGCGAGAATACACACTTATATCATAATTGTGATAATCATAGTGACTATATAATTTGCAAGTATGAACATTCAAACTGATAGGTTGCATTCAATGCGATTAATCATCCGGAAAACCTTTGGGAAACTAATGTGATTAACCATAATTAACCACCTACCTGTTCAGCTGATTTGAGATAGAAATATTCCATGCAAGTAAGAAATCCAAGCAAGCAAGCACATACAACAAGATCCTGAAATAATCATACAATTTCCTTTTATTACTCATGTTATCAATATCTATCCAATCTAACTTGCTCCTTAGGGTTTCTACTTCTTTTTAGGATTTCACTTGCAATTAGGGTTTTGCCATCACTTTTATTGTTACAAACCCTAATTAAGCAAAACTACTTATAAACCCTAATTATCATGTCATATCTCTCCTAACAGGCTTAGGATCAACAATTATCCACATATTTCCATGTATTTCGATTAGACATAATCATCTCTTCTTTTACCCTAAATTAGGGTTTCTAGATGCATTATCATACATACTTGGTTTGAAACCCTAAAACGTGCAATTACTCATCTAGATCAGATTCAAGTCTATCATTATCACTCAACAGGTTACTATTACTCAATTTAACCAATTAAGCATCATAAACTCAACCATTAATCTCAATTAGGATTTTTAACCTAACTTTAATGCACTTTTCATTAACTTAACATACTTTTGCAATTAGGAATGGAAGAAGGCTTTAAAACTATTTTTATTGGATTCCTCTCGTTCTCCTGATCAAATTTCATGTATAACATGTCTTGATACGAGCTACCAATCATTAGCTATGATTTTTGCAAGATTTTCTTACCTGGACCAATAAGAATCTGTCACGTGTCCTTTTTAGTCTTTTTATTTCTGGCGAATCACTTTGCTTGTCTTGCGGATCGTTCACTGGGGTCCGGCTCCTTGACCCGCCAGCCCTTTCCTGCTCCAGCACGGTCGCGCTCACGCTTCCACCTGTGCTGCCGCCTGGCGAGCATAGTCAGCTCACCCGCTCTGCCTTGGCCGCCTACCGTCGTCCCCTCCAGCCCGCCCCGTTCCAGCCACCTGTCGAGATTAGGAGGAGGCTCTCCCCCACCTTTGCCCTCTCGCAAGTGCTGCCCGGACAGGGACGCCGTCCCCTGTTTCCGCGGGAGAACATGGCAGTTCGCCCTGACCTTGGCGACGACCCCTCCCTCGCGCTCTTCCTGCAGAGACCACACTAGATGGTGCGGCGCGCCCACCGTGAGGCCACGAGACACGCTCTCTCGATCCTGATGTCTGCAAGAATACTGCCTCGGCCGGCAACAGCAAAACAAGGCTGTCGCTCTTTGGACCCCTCGCCTATGGCGGCCACAGGGGTAGACGCATCGGCTATCTCACTCTTCGCGGTGTGATTCCAAGCACGAGAAAACTAGGATCTTATATAGAGATGTATGGTAACGTACCAGAGACTCATATTCTCCTGGAGTTCCGGTTCAACAGGGATGTTGGGTAAATCCCAATTTCACAGGAAAATAGTGGAAACTAGAATTCATCAGACTCCTTTTCTCCTCCCGAAGAAAACAGAGAAAACCCCAGATCCGCACATGCCTTGTGCGTCAAGAAAATCGAGTTGCAAGTTTCCTTTTACTGTTCCTTTTTCTAATCTGAGTCAAAGAGAAACCACCGTTGGATCAAGCATCCAACGGCTATCAGGCCTTGTATTAGAACATAAATGGTGACATTTGATTCTTTCCTTTTATGTTGTCCGCACTTTAGAGATTTTATAAAATCCATATCTCCTAAAGCACTCATCCAATTAATCCCAAATTTTAAGAGAAAGTCTATAAAGACTTAATCTACTTATATTCCAAATTTGGAACTCAAACTCGAAAGTATAAGATACTTTTCTTTATATGCAAGTTATCTCTTAATAAGGCATATTTTATGCATATTTCCTCTCTCTTAATCTTTTATTTTCATGATTTTGCTTCCTTTTACCATTAGAAACTATGTGGACACGAAATCTCATTCAAGATGGTACCATTATCCATATATCCACATATTTGTTGTGATTTATTTGTTATCTCATATTTCCTTCTTAATAAAGCAATATTTAATTGATCTTTTCTTTTTCTTGTGGCATTATCTTTGTAACTTGGACTCCTTGGAACCCAAGGAACCCAAAAGGCACGAAATCCACCTTTGGAGGATATTCCTCTGCCTTCTAGAGGTTTCTACATCTTTCTTTTCTCCATTATCTTACTTATTTCTTTATCAAAAGATTTCTTTTCAAGGATTTCTCTTTATCTTTTATTTCCTTTCCCTCTTTTCCTATTTCTTTCATTAGAAATCACATATAAACAAAATTTACTCAATTGTGGCCATTAATGCCACCTTCTAGAGATTTGTATGTATTTCTCATAATTACTTTGCTTAATATCTATTATCTTGTATCTTTTCCTTTTATTTGGAATTTTCTTCTTTTCTTCTCTTTTATATCCATTATTGGATTAATCTAATAATAGAAATTACGAAATTCCTATCAAAAGGGAGATTTGCAAAGAAATCCATCTTTTGAAGCAAAGCATACAACCTTTTTCATTAAGTCCATATTCACAAAATCTCTACAATTCAATTATGAAAACATATGCAAAATTGAGGTTGTAACACACGTAGGGGCAGCAAGGAATATAGAAGAACTTGCGCCAACATGGAGGAAAAATTACTCCACCATGAGGCGTAGGCAGACAGAGAGCAGAACTGAGTTTACGTCTTCAACGTGCCAGAACTGGAAAGTGTCCGAAGCTGTCCGGAGACCAACAGGAAGAGGATGGGTGGATGGGGTGGTCAACAGGATGGGATAGGAATAAGGGATGAAGAAGGTAGTGAAGACGGAGAGTTAGGAGGGTGGTGGTGGGCCGTGGAGAAGAGGGTGGATGTGGCAGGTCGGGAGGTGGGTGGCGGCGGCAGAAGGGGGGGGGTAGGATGAGGCGGCAGGCTGGTGGTAGGGGTGGAGATGATGGCGACGATTTTTAGGGTGGAGAGGGGATAGCAGGGAGAAGGGCTGGTGGGGTGGAGGGGCTGGGGAGGTGAGCGGCAACAGCAACATGGAAAGGGGGGGCTTGCGGCAGCAGCAGGAGAGGGGGGGAACAACAAATAAAAAAAAGGAAAAAGGAAAGGAGGGAGGGGTGGCGGCTAGGGTTAAGTGGGCATGGTGTTAGGGTTTAGGAGGGAGGGGCTTAGGGAGGATCGGGAGGCTCTGATACCATCTAAAATACTAAAGGTTATTTCTTATTGAGTGAATAAAACAAGTACATGACCCTCTCTTTTATAAGACAAGAGAGTGAGACATAGAGTAGAGCTAGGCAATATGGGATAAAAGTACAAGAGGCTACAAAGACAAAAGCCAAAAATACACTAAGAAATAGCACAACACAGTAAAATATATATACTAATAGATATCTCCTATTCCAGCCCTATACCGATGTTCTGTGATAATAAGGCCTCCATTTTTATTGCGAGAAACTCCACTTTTAATGAGCGGACTAAATATATTGAGGTCAACTGTCACTTCGTTCGAAAAACTGTCCTTTCTGACCGGATCTGCACTCCATATCTCAACACTGAAAAGCAAGTTGCGGACATCTTCACCAAGATACTTCCTAAAGCTCGTTTTCAGACTCTAGTAGACAAGCTGGGCATGTTCGACATCTACGCTCCATCTTGAGGGGGAGTATAGAGATATGTTGTGTTTTGTTGAGTGTCATGTGCATAACATGTGCCTCACTTATGTTTTTACTTTTACAGTTTAGTCCCATATTTCTCATCTCTAGTTTAGTCTCTAATCCCTTCTGTTATATAAGAGACTGTATTGTACACTGGTTTATTCATTCAATAAGCAATTCCCAGTTTCTCTATAGTATCTCAACATGCTGTCTAGAGCTAATTCTACGAGGAAAAAGTATGGAAGGTGCTTGATTGCTAGGGGCTGCCTTCTCTCCCTCTTTATGCTGCCTGTGGGCCTTGCTTCTATTTTCATGTACCCTTCCTCCTCTCTTCCATCCTGTATCAATAATCGACACTACCCCTTCTTTTCCATTGTTTTAAGGAATGCCACACAAAGAAGAAGAGATGCCTGACCTTCCTACATTCACCTGATGCAATGAAGAAAGGGGAAAGGAGAACTCACAATATGGAGAACACAACTACAATGGCCTCCTATTTATAAGAAGGACACAATATCGATGGCAAAGACATCTCCACTATGGTCACTTGCTGCTCCCGCTAGCCACATGTAATAACTGCAACTCCATAATACGTGAACGTCATTCTAGCTATGCTGCAAGATGTATCAACTATGGCAGTGTTAAATTGCCCCTTGTGCTTATTCTCACAATTGCCATAACCACATAATTAAAATTCCTGTCCACTACATCAACACTCCCGATCATCTAATTTTTATGTAGGTCCACAATCTTGCACACATTGTTGTCCGCCTATATATATATATATATATATATATATATATATATATATATATATATATATATATATATATATATATATATATATATATATATATATAGAGAGAGAGAGAGAGAGAGAGAGAGAGAGAGAGAGAGAGTCAGGCTAGTGTACACTCGAGTGTACCGGAGGCACCGTACACCTCAATCATTTTTAAAGATGTAGTAACTTTTTGAAAATTCTAAACCGTTGATCTTCTTAAATATCTTAAGAACATACCATATAATAAATTTTAGCTCATTTGGATACTTATAGGTCATGCATCTAAAGGAGGCAAGAATCATGCATTTCAAATTAGTTTTGTGCGTTGATTTTGTTGTCCTTAGATGAGTGACTTACACTCATCCAAATGAGCTCAAATTTTATATGTGGCCTATTATTATTGTAACCCTGAAGATCAATGGATTGGATTTTGGAAAGACAAGATCTAGATAGGAAAACACCATTGAGGTGTACGGCGTAATCTGTACACTCGAGTGTATTCTAGCCTGACTCTATATATATATTTTTTTGAGGAAGGACGGAGGGTCCTATGATTGGGACCCTCCGTCATAAATTTAATTAAGCCACATCAGCCGTAGCAATGTTTACAAAACAAGAAGGAAAAGACTGCAAAAAGGAAAATCTACCTACTTGTCCCCTTCGTGCCATAGTGGCCACTTCGTGGGCAAGCTTGTTACAAACACGACTTACGTAAGAAATGCTACAAAAAGAAAGCTGACTTTTTAAGACCATGATGTCCTTAGCTAGGACACCCACATATATGAGTCAGGCTAGAATACACTCAAGTAGTTTTTCATGATGCAATATTTTTTTTGAAAATCTAATCCGTTGATCTTATTAAACATCTCGTGAACAACTCATACGCAAAATTTGAGCACATTTGGATATGTATAGCTCATGTTATGAAGACCGCAAAAATTATGCATTTCAAATTAGTTTCGCGCGTCGATTTTGTTGCCCTTGGATGAGTGACTTACACTCATCCAAATGGGTTCAAAATTTGTATGTAGCCTAGTTATAGCATGACGGTGGAGATCAACGGTTTACATTTTGCAAAAAATAGTCTGGATATGCAAACACACTTGAGTGTATTCGTGCGATCCGTACACTCGAGTGTATTCTAGCCTGACTCTCTCTCTCTCTCTCTCTCTCTATATATATATATATATATATATATATAGCTAGAATACACTCGAGTGTATTCGGAGCAGAATACACTCAAGTAGTTTTTCATGATGCAATTTTTTTTTTCAAAAATCTAATCCGTTGATCTTCGTAAACATCTTGTGAATAGCTCATACGCAAAATTTGAGAACCTTTGGACATTTATAGGTCATGTTAAAAAGACCGCAAAAATTATGCATTTCAAATTAGTTTTGGGCGTCAATTTTGTTGCCCTTGGATGAGTGACTTACACTCATCCGAATGGGCTCAAATTTGTATGTAGCCTAGTTGTAGTGTGACGGTGAAGATCAACGGTTTACATTTTGCAAAAAATAGTCTTGATATGCAAACACACTTGAGTGTATTCGTGCGATCTGTACACTCGAGTGTATTCTAGCCTGACTCTCTCTCTCACTCTTTATATATATATATATATAATATTACACACACACTCACGCACGCACACACAAATACACACAGAAAGAAAGAAAAAAAGATAAAACTAGTGCATACACACGTGATCATTATCCTTATAATCTTTTACACGTAAAGTACATGCGTAGTTGCTCTTTTACATTAACTACGGTACAATTGTGCACGTTTAGATTCTGTTTTGTTACTTTTTGCTTAATGGAGTTATGTAGTTTTCATATATTCAGATGTGTGTTATGCTCATAGGAGTGGTAGAAGTTCGTATTTTTTATTACCTCACCTAGTTTCTTTTGTTTAATGTTTCATATATTAGCTATATGCCTACTTGTAGATCATCACAGATTGTATTTAAAGCTCGAGCAATGTTAGCGACCATGATGATCTCTAATTCGACTGCCTACTTGCCCTCCTTGCTACCTTAGATGTATATTTTAGCTTGATTAAGTCTATTCATTTATACATATGCACATTTTTACTCATTGTTATGCATTTCTCATTATCTATTTGGATGTATTATGCTTAGACGAGTAATATTAATTGGCATTTTTTACTTACCTACCTAGTTTCATTTGTTTAATATTGCACATATAAATCTACATGCCTACTTGTAAACCAATACATACTACACTCCGGTGATGTTAGCGACTGTGATGATTTCTTCTGTGCCCGCCTACTTGCAGGCTTTGCTACTTTAGATGCATATTTTAGCATGATCAAGTCTCTTCTTTATACCAATGCATGTTATTTACTCATTTTTTTTAGCTGTGTGAGAAGTGGGTGTTTAATTGAGAGATTGAGGGGGATGGATCATTTATGTATGGTCTAGTTTTATATGTTATTTGCTATTTCTCTTCTATTTATTTCTACATGTTTGAGATGATAATGATTTTATCCCTACTCCAACTTCAGAGTATCCAACTTGTGTGTGTGTGTGTTAGGAGTAAGCGAGTTGGTTGTATCAATTAATATGGGTCTGAGCCTATGGAGCATTGGTGTTTTTAAATTCAATATTATATTTGTCCCCTCTCCTACATGCAGATGAGTAAAGTTAACATAATAAACAACATCTTTCCTCCTGATTTATGTTCTACAACTCTCAAGTAAACATGTTTCATCCATAATTGACAGACTGTGCTAAGTTGGTTGCCTTGGCTAAACAACTTGTTTACTTAGACATATGCATATGTTTTTAGGTTGGTATCATGGAACACAACATTGTCGAAGTTTGGCGAAGTTTCGCCGAAGTTTCGAAATTCGACCATAGGCGAAGTCGAATACCATATACTTCGACCTCGTCCAAACTTCAGGGCGAAGTTTCATGGATGTCGGCGAAGTTGACTTTTTTGTGTGTATTTTTGTCTCAACTTCTCCGAAGTTGTCGAAGTTTCCTCGAAGTTGGCGAAGTTGGGGCGAAGTTAAGACCTCCCAGAACCATAATCCCAACTAGTGCCCCAATGGCCATATAAGGCATAAATATCACTCCAACCCTCTTCATAACTCTAATATCAACTCCTATGTTTTTTGTTGCCACTCATTCCTAGAGAGGGTGTTGTAACTACTATTTGATTGTATATTGTATATAATACATATGGTGAACTGTATCTATATATGTGTATTGCACAATTGACCATTTCAAGCAACACATTGTATTATTAACCTACATAGGGCTAGAGAGTCATAAATCGTGTTCTTTTTTTAAATTCACATATATAAGATACAGGTATAACATAATTAGAAGTTTTCCATCAAAGTTTTCTAAAAATTCACATCATTTCTTCAAAAAATGGCATCGAAGTTTGTCGAAGTTTGCTTCTAAACTTCCTCGAAACTTCCTCAAAGTTTCCACAAACTTCCACTTCCACACCTGGCGAAGTCGACACGAATTCGTAGTCCTGCACCATGGTTGGTATGGACATTGAGGCTCCTAAAAAGAGGCTTTGACGGATTTTATAGTTACTATGATTTTAACCATTGCAATCAAAGGCTTTGGTATGAGAAACATACTCCTAATCAGTTAATAGTCATTTTCCCAGTATTCATGGCCTATAATTGCAACATTGGGTCCATAATATTAGATACCAATCCTTCCCTTGAAATCAAAGCACTATTATTCAAGGAGCCTACCAACAACACTTCTTATGTACTGCAACCTAGGCACGTGCCTTAATAACTGTGGTACCATGACATTAAATTACTACATGAAAATTGTAAACGAGATTATGGAGTAATACTCATTAGTGAAAATAAGACTATAGGGTCTCTATATATAGGAGATTAGGAAGATAGGTGGATATTCAAGTGGGCAGATCCTCACTTAATTATACCAATGATAAATGGAAATAGAAGGCTAATACAAGATACATGGGCCAAAGCCCAATAGCCACGTATACCAACACTCCCCCTCGAGTTGGAGAGTATACATTTTGTAGTCCCAGCTTGATACCCATATGTGAAAAAGAATTGAAGGTAGTGGCTTTGTCAGAATGTCGGCAATCTGATACCGCGTCCGCATATGAGGGGTCACAATTGTCTTTGCTTTGACCGATCCCAACAATCTACCTCAATTGGGTTGTTTGCAATGTGAATGGCTGCCTAGTTGTCACAATAGAAAGTCAATGGGAGTCTGAACAGAAATCGCAAACTCAGTCAGGATGGACTTCACCCACTATAGGTCACGGTATGCATGGGCCATTGCTTGGGTTTTCACTTTGGTGCTAGATCAAGCTTTTTTTTTTGCTTCTCTAAGCAATGAGGTGATTTCCAAACATGATACAAAAAGTGGATGTAGATCGTCTGTCTTGAGCATCTTTCTCCCAATCTGCATGCACATCCAGAGATAGTAATATCTTTTTGCTTAGGCTGGTTGTAAAACAATCTTATTCGCAGAGCACTGTTGAGGTATCACAATATACATTAAACACTGCTCCAATGAGCTTGAAGAGGAGCACTCATATGTTTACTGATTCGTATGTCTGGTAACACTCTGTTAGGAGCATTCCATAGCTTTGAGAGGGTATGACTCCCAATGCTCCGATGTCGTTAGATTTAGGTAGAGGAATGATGATCCTGTGATGGATTTTTCTAGACCAGGAGATTGATAATTAACCTCTTCCCTTAAGGTAATAGACCTTGCCTAGTTATACTTGCTTACCCCTCTACTTTATACATGCCTGTTCTAGGTTCTTAAAGATAGTTCTACCTTTCAATATCTTTTTATGCTTACTCCTGGTGTCTAAACAATTTTTATCTATTATTCATCTATTACTATTGTGTATAACTTTTCTATGATTTCAATTTGCGGTTATTGACCCTTAAGATGAAAGACCTTGCCCAAATTTACTTGCTTGCTCCTGATCTTGATACACACACCCACACTAGGTTGGAGAAGATACTTTCACTCATGGTGCAGGACTTCGACTTCGTGTCGACTTTGCCAGGCGTAGAAGTGGAAGTTTGTGGAAACTTCGAAGAAGTTGAGACGCAAACTTCGATAAACTTCAATGCCCTTTTTTTGAAGAAAATGATGTAAATTTGAAGAAAACTTCGATTGAGAACTTCTTATTATGTTATACTTTTATCTAATATATGTTAATTTAACAGAAAACACGATTCACGACCCTCTATCCCTAGGTAGGTTGATAATACAATGTGTTTCTTGCAAGGGTCAAATGTGCAATACACATATACAAATACAATTCACCATATGTATTCTATACAATACATAATTAAATAGTAGTTACAACACCCTTTCTAGGAAAGAGTGGCAACAATAAACATAGGAGTTGATATTAGGAGTTGTGAAGAGGGTTGGAGGCGACACTTATGCCTTATATGGCCTTGAGGGCACTAGTTAGGATTGATGTTCTAGGTCGTCTCAACTTCACCCAACTTCACAAACTTCGACAACTTCGGATAAGCTGAGACGAAAATACACACAAAAAAGTCAACTTTGCCGACATCAGTGAAACATCGCCCCGAAATTTGGACGAGGCCGAAGTATTTGTGATTCGACTTCACCTAT
Organism: Alisma plantago-aquatica; assembly: GCA_963693085.1. Lineage (NCBI taxonomy): Eukaryota > Viridiplantae > Streptophyta > Magnoliopsida > Alismatales > Alismataceae > Alisma > Alisma plantago-aquatica. Next base: position 808,610,507 of record OY856409.1, read on the forward strand.
GGTTGAAGTTCGAAGCTTCGGCAAAATTTTGCCAAAATTCGTCGAAGTTATGTTCCATGCTAGTAGTTTCACTTTTTGATTTCTTTTTTATGCTTGTCCTCGTATAATATATAAGCTCGCTACTCTGTCTCTAATATTGGGTGAACTGTAGTTGCAATCAATGATGTTGCTAGCTTGGATAGTTGTGTATATACATCTATACATCCAAGAGCGCTTTCTTATATTTGACAATAATGAAACAATAATCTGAACATATACCAATATACAAAGACCCAGTTACTGGAAAAAAAAACTCAATCCGGCTCCCTTTTATAACTACCATGGACAATATTCCTATATGAGAAATATTCTTTGAATTTCTATACTTTGACCATGCTTTCCTGCTGTTGCAATCAATGATGTTGCTAGCTTGGATAGTTGTGTATATACATCTATACATCCAAGAGCACTTTCTTATATCTGATAGTAATGAAACAATAATCTGAACATATACTAATATACAAAGACCCAGTTACTAAAAAAAAACTCAATATGGCTCCTTTTATAACTACCATGGACAATTTTTCTTTATGAGAAATATTCTTTGAATTTCTATACTTGACCATGCTTTCCTGCTGTTGGTTATTTGGTTGTGCCACTAAATCTATCTTGTTTTCTGGTACTCGCAGAGTGATTTAATCGAGCCTGCTGTAAAGGGAACCCTAAATGTTTTAAAGGCATCTTCTGAAGCGAACATCAAGCGAGTTGTTGTTGTTTCATCCTTTGCTGCTGTTGTTTTAAATCCCAATTGGCCCAAGGATAAGTATATGGACGAGGAGTGCTGGTCAGATAAGGATTTTTGCAGGTCTACTGAGGTTTGTTTCCACTTTCAATTTAAATAGGGTCTACTGAGGATGTAATTTTTTCTGGAATCTTTTTATGATTCATTTTCACAATGTTTCAAAGTAAATGTTATTACTGATATTTCAGTTTTTGACGTGACACATTATGGTTTTATTAGTGACCTAATACTCAAGTTCGTTATATTCGAACCTCAAAATTTGCCTGTTTGCACTTTCTGCCACGGGGAGGTACAAATGTGTAAACGTTGATCTTAGCTGACAAAAACAAGTTGGCATGAGATGTATCCGAATGGTAAAACATACTAGAGATTATAAATATAGAGAATGGTCTAAACACGTATTTTTCTCCATGTTAGACGTTGTGGGTTATTTTGTTATTATATCGTACAAAGGACTAACTTGTAGTCATCTAAATAGGGACCTACATGTAAGCAAAATACATTTTCTTGTAAAATCAAGTCATAAATAGACCATAAAATAGGCAGTTTCTTCACCTTGTACAATTTCTGCCTGATAATATAGCGCTATGGTAGAAAATGCCAATTCAACATGGAGAAGCCCAATGTCAACACCTCAATGCTGTCATTTCCAGCCTCGCAGCAACAACCCGTGATGTTGTGGTCTCTCCATGGTGGGAGAATAAACCAATTACATTGTTAATAATCTTAATTAACATTTAAAGATAAAACAAGAAAATAATTCTGAACAATGCAAGAGCTAGAGGAACAAACAATAGAGATTTAATATCATAGTTCCAAGTGTTCTGCAAAGTAATGACTATCCTTCATAATGTAGGCCTTTGAATAGAAACTAAGTTGAATGCGTAAAACAAAAAAATTGAGATATGTCTATTAAGAGCATTAATTCCAAATAAAAGTGATTTTTGGTACATAACATTGATAACAATCTTTTTTTTTTAATATTAGGACAAGAACATGGAACATATTACCCATAAATATGTCATGACTAAAAAAACTCAAGGCGTCAATATATGTAAAGTACATGGTTATGCACAACCCCCTGGGACGCCTTTCCACCTATGCGGCATGTACTTGTGTTTATGCACGTCTAGCCAACCCAGTCAACACACAACACATGTTAAATTATTACCGTAATTCAAGAACAATATTGCCTGTGTTTGTGTGGCGCTTTGTTGCTTTTTACAGGTCATATACTTGAGTAACACAACATGTTTTCTGCTAGTTAGGTAAAATTTCTAAAAAGAATGATGTGTCTTCTACTTAGGCTTCTGTCATCGTCTAGAAACAACTCATCACTAACCATAAACTCAATGAGAAGAAGTTTGCTCAATGGAGTCATATTACAAAGATCAAATTCAAAGTCCACAGAAAACCAAACATCTCATTGACTATCCGCTTGTAAATGTTATTTCCTTGACATAGTAGGAATAACATGACACCATCTCCTTTCCACGACATGGAACTATATGACACCATTGAATTATGACATGACAAATCATTTTGAGATGTGTAAGGCGCTACTGGATAACTTGACACATGCATTCTAATAATTACGGTTACGCTTTATTCTCTTCAATAAGGTGAAAAGTCTTACCTACAAGTTCAAGGAGGTTACCCTTTTGACCAATGATTTCCATGGCATGTTAGACTATTACTTATGTGTAGGCATGTTCAAAAGAAGCAAGACAGAGGAATCTGTTGACACCAATGGGCCAATCTACTTGAGCCCATGTTCATAACAAACCAAGAAATTGAAGCACTCATATAGTCCAATGTGGTCATCTCCACACCACTCCGACAACATCTTCATTTTGGCCATCCTTCATTGGGAAAATAGTTTTTTTGGGACTTGTATGTATTTTCTATATCTTTTCTTCCATTAAAGCTTGTCCATTAGGGAAACACCATCACTTGTCCTTTCCCTCTTGTACTGCAAAACAGTCTGAAAAATAATTAATGTTTGTGGTCCGTCTCAGACAACCGATTATGATAATTCTAATGCTTGTTGAATGACTTGGCAAAAACTGTGATCACATTTTTCTTCTTATTAGGGCTTTGCATAGAATGGTAATTGTTTAGTTCTCTACTTTGATAAAAGTTCTCCGCAGTGATAATGCCCTAGAATATGTTCAACTCAAGCTGTCCTCATTTTGTCGTGACTTGGGTATGATACATCAACGCTTGTGCTCATAAACATGACAACAAAACGGTATCATCGGGCGCGAAAACCTTCATCTCCTTGAATCTATATGTTCTTTAGCCATTCCTGCAGAGTTACCTTAACAATTTTGGTGTGAAGATAATTTAACATGTTTCCTAATCAATTGCCAACTGTTCTAAAAGGGAAATCTCCCTTTTTTATTCCTCATCCTCAAGAAAAACTTCTTTCCTCTTTGGCCTTGGGTTTTTGGCTGCATTGCCTTTATAGAGATATGTTGTGTTTTGTTGAGTGTCATGTGCCTAGCATGTGCCTCACTTATGTTTTTACTTCAGTAGTTTAGTCCCATATTGCTTGTCTCTGCTTTGGTCTCTACTCTCTTTTGTTATATAAGAGACTGTACTGTACACTTGTTAAATCATCAAATAAACAATTCCTAGTTTCTCTATATGGTATCAAGAGCAGGTTCGGTTCCCCGAGTTGCAACTTCCCACCCTGTCCCTATGCCCTAGGCCTTCAACACCCCCCACTGGCAATCCCCCCACCCGCCGCTGCGACCACCCCCTCCCCCCTCGCTGCCGCTGCCACCACCACCCCCCTCTTCCACCGCCGCCTCCACCCCCGCCCCCTCTCCCCTCTTCCCGCCGCCACCTCCTCCCCGCCGCCTCCCACTCCACCACCCGCCGCCTCCCCTCTTCCTCCCTATGCCCGCCGCCGCCCACCTGCTCCTGCCTCCTCTTCCTACTACTGTCCTCCTTTCTTGCCTCCTTTCGCTCATTTTCGTACGTGCAAACTCCCTGACAGCCATAACCATCACACATTGAGAGTCTCCTATCTCTCTGGGTTTCTCTGCCTGCGCTTCATGACGAAATATTGATCTTCCTCATGACGGTGTAGGTTCCTTTATCAGTCTATCTGCCCGGTACGGGTCTATTTTGATCTGATGCGTCAGATCTCTGCTGCTGCTACTGCCCCATAGCGGGTCCTTTATCCACTGCTTGCTGTTGTTGCACTGCCTCTTCACTGTTGCCATGTCTCTGCTCATCATGGCTTCGGTTGAACCTCCTCGTTCTCTATGTTACCACTGTCAAGCTCGATGGCTCTAATTACCATATGTGGTCGGCGTCCTTCGTCCTCCATGTCAAAGCTCAAGGCTGATACTCACATCTTACCATTGATCCTCATGCTGAACCTGCTGCTACTGCGGATGAAAAAAGCAAGCAAACTTATGCACAATGGTCCAAAGACGACTCTGGTGTTATGTCCTGGCTTCTTAATAGCATCGAGCTACGGATCAGTAGTCCTTTTATGCCTTCATGATGCTAAGGCAATGTGGGATCAACTCTCCCATGTCTATTCCCATCAGCAGAATCCTAAACGCGTTTTTGAAATTTTTCAAAAACCTGGCCAAGGAGTTTTCTTCTGATACTTCTATTGAGGACTTCTACAACCAGTGCTCTGCTCTCTAGAATGAGTATGAAATCTACCATTCGTTGACAGTCGACATAAAAGAAGCCTAGAAGCAGCGCAATGAACTACAACTGGTCCAATTTCTGGTTGTCCTTCCTGCTTCCTTCTCCGGCGTGGTCGATCAGATTCTGTCTAGTGACCCTCTGCCTACTCTTCGAAATGTCCTTAAGCGAGTTCAAAGACTACCGTCGGTGACTTCCAATCCTGTTATTGAGCATCCTGCTCTAGCTGTTCGCACTGCTGACTCTGGATGTGGCCGCGGTCAAGGCCGTGGTCGTGGTGGACGTCTACCTCCTACTGATGGACGCGGCTCCTCTACTGCTCCTGGACGAGGTCAAGCTACTGGCCCTCATTTCTGCAACTGGTGTGGTCGTGATAATCACAATGAACATAGGTGTTGGATCAAGCACGGTAAGCCAGCCTGGGCTAACCAGGCCTCTACAGAAACCGCCACTGATACCACATTCGACCAACCCCTTGCTCCGTCGTCGGTCGGAGTTGGAGAAGTTTTTCCAGTAGCGCATGACTCAGCTCCCTTCGACATCTGCTACTGGTTCCTCCACCATGCTTTCCTTTCCTTCTGCTGGTAACAATAAATGGTGCATTGATTCTGGTGCGTCTGTCCATATAGCTGGCGACATCCAATTCAACGGGAAAAACTATCTACTATGGATGAACGTTGTTCTACTGTCCTGGAGTCTCGCGACAAGGCGAGACATGTTGACTCGGGTCCCCTGGATTCTACTGATAAAGGATATGATGAATGGAAACGTCATGACAGTCTTGTGAAGACTTGGTTGTGGGGTAGTATGGAACCTGGAATTGTGGCTAGGTTTATGTTCTACTCTACAGCTAAAGAAATATGGGACGCAGTGAAACAACATTATTCTCAGGAGAAGAATGCTCTTCGGCAATTCATGATCTATGATCGTCTGTTTGCTGAGAGGCAAGGTGACAGATTTCTTGAGGAATACTTTGGAGCTATTCAGGCACTTGCTCAAGAGTTGAGCTACTATCATCCTGTGACAGTTGCTGAACAGGTCAAAGATAGAGACGACCTGGTTACTGCTAAATTTCTATCTGGGCTTAATCCCGTTTGCGGTTCTGCCCGGAGTGTCATTCTGGCTTCTGATAAATTGTCGAGTTTTGTGGAAGCCTATTAGAGAATTCAGCAGTCTATTTTTGAGTCTGCTAATCATAGTCACAAATTCGGTATTCGGGATACGTACGGTGGAGCTGAAAAATTCGGAATTCAGGAATTATGCGGGAAATTCGGATAAAAAACGGTAAAAGTACGGTCAAATTCGGTCAAAGTACGGTCAACTATTCGGGAAAAATTCGGCAAAAAGTCGGCAATATATATATATATATATATATATATATATATATATATATATATATATATATATATATGTATGTATGTATGTATGTATGTATGTATAGATATATATATATATATATATATATATATATATATATATATATATATATATATATATATATATATATATATATATATATATATATATATGTATATATGTATAGATATATCCTGCCTATATCTCCTGCCACCAAATCTGCTACTACTATTTGCATATATTTGTTCTTCATTTTCCAATTTCTTCCTCCTAAATCTCCTCTCACTGCTACTGTTGTTTTCATGTTTCCATTTATTTTCACTGGCCTATTCTTCTTATCTCTATATTTCTATTTCAGCACCTGCTACTGCTGTTTTTTATTTTGTTTTGTTGAATTCTTCCTCCTCTTTCAATCTCCTTTTACTGCCCTTGTGCTTGTCTTATTCTGACTTTTCCTGCACAACTACCATTTGCATGTTTCTTTTTATCCTGTTTTCTCTCTCCAATTCCTACTTATCTTCCTCTTACTGTTGTTGACTTGTTTCATTTTCTTCTTGTTAGTTCTCTTGCCCCTGATTCTCCTATAGTTATCAATTTAAATCTTGTTGCATGTATGTATATATATAGATATGTATATATATATATATATATATATATATATATATATATATATATATATATTTATGTATATATGTATATATATGTGTATGTATATATATATGTATGTATGTATATACTTTGGACATATATATATATATATATATATATATATATATATATATATATATATATATATATACACACATATGTATATACTTTGGACATATATATATATACACATATGTATATACTTTGCACATATATATATACCACCGTACAGTAGCGAATAAAACGGGAAAAAACGTTTAAAACGCGAATAAAACGGAAGTCGCGTTTAAAACGCGAATAAAACGCGTACTACGCGATTAATACGTTCCGGGCGAACTAAACGACCGTCACATACGGCAGACCAAAAAAACGCGTTTAATACGCGACTTTTTCAAAAAGTCGCCGATTATTGTGACTATGCTGCTAATCCTATTTCTACTATATCCTCTGGGGAGTCTCATGCATTCGTAGCTGCTGCGGTGAGAGGAGGACGACCTGGTATGGACAGAGGACATGGAACACATCCTAAGTGTACTTTCTGTGACAAATCGGGACATACAATGGAGAAGTGTTGGAAGAAACATGGGAGACCTGTTGCACTTCCTGTGGGGGCAGCGCATTTTGCCACCTCTATAGATTCCTCTCCGTCTTCAGGTGTGGGCACCAATTCTGGGACCGGCATCACTCTTACTCAGGAGGAGTACGATTGGTTCATTCAGGCTTCACAGCACCTGAGTATGGGATCGTCATCTTCATCGTCAGCAAACCTGGCATCTATTGCGGGTAATCAGGCTACATCTCTCATAGCTTCTGACTCTACTTCATCTTGGGTGGTTGACTCTAGCACGTCACAACACATGATTGGTATGAGGAGATTGCTCCACTCTATTGACTCGTATATCCCTCACCAATCTGTCACACTGGCAGATGGTTCAGTGAGGAGAGTGTTAGCTAGTGGATCTGTCTCTCTAACACCCAAGATTGATCTTAAATCTGTACACTTTGTGCCTAAGTTTCCTTTTAATCTTCTTTCTGTTGCAAAATTGATTGACACTGTAAAATGTACGGTAACATTTGGGCCTTCTTGTTTTGTATTACAGGATCTCAAGAGTATGAGGACGATTGGTGGGGGGCCTAGGAAAGGTGATCTCTACCTTTTCCACTATGACAGTCTGCCTCGCCCAGTATCTGCTCCAGCTCCATCCATCCTGTTGAATGGTTCCCCCTTATTATGGCATTGCAGATATGGACATCCGTCGTTAGAGAGCCTGCGAAAGTTGGAACCTGAGTTGTCCCAAGTGTCATCTTTAGAGTGTCAGTCATGTCAGCTGGGAAAGCATCATAGGTTGTCTTATCCCAGTCGTATCAATAAGCGGGCATCTTGTCCTTTTGAGTTAGTCCACAGTGATGTATGGGGTCATATTAAAGACCAAAGTTATAATGGTTTCCGTTATTTTATTTCCTTTGTGGATGATTTTTCCCGCATGACATGGATCTACCTTCTCAAAAGTCGTGTCTGTGTTATCTATTGTGAAACATTTTCATAAAGAAATAAAGGTTCAGTTTGACTGCAATATAAAAACTCTCCAATCTGATAATGCTTTAGAGTATGTTCAAAAGGCCATGTCTGATTTTTGCAGTTATGTGGGCATGATCCATCGCACGTCTTGTCCTCACACCCCTCAGCAAAATGGGGTGGCTGAGAGAAAAAATTGCCATCTTCTTGATATTGCTCGTTTGATCATGTTTCAATCCAATGTGCCTAAGAAATTCTGGTCTGAAGCTCTTTTAACCGCTTGCTTCTTAATTAATAGACAACCATCCTCTGTTCTTAAAGGACAAACCCATTTCTCTGTGTTACGACCCACAGATCAGCCCTTCTCTGTTCCCCTTAGAGTGTTTGGTTGCACTTCTTTTATCCATAATTTTGACCCTAAGGCTGACAAACTTTCTCCTAGGTCTATTAAAACCTTGTTCCTTGGTTATTCTAGTACTAGCAAAGGATACAAGTGTTACTGTCCTAGTCTTCGTCGCATGTTTGTGTCTAGGGATGTTACCTTCCATGAGACCACTCCATATTTCTCCGATGATATGAGTAAGGGGGAGCAGTTGAGAGAGGGAGTGCCACCAAATTTTCAGAGTGAGAGAGTGGCACCATCTGTGCAGAGTGAGGGAGCGCCACCCATCATTCCTGATTATACTTTTATTCAAGACGAGCAGGCAGCTGACAGGCCTGTTATTCAGCAATACACACATGTTTATAGTAGGCGAGGCAGACAAGATCCAGAAGAGGTAGCGACACCAGTCCCTGAGCCTTCCTCATCGTCTTCTACTCACGAGACTCCTGCAGAAGCATCAGATCTTGATCTTCCTATTGCTGTCCGGAAAGGTACTCGTTCTTGTACTATTAGACATCCTATTACAAATGTGTGTTGTCTGTCCCACTTATCTAAGCAGGCCCGTGCATTTTCTATTGGGATTGATTCTATGGATATACCAAGGAATCACTATGATGCTATGAAGGACAGTGGCTGGAAACAGGCAATGCAGCTTGAGATGTCAGCTCTTTTGCATAATGGCACATGGGATCTTATTGACTTACCTGCAGGGAAGAAAGTAGTGGGTTGCAGATGGGTTTTCACCATCAAACATAATCCGGATGGATTAGTTGAGAGGTTGAAGGCCATATTGGTAGCAAAAGGCTACACAGAGACTTATGGTGTTGATTTCTTTGAGACCTTTTCTTCAGTAGCTCGTCTGAATTATGTGCGGATTATTATTTCTCTGGCTACTACCTTTGATTGGCCCCTATTTCAGCTTGATGTTAAGAATGCCTTTCTACATGGTGACCTACAGGAAGAGGTATATATGGAGCAACCTCCTGGGTTTGTTGCTCAGGGGGAGTGTCAGAAGGTGTGTAAATTGAAGAAAGCCATATATGGGTTGAAACAGTCTCCTCGAGCTTGGTTTGACAAGTTCAGTGACGTTGTACTCCATATGGGTTTTTCTCGCTCCATGATTGATCACTCTTTATTCTACTCTAGCTCTTCTTGTGGCTCTATCATTATTGTTGTATATGTTGATGACATAGTGATTATTGGCAGTGATTCTATAGGCATATCTCATGTGAAGGAAGGTTTGCAGAGACACTTCCAAACGAAGGATCTGGGTAAACTGAGATATTTTCTGGGCATTGAGGTGCTTAGATCTCATGCAGGTGTTAATCTATCTCATAGGAAATATGTGCTTGACTTACTACAGGAGACATGCATGACTGAATCCAAACCGGTATCTACTCCTATGGACTATCACATCAAGGAGACGATTGATGATGTTGAGTACTCAGATCCAGGATATTACAGGAGAATAGTTGGCAAGTTAATATATCTGACTGTTACACGACCTGACATTTCTTTTGCTATAGGCGTCGTGAATCAGCATATGCACTCACCACGACAGTCACACTGGACAGTAGTTTGTCGGATTCTAAGATATCTGAAGAGTGCTCCTGGTAAGGGGATCACATATTCTAGACCCAAGGTGCCTCCATCTACTTTGACTCTCATAGGGTATTCAGATGTAGATTGGGATGGTGATCATACTGATAGAAGGTCTACATCAGGCTACTGTACCTTCCTAGGTGATCATTTGATTACTTGGAAAAGCAAAAACCAGCATGTGGTAGCTAGATCCAGCACTGAGGCTGAATATCGTGCCATGGCCCATGCATGTTGTGAACTACAATGGGTCAAATCTGTTCTTTCTGAGTTAAAGATCCCTATTCTGTCTTCTATGGAGCTCAAGTGTGACAACCAATCTGCTATACACATTGCCAGGAATCCTATCTTTCATGAGCGTACAAAGCATATACAAGTTGATTGCCATTTTATTCGTGATCTAATCAAAGATGGCACTATTGTGACGCCATACGTCAAGTCTGAAGATCAACTGGCAGATATCTTGACAAAGCCTTTGGGTCCAACAGCTTTTCAGAGATTATGTGGCAAGCTGGGCATACACGATGTGTACTCTCCAGCTTGAGGGGGAGTGTGAAGCAACCTGCATCCCCGTCGATACTATCGACAGGAAGTCGATGGTATCAAGTTTATCACAGCGACAGAACAGCGTCTGTCGATACCATCGACAGTCCTGTCGATGGTATCGAGAGTTGATCAGCGGAGATCGGCAATCCATCGACCGGTTCTATCTTTATTATGTTATTTGTTTTATTTATTGTTACTCTCTGTTTTTCTTCTTGTACCACAATGTATTTCACCCTAATATATAAAAAGAAGAGAGACGGCTATTGCCCTCTGAAGGGAAGCTGCTCCTTGTAGCCGACAAATCTCTCGGTGTTTGTCTCCTCTCCTCCTCACCTCTTCTCACACCTAGGTTAATTTAAGCCTTCCTCTTCTTTTAATTTTGGTTGAATCAACAACATTGCCTCATATATGCGCATTAGTTGGTCTACATAGCACATGTTCATACCATCTCAGTCGACCCTCACGCAATTTATCCTCAATGCTCGCCACCCCCACTTTATTCTTGATATAGTCATTTCCCAAACGATATTTTCTGGTATTCTTACACGTCCATCTCAGAATATGCATTTTAGCCACAACCATCTTGTTGATACCTTGTTTGTTCACCGCTCAACATTCGCTCTCATAGAGCATGGACACAGACACGAGACACGGCATAGACACAGACACATGACATGACAATTTTAAAAAATATAAGACACACTCACGCACGCACATATACATATACATATACATAAATACATACATGTATAAGTATACATATATATGTAAACAAATACAAATATACATACACATAACATGGATATAACACATAATATCCATCTATCCAAATCTGTAAAGTAATTGGTAACATGAGGTTTAAAAATATAAACTTAAAAGAAATATATAATTAAACCCAAAATTCACTTGCGATAGGAATGCATACTTTATAAGAAACCACTAGTATGTTTCAGTTATGAGATTATAAGTAATCTATGAAGAATAATTCATGTAGAATACATTTGCAATATAAAATCAAGTATGATGAATTACAATGAATTTGTATGTTGAATTTCTAGAACGTTCTTTTAAAGTCTGCGAGCAGTAGCTCAGGTGGTCGCAGCACGTGTTCCCCTCACAAAGGGTCCCGGGTTCAAATCCCCCTGGAGGCGTTGCTCGGTAATGATTTATCACAACATCAGGCGACCTCTGATGTGACTCATTGAGATACAACTTGTGGGAGCTGAGGTCTCTCAAGTTTAACCTACAGGAGAAGTCACAAAGTGGCTTGTTTTGGGAGGGGTTCCCGACCATAAAAAAAGAATGATGAATTATATGTAGAAGTATGATGTATAATAGATAAATATATAATGACAATTAGGAGAAGGATGGGTAGGAGACATAATGGCAGTGTGCTGGAATAAGAGGAGGGAGAGAGGGGTATATATTTATATTTCTTTTATATAGGGAATTGGTTTGGGCCTGCCATGTCCACGGAGTGTCCAAGCCGTGTCCAAGTTATCCATGCCGTATCCAAGTTGTGTCCATGTCGCGTCCATGCTTTAAAAAAAATGGACACTTATGAGCTGTGTCCACCGAGTGTCCAGTTGTATCCACGCCGTATCCATGTCTGACACATGTCCAGGACGGCCCCAACTACCCTGGGGAAGTGTCTGTGCTTCCTAGCTGGCATATAGCTGTTTTATTAAACTTGATTTTTAATCTGAGAGGGATTTTTCGGTCTCATAATACTCCAGTAGAACTCCTCCATTTCAACCATCCTGCAGTGATCATGTGACAAACATCATCTTGGACATCCTTATCTTTTTCAATAATAGAACCCAAGTAACGAAATTTATCACACACTGCTCATTCAATCCGTCTAACTTGAATCCACCATTCATGATTCTAGATTGGCTGAAATTGCAATGCATATACTCAATTTTGCTCCTACTAATTATCAATCCATTTGATTCCAATGCATTTCTCCAAAGTCTAGTTTCATCATTCCATCCATCTTTGATTTTATCAATTAAAACAATATCATCAACAAATAACATGCACCAATGAATATTATCATGAACATTCATTTTCAACTCATCCATGACAAGAATGAATGAATATTGGTTTAGTTTTGATCCTTGGTGTAATGTATCCCAACTACAATAGGAAATGTTGGCATCTCTCCTCCAGGACTCTTCACTCTTGAGCTATCATACATGTCATTAATCAAGTTCATGCATTGGATTGGCACACCCTTTTTTCTCTAAAACCATCCACAAATCCTTATCCAAATCAATAAAAACCATATGAAGATCTCTTTTGTTTTCTCTGTACTTCTCTATAAGCCTCCTTATCAAAATATAACATATGTTGTTGATCTTCTAGGCGTAAAACCAAATTGGTTGTTTGATATCTGCATTATAGATCTTAGCCTCTGCATTATAAATCCTCTCCCAAAGCTTCATAGTGTGACTCATCAACTTGATACCTCTATAGTTTGTGCAACTCTGAATATCTCCTTTACTCTTGTAGATGTGGACTATAGTACTATTTCTCCACTTATCTCAGATAAATGTTCTATAGAATTAACTTTTCAATCAGAGAGGGATCTTCACGTCATATGCTATTTCCAGTTGCACTTCTCCATTTCAACCATCCTATTGCGATATTGTGATAAACATCATCTTAGACATCACCATCCATTTGAATAATAGAACCCGAGTAATGAAACTTGTTACATTTTGGTACATCCACTCCATCCAACTTGGCCCCGCCATTCACAACTCTAGACAGGATGTATTTGCGATGCATTTTAATACACATATAAACACACATATGCAAATACACACACACACGTATTCACAACTCTAGACGGGATGAAATTGTGATGCATTTTAATACACATATAAACACACATGCAAATACACACACACACGTATATATACACACACAATTCCACACATATATTTATACATACATATATACAATATACATATAAATATACTGTAGCTCATACACATATTTATATTTTTATATTAAATATGTATAATTCTATATTCTATAATTTAAACTATATCATATTATAAGCTTATTTTATGAATTTTTGATTATATTCACTAATTTTTTAAAATAGCAAAAACTGCATATGCTACACATATACTCCCGCATACCAGATTTATTTTGTGGTACTCTCTTCGCCGGTATGTGTGGCGTTACTGGTTTAACGCTATTCATAATGATGCTTGGTATAATTTGAAGCCATCATAATGTTGTAGTTTTGTTCTCTGACTTCTCTTGCTCATTCACTGCGAAATCCAAGATAATTCCCTCAAAGTTGGCTAAACAAGAGAAAATGTTATGCTCAATAAGACCTACAAGTACAAAAATAGATAGAAGGAAATAGTCCAAGCACTATAACATTTAATATTTATAGGTATCTCTATACCACGACCTTAGAGAGTACTTTGCCATTCATGAGATCAGTAAACCCATTTTTAGATTATCAAAGAAACTCCAATTGCAAACTTTACTAGAGTTCAGTCTCCTCCACCAAACTTGCATTCCTTTGGGCTCCAAGGCAATGTATTGTGGTGTGTGAAATAATTGAGTAGATTGGAGGTGATCTTAGGCCTGTGGCATGATGTGGTGTGCTAATGGAGGCATGCTGATCTCATGCAGCCAAACTAACTCCTACTTATGCATGTGATTGTTAGGGTTTGATATGGTGCTTGTAACTAGTCATTCTGAATTCTGTGCACTGGTCACAGTATTAATGAATGGGTTATGAACAAAACGCTGCCTGCTTGGTAGGGTTCCAAAAAACAGCCAAACATGACGCATATATTGTGCTTAATTGGTCCAGCCATGGGGCCACCCTGCATATGGCGAAGCGGTTGTGTAGACCCTATAGCCGCTACGTGTCCATCTGGCTGCTTAATTGGTCGACTAAAAAGTATTAATTGTTTTGATAGCACTAAAGTAACATGTATGCTGCTAGTTATTGATTGGTTATTGCTTTGTCCGTTGTTTGATCTATTGCAAAATTACTGATTTTCATAACTAATTTGGTTAGTTTCTGGTGTGTGACTTCAGTATGGATTTGAGTGTGATTTTATTAGTTGCTGTTTTGCTTGTGCAGTGTTTTTGTTCATTCATATGTTGCGTTAAACTTCATTCTTGATTTCTTTCCATGTTTATCTCATTCTAATTCATTTCCTCAAAAAATCTCATTCTAATTCATACCGACTTACAGGCTTTGAGACATTTTTAATGAAGTCTTATTTTTACTGTGCCCTGGGGACTGGGTTGTCTCAGATTAAGTTTAGAGGTCAAAGTTTACTTGTAAAATGATAGTAATATCTATTATGATTAACTTCCTAATTTTAAACACATGTATGATAGTATTATTATTTTTCAACCAAAATCTGCATTTCCCCACGTATGCACCCCATACCACATATATTCTACATTGTGGCCTCTCAACCCATACGCCACTTGCTGCTTTATTGAACCATGCTAGTTATTCAGTCCTACCATGCGTTGAGTTTTGAATTACTATGACTGTACCTGAGGTTTACGTAATGACCTTGTCTTTTTGGTTCTAAGAAAAGGGGTTACTGCCACTAATATTCTGCAACTGTAGCTCATGCTTATGGGTTAAGATCATGACTAGATGGTATTTCGTGACCATTCAAATGTCAAAATCTGTTGCTTGGTTACTGTTGTTCCATGCTCCTCTTTTTTGGCACTGATCTCTACAGGCTACATCTATTACCACCATGAGTTACTTGTCCATATGGCTGCTTCATACATCTTTCTCTCACCAACTATCCAATTTCTTCAGGAATAAAGGTAAATAAGCTCCGTATTAATAATGCATTTCCTGATCCTATGAATTCTCATGTGTTCTTGGTTAGATCACACAAAAAATGATTGCTTATTGTAATGCCACTGGGTTAGCATAAAATTGAGTTCGGCGGTGACAATGCATGTGCCACATGATTGTATCAGGCTCCCCTACGAGTAATTATTTGCTTATCCCCGAGAATTGTTCAAGATTATATGTATGATATAGCATCATCATAATGGTCGTCAAAAGGATAATTGGTTCATCAAAAAGTCAGCAAAGGCTGTTTCAATGTATCCTTTTCCATAAGATCTCATTCTTTACTATCAATAGATTTTTTCTAATATATAGAAAACTAGGAAGCTGGTTTTTGGAATTTGAGGTCAGGAAGTGTTTTCACACCATCAACCGACATACTTCTAGACACCCCCCGTGTCCTTGTCGGACACGTTTTGGACGCGGACACTTACTGGACACCGCCCAAAACGTTTTGGACACGGCTGGAACATGTCCAATTCATTTTTATTTTCTTTTTCTGCACCCCGGATACAGCTGGACACTGCCCGGACACTTCTTGGACACATCACTGCAGTGGTTGTTGCTGCAATCTAGCCTATTTCAGAGTGCAAATATTGAACATACAACTAGTGTTTGTTTTATTACTGAGAAAATGTTTCATAGAGCTGAGATCTAATCACAGATTCACAATTACAAACAAATCTGTTGAAAAGTACAATTATGAAAAGTCTAAGCTGAATCAGATACTATGAATCAAATTATAGTCTAATAAGTTGGTTAAATGAGTAATACAAACTCATATGTATATTCTCTGATCTACTATATTTTTTCTACTTCATATTGTTTCTACTATACAGGAAGACACCTCTTTATGCAAAAAGATTATACATACATAGATACATTAATCTGGATAAATTTTAAAATAAATTCCAGTCATACATCATAGACACATATATGTATATATTAAAAAAATATTTTCACTCATCCAATGCCGTGCTCCATGTCCTACATTTTAGAATTTTTTTTAGAAATTTGTCGTGTCCTGTGTCCATGTCTGTGTCAGTGTTCGTGTCTAGACACGTGTCCGTGCTTCCTTTAGAAAATCATCACTAGGCATGTGAGAGATTATGGATTGTCATTTCTTAAGGATCATATTTCTGCTGTGGCGGTCCAATATAACTAGTGTGATATTGGAGGTGTACTGCATATGGCTTGAACTCCTGTGTTTCATGGGAAGGGCAGACATTATTAAAGCAGATTATCTCTTGTTAGTGGAAAGCTTTGAGGGCATAGTTCAACCCCTATTCAATATAGCTTGCAAATTCATCTAGCATTTCTATAAACTATTCTTTAAATGGTTGTAAGATTAGATTTTGTGTGATAAGCAGATAGGTTCTTAACTTATTATAAGTTACGATCAAGCATAAGAAATAGTGTGCATAAATGGATGTACGTAGGAATTTGGTAATATTATTGAACCCTTGTACATGGACTCTAAAATAATGAGAAGAATGGTATTAGTTGAGTTGAAAAGGAGTACAATGCATTCTCTTATGTAGGATAAAAGAGGAGACACAAAAACAGATATGAGCAATATGGGACAAAACAACACAAGTAATATGTAAGTGAGGCACATGACACTAGGTGAAATATAAACATTTCTCTATACTCCCCCTCAAGCTAGAGCGTAGATGTCGAACATACCCAACTTGTCTACTAGAGTCTGGAAGCGAGCCTTTGGAAGAATTTTGGTGAAGATGTCTACGACTTGTTGCTCAGTGCTGAGATATGGAGTACAAATGCGGCCAGAAAGAACAGTCTCTCGAGTGGCAGTCGACCTCTATATGTTTTGTCCTTTCATGAAATGTTGGGTTGCTCGCAATAAAAATAGAAGCCTTGTTGTCGCAAAACATCGGTATAGGACTGGAGTTGGATATGTCAAATTCTTTGAGAAGGCTTTGGACCCACATAAGTTCACATGTAGTGTGAGCCATGGCTCTATATTCTGCCTCTGCACTGGATCTGGCTACTACGGTCTGCTTTTTGCTGCGTCAGGTAACTAGATTGCCACCCACAAAGGTGCAATATCCAGATGTAGATTTACGATCACATCGACTTCCTGCATAGTCAGAATCTGAAAAACCCGAGAGGTTGCAATGGCCATGCTTCTTATATAATTATCCTTTTCCTGGAGAACTTTTGAGATACTCAGAATATGGCATACAACATCCTAGTGATACTATCGAGGTTTTTCAAGATACCTGCTTACGAATCCAACAACAACAGTAAGATCAGCTCGCGTAATAGTGAGATAAATAAGTTTACTAACCAATCTTCTGAATTGGTGGTGATCAACATAAGATGGAGAGTTTTCATCATCCCAGGCAGTGTTTGGATCTAGAGGGGTATTGGTTGGTTTGCAGCCAAGCATACCTGTCTCTTGCAGGAGATCAAGAACATATTTTTGCTGGGAAAGGTAGTCCTACAAATGATCTGGATACCTCAATACCAAAAAAATATCTCAGTTTTCCAAGATCTTTGGTGACAAAATGCTATTCTAAGTCAGTCTAAGTAGCCTGAATTCTATTGGTATCACTGCCAGATAAGATAATATCATCAACATATACAATAAGAATGACTAGCCCAGTCGTAGTTTTTCTGATAAACACAAATCCTAGTGGGAATGACGAAAGCCAAAATTAATTAAAATCTGACTAAGCTTGTCGAACCAGGCACGGGAACTCTGTTTGAGACCATAGATGGATTTTCGGAGTTCACAAACTCGCAAGGAAGACTCCCTTGAGCAACAAAGCCCGGTGGTTATTCCATGCAAACTTCTTCCTGCAATTCTCCATACAGAAAGGCATTCTTGACGTCTTACTGAAATAGAGGCCAATCTTTGTTAACAATAGAAATAAGAATTCTAACATAATTTAATCTTGTTACGGGGGAAAAGGTTTCAAAGTAGTCCACACCATAAGTTTGTGAGCAACCCTTTTCCACGAGACGAGCTTTCTTTCGCTCAATCGTGCCATCTGGTTGATATTTAATAGTGAATATCCAGCGACATCCAACAATAGAGCAGGAAGTAGGACGATCCACAAGTTCCCATGTCTTGCGATCAGAGAGTGCCTGCATCTCAGCCTCCATAGCTTGTCTCCATGCAGGAATAAGAAGGGATTCTGCATCAGTTTTGGGAATAGAGACAACAGAGATAGTAATAGTAAGGCATGCAAAATTGGTATTCAGATTAGAAGATGAGCAGATATGACTAATAGGATGTTTTGTGTAGGAACGAACACCTTTGCGCCGACTGATAGGTAGGTGTAAGTCAGAGGTTACCTCAGGTGTCTGATGATCATTCGCAGAAGGAGGAATTGGTTGTGGAGGGGCCATGGAGCGATTTGTTGTCTTGGGTCTTCGCTTGTAGACTTGCAGAGGTCAATTTTCAAGTGTCAGCTTAGAAGGTGGCGCAACCTCAGCAACATTAGGTAACGACGTAAAAAAACACTACATTAGCATTGACATACCATTGTCTCATAATCGGATCAAAGCAGCGATATCCTTTCTGGGTTCAGAATATCCCAGAAAGATACACTTGGTGGAGCGGGGATCAAATTTTGTTAACCCTGGGCAAAGGTTTTTGACAAAACATGTACATCCGAAAATACGGGGTGGGATAAAAGAGTTGGGCATCAAGAAAAAGGATGTTGTAAGGGATTTGATTGTTCAAAACAGAAGATGGCATGCGATTGATAAGATAGCAAGCCGTAGAAACAGCCTCAGCCCAGAAACGTTAAGGAACTTTATAATGAAGTAAAGTGCGAGCAACCTCTAAGAAATGGCGATTTTTCCTTTCAACAACTCCATTTTGTTGTGGAGTGTAGGGGCAGGTAGTTTGGTGTAGAGTTTCGCGGATAGAACAAAACGATGTCATCAATTTTTGCATAAATTCAAGGGCATTATCGGTGCGGAAAATTTTAATGGGTTTGCTGAATTGTGTCTGTACTTCAGGGAAAGAAATGCTAATGTTATCCAAAACAGTGTTGCGATCTTTCAGTAAAAACAACCAAGTAGCACGATAATAATCATCTATGAAGGTCATAAAGTATTTAACTCCAGAATGGCTAGGAATAGAACACGGACCCCAAATATTCGCATGAAAAATGTTAAAAATTCCTTTAGATCCAATATCTTTCTTAGCAGGAAACACAACACGAGTTTGTTTACCCAATTGACAGGATTCTCAAGTAAATAATTTTTCAAATAAAGCAAGAAATAAGTGGTTCAGTTTTGCAGCAGAGGGATGGCCAAGGCGGTAGTGCCACTGTAGTCCCGTCACGGACGTTGATAGAAAAATAGATGTTGATGGCGGTCCGTCCAGATAGTAGAGTCCATCTGGTCTCTCATGGCCTGAACCAATCCTCGTCTTTATGCGAAGATCCTTCAAAACACAACCAGAAGGATCAACTTTAATGGAGCATTGAAGGTTTTTCAGTCTTACTAACAGAAAGAAGGTTAACAGGAAACTTAGGAATATATAAGACAGATTTCAGATTAAGATTATGAGACAAGGGAACAGTTCCAATGCCATGAACAAAAGTTTTAGAACCATCATCACAGTAATCGGTGGAATCTGAATAGTTTTAGTAAGAGTAGAAAATAAGTTGATATCACCAACCATATGAACCGATGCACCAGAGTCAATACACCATTTATTGTTACCAACTGATGGAGTGGCAAGCAAAGCAGAAGATCCAGCCGTTGATGTAGATGGAAGCTGAGATATGCGTTCCTGAAACAATTTTCAAACTTGGAGCGAAGCCAAGTAGGCGAGGGCATAGTTAGTGGCTGCTCAGAAGCAGTACTATCAGTCGAGGTATCAACAGAGGCTTGGTTTGCCCAAGCGGGCTTACCGTGTCTGATCCAACATCTGTCTTCATTGTGATTGTCTTGTCCACAGAAATTGCAGAAGCAAGGACTAACAGGTTGTCCTCGACCGACAGTAGTTGAAGATGTGCGACCGCCGTTAGTGGGGGACGACCTCCACGACCACGGTCGCGATTGCGACTGCGACCGCGTCCACGAACCAAAATCAGGTGTGCGAACCGCAAGAGCAGGATGTTCGACTACAAGGGTGGAGATCACAGACGGTAGACGTTGGACACGTTTGAGGACGTCTTGAAGAGTGGGCAGTGGGTCACTAGATAAAATCAGGCCGACCACCCTAGAAAAGGAGGTGGAAGGCGGCCAAAAATTAGATGAGTTGCAGTTCATTGTGTTCTTATGGGCTTCTTTGATGTCAATTGTCAAAGGGTGATAAATCTCATATTCATTCTAGAGGGTAGAACATTGATCATAGAAATCTTCAACATAGGTGTCAGAGGAAAATTCCTTCTTGGCCAGAGTTTTGAATATTTCAAAGACTCCCTTGGGATTTTGTTAATGAGAGTGGACGTGAGATAATTGATCCCTCATTGCCTTAGCATCATGAAGGTAGAGCAAAGACCGGTTGATCCGTGGTTCGGTGCTATTAACTATCCAGGACATAACCCCCGAGTCATCTTCGCTCCATTGAGCATAGGCTTGTTTGGATTTTTCATCCGCCGCGGCATCAGGAGGTTGTAGAGGATTAGTGGTGAGATGAGAGCATCGTCTCTGTGCTTTTGCATACAAGATGAAGGACACCGACCAGAGGTGATAGTTAGAGCCATCAAGTTTCATTTTGGTGACACAGAGAACCTGGAGGCTCAGTGGATGCCATGGCAAACAGGGCATGAGCAACAGTAGATCAGAACACAAGTATTAAATCCGCAGTCAGAAAAGAAGTCAGCAGAAACAGCAAACCCTGTGACGGGGCAACAGTGGGCAGGAGTGGATCTGATGTATCAGATCATAGATAATCCACAATCATGTATCACATCCAGAAGAACCCGCAACAGGGCAGTATGCAACAAAAGTAGATCTGACGCATCAGATCATAGAACCCCTCGTAGGGGCAGCAGTAGATAGAAAAACCTACGCCGATATGGAGGTAGAATTATTCCACCATGAGGCGTAGGCAGGTAGAGAGCAAAACTCGATTTACATGTCAACGTGCCAGAGCAGGAACGTTATCGGAGATGTTCAAAGAGTACTAGGGAAGAGAAGAAGGGATCGGGGTGGTTTATCCGGATGGAGAGATGGTAGTGGATGGATAGGGTGGTGGTGCGAAAGAGGAGACAGAGGAGAGGAGGCGGTGGAGGGCTATTTGGAGGGTGGAGAAGGGGCAGCGGCTAGTAGATGGATAGGGTGGTGGTGCGGAAGAGGAGAGGGAGGAAAGGAGGCGGTGGAGGGCTGTTTAGAGGGTGGAGAAGAGTCGACGGCAGGTTGTTGGAGGTGGTGGCGGCGGCAGGTGGGCTGGAGGGTTTGGTGGTGGCGGCGGGCTGGTGGGGAGGTTTGGCGGGGGAGATGGGAGGGTGGCGGCGGGATTAGAAGAGGAGGGAGGGGATGGCGGTGGAGATGGGAGGGCTAGAGAGGCGGCGATGGAGAGGCTGCCTAGAAGCAGCGGCGGAAAAAGGGGAAGGGGTTGGGGCGGCGGCGGCTAGGGGAAAAGGGCATGGATTTTAGGGTTTGGATGGGAAGTGATTTAAGGAGGATCCGGTGGCTCTAATACCATCTAAAATAATGAGAAGAATGGTATTTGTTGAGTTGAAAAGGAGTACAATGCATTCTCTTATGTAGGATAAGAGAGGAGACACAAAAACAGAGATGAGCAATATGGGACAAAACAACGCAAGTAATATGTAAGTGAGGCACATGCAAGGCACATGACACTAGGTGAAATATAAGCATTTCTCTGTAGGGACAAAAGCAACAAACCCCTTAGAGGTTTCCATATACATTGCTAACTCCCAACACCTTATGCTGCCAAGAGATCTGCTGTCTTAACAAAGTTACAACTGAAACATCTCATGCAGCTCCCGATACAAAAAATCTTATTAAAACTAATGGTAACACTACTCTTGCAACAAGATATGTTCCATCAATAAATTTTTCAATGCCTTGAAAAGGACTAAGGCCTGTAGTCAAACCATTATGCTTGTGCACGTTCCTTTGTTTCGAAATAAAGTAGCAGTTGTAGATAATACTCAATGTAAAACCTTTGGCCTAGTACTTCCCAATTTCACAGTTTATTCTAAATAAGCTTGAATAGATAACGGAGGATGGTCTCCCATGTCAATCTTCAGGCACATTCTCTTCGAAATATAAGAAAATAGCAGCATTCAAAAATATGTGATTGGGAATTTCATCAGCTACATTGCACAACAACCAAGTGGTACACACCTAGGTTCTAGCCTTAAATCTTGTCAAGCGTTGGCCGGCGACCTTGCAAGGATCTAAATGTGAAGAGGCACCACTTTGGTCTGTACAAGTCACCTCAAATAGAAGCAAAAAACTTATCAGTCAGTCTATTTTGTTGAATATAGTCCCAAATGGCATCCTCTCAAATCTCCTAGGGTATTTCAAGAAAAGAGATGGGAAATCTGTTGCCATGCCTGTGTTATCCTCCATTCAGTGGTTCTCTATCAGGTTGTGGGCGAGTGGGAGAGATTATTGAAAGCTCTAGAGGGGGAGGGGTGAATAAGACATCAATTTCTCAGCCAAAAAGATCGTTAAATGCAAGTGAAATACAATTTTAAGTGTAGACAATCAATCACCACAAAGACACAAGATTTAAGGAGGTTCTAGCATAAAAGGCTGTACTTTAGCCCCTAGTAGTTGCCTAGTAGGATTTGCAACAATTTACCTTTATTTACCTCGTAAGAACAAATACAAAGTACACTTGTTTACATCTCTTCTTTCACGATAGTAGAAGAGCACCTAAACTTTACCTCTTCTTTGACGGATGTAGAAGAGCACCAATGAGAAGACTCTTCCTTTTAAGCCTCCAGACAGGCCTTCTCGCAAGAAGCAGCTCTGAAGACACAAGAACAATTGGGAACAAGATTGGAGAAAGGAAACAAGAATTCAACTCACAACAACTACAATGATCCTATAATCAAGCATATGAGACACATCCACAAGGATAAGGACAAAGGCTATTTTAGTGGACTAAGGCAATTGAGTGGAGCTTGGATTTATCACTGGTAGGAACTGGAAATTCAGTATGCTAAGCTCAAAGTAGCAATTCGAGTAGTGCTCAAGTGTACTTGTATCCTCCCTAAGATATCATATATATAGAAAATCATTCGGAAGTGTTTAGATAGCTGTTGGAAGGTTGGTGCTGAGTCCAGTTCACAAATCGTTGTTATAACATGATTAGTGGAACAAAAACAACTAATTATGCACTAATATAATTGTCAGCAGACAAGCCATTGGTTGAACTGTATTTTGACCGAGCTGGACCTCGGTCGGAAAAGAGTTCAACTGAGAATCCCACTATGACCAAATTTTAGCAACGGCTAACCATCAGTCGACCCTTGGCTTGACATACTCCATCTCAGTGGAAAAGAAGTTCGACCAAAAAAGTTCCTGTAACACATCATTCTAAATTTCTGAAATCATATCAAATAATTTCTGTAATGAAATCCAACTAGCCTAAAGACCTAATATAAGTGCCAAAATGGGTTAGGGGATAGTGGGGGTTGATTCATAGCTTGATTTTACATGAAAACTAGTGAGTTGTACATTTGCCTTACACAAATGGCATATATTGAGTACAAATTGATCAATTATATACATGCAAGATGTTCGATTAAGCTCGGATCATCTTTTCTAATCATGCCTTGATACCTGAAATACCCAATAGCACATTAGAAACATAATTGGGGAATGTTGTCATCATCAAAAGAGAAAGTTAACATAATACCTATATAGCCAACAATTATCTCCATAGAGATACCCCATCCAGTCAGACCAAGGTAGAGAGTATAGTTGAAGATTGCAAACTCTACTTACAGTCCCATGAAGTAGATACTACCAATTCCTCCATTATAAGGACAACATGGAATCACGGATTATTCTATTGATCTAGGTGACAAGAACTGCCCCAGAAAAAAAAAATCTGATAGCATGATGTTCATGTCTTAAGCTAGACACAACCACCTTGTCTTGCATGATCCGATATCGAATCAAGCCTTATGCATATGATTAACCTGCCAGCGATGGAGAGTCTTGCACCACGTCATCTCCCCATCATCTTCTTGAGTCAATCCAGCCAACTCATAAAAGGGCTTCCTTCTAAGATTATCACCAATCAAGAGAAACCCCAGATATGAGCAGTTTTATATATCAGTCCATTTTATGGGGCTTTATTTGTAAATATGTTTACTCTAAAATACTAAAGGCTATTTCTTATAGAGTGAATAAAACAAGTACATGACTCTCTCTTTTATAAGACAAGAGAGTGGGACATAGAGTAGAGCTAGGCAATATGGGATAAAAGTACAAGAGGCTATAAAGGTAAAAGCCAAAATACACTAAATAAGAAACAACACAGTAAAATATATATACTAATACTCCCCCTCAAGCTGGAGCATAGATATCAATCATGCCCAGCTTGTCAATCAGAGCAGTGAATCGTGTCTTCGGAAAATTTTTGGTGAAGATATCTGCAACTTGATCGGAAGTATGTGTATAAGGCATAGATATTTGACCAGATAAGACAACTTCTCGTACAAAATGACAGTCAACTTCGATGTGCTTAGTACGTTCATGAAATGTATGATTACTTGCAATAAAGATAGCAGCCTTGTTGTCACAGTACATAGGAATAGAATTGGAATGACAAAGACCAAAATCTTTCAGAAGGCCACGGACCCAGAAGAGTTCACAGGTAGTATGAGCCATGGCTCAATATTCTGCTTCAGCACTAGAACGAGCAACAACTGTTTGTTTCTTGCTGTGCCAGGTAACCAAGTTATCACCTACAAACGTGCAGTAACCAGAAGTAGATCGGCGATCTATTTTGCTCCCAGCGTAGTCAGAGTCAGAATACCCAACAAGGTTACAGTGGCCATGTTTCTTATACAGAAGACCTTTCCCAGGAAAACTTTTTAGATATTTTAAAATATGGCAGACAGCATCCCAGTGACATTATCTTGGCTTATCGAGATATCTGCTAACAAGTCCAACTGCAGATGTGATATCAACTCGAGTGACAGTAAGGTAAATAAGCTTCCCGACCATGCGGCGATACTGATGATGATCAGGATAAGGAGGAGATGTCTTGTCATTCCAATTAGTGTTTGGGTCCAACGGGGTACTGGCAGGTTTCGCTCCAAGAAGACCTATTTTAGATAGAAGATCCAGAACATATTTGCGCTGAGATAAGCACAGACCAGAAGATGACCGAGACACTTCAATCCCAAGAAAGTATCGCAGTGTACCTAAATCTTTAGTGACAAAATGAGTTTCCAAGTAGCGTTTAGTAGCATGAATACCTACAAGGTCACTCCCAGATAATATGATGTCATCAACATAAACAATCAAGATAACAAGCCCAGAGGAGGTGTGTTTGATAAATACAGAATGATCATACTGAGAACGATGAAACTAAAATTTTTGAAGAATAGAGCTCAGCTTATCAAACCAGGCATAGGGGCTTTGCTTCAGTCCGTAAATTGCTTTGCACAGACGACAAACTTTTGAGGACTCCCCCTGAAGCACAAAACCAAGAGGTTGTTCCATGTATACCTCCTCATGCAGATCACCATATAGAAAAGCATTCTTAACATCGAGTTGAAATAAAGGCCAGTCAGAATTAACCGCCACAGAATTAAGTACACAAACCGAGTTCAGACGGGCAACAGGTGAGAAGATCTCAAAGTAATCCACACCATATGTCTAGGTATAGCCTTTGGCAACAAGACGAGCTTTGAGACGTTCAATAGTCCCATCAGGCTGATATTTGATCGTAAAGACCCATCGACAGCCAACCGGAGAACAACCAGTAGAAGGATCAACTAACTGCCAAGTGGTGCGTTCAGTAAGAGTCTGCATTTTAGATTCCATGTCCTGATGCCAAGCTGGATGCTTAAGAGTCTGAGAAGCATTCTTAGGAATAGATATAGCAGAAAGAGCAGATGTGAAATTTGCAAAATTAGTCCCCAAGTGATCAGTGGTACAGAAATCCCAATGGGGTGTTGTGTACAAGTCCGAGTACCTTTGCGTAAGTTGATAGGTATATCTAAGTCAGAAAATACCTGGGATGGAGGTGGATCTGCCATCGAGGATGAAGGATCTGGATGGGCCATTGAGGGAGTTGGAGCCTTTGGTCTTCTTTGATAAACCTTCAGTGGAGGAGCAGCAACGGGACTGGTATCCGATGAATCAGAAGCATCATCAATCAGCGGTAAAGGTGTATCTGCAAATAAATCTGATGTTAAGGCAGAACCAGCAGAAGAATAAAACGGCATATGTTCAAAGAAGACGAAATCAGCTGAGACCAACCACTTCTTTCCAACCGGGTCATAGCAGCGGTACCCTTTTTGAGTCCTAGAGTACCCTAAGAAGACACACTTGATGGCTCGGGGATCAGGTTTAGTTAATCCAGGACGCAGATTTTTAACAAAGTAGGTGCTTCCAAAAATCCGAGGGGGGACAGAAAACAAAGGAGCATCAGGATATAGAATTTGATATGGAACTTGATTGCCAAGAACAGAAGATGGCATGCGATTGATAAGATAGCATGCAATAGAAATAGTTTCGGGCCAAAAACAATGGGGAACATGGTAGTGAAACAGAAGAGTGCGAGCAACTTCAAGAAGATGCCGATTTTTGCGTTCGGCAACTCCATTCTATTGCGGAGTATAACCGCATGAGTTTTGGTGAATAGTACCCAGTTTGCGACAAAAAAAAGAATTGACGGAGGCTTGCATGAATTCAAGGGCATTGTCAGTGCGAAACATTTTTATAGGTTTTCTAAACTGGGTACTTATTTTAGAAAAAAAGGCAGTCAGTATCAAGAATGTTAGACTGATCTTTTAACAGGAATATCCAGGTGGTTCTAGAGGAATCATCAATAAAACTCATAAAATGCCGGAAACCAGAGACATTGGGAACAGAATATGGACCCCAAATATCCGCATGCACTATATCAAAAAGTTGTTTTGAGCCAATACATAATTTTTTTTAAAAAGTAGACCTAATATGTTTGCCTAACTGGCAAGTTTCACAATGAAAAACAAAATCAGATTTATCAGGTAGAATGTGCTTCAATTTGGTCGCCGACGGATGTCCCAACCGATAGTGCCATTGGATGCCCGTCACAGAAGAAGTCAGAAGCGTAGCAGTCCTCAGTACATCTAGGTAGTATAAGCCCTCTGGTCCCTCATGTCCCGAACTAATCTTCATCCTCGTACGCAGATCCTGAAAGATAATGCCATCCGGGTCAAATGTTACAGAACAACGCATGCTCTTAACAGTTCGATTGACAGATAATAAATTAATTGGAAATTTCGGAACATATAATGCATAACGCAGAGGTAGGCGGCCAGAAGTACTGATATTGCCAAAACCAGATACAGGCGTTTGTGAACCATCAGCTAGAGTAACAGGAGGAATAGCAGTAGTTTTATGCAAAGTGGAAAACAAGGTAGGATTGCCAGTAATGTGGGAGGTCGCACCAGAGTCGATCACCCAAGTGTTTTTACTAGACTGGGTTAGGAGAGCAGTACTTCCATCAGTGGAAGTCTCTGTAGATGAGGCCAAACGCGCTTGAAGCAGTTTCTCAAATTTCGATTTGATCCAATCGGCAGATGGTGGAGCAGAAGAGGAGGCAGTAGTGTCAGGCTGCTTAGATTTGACTTGATTTGCCCACGCAAGTTTCCCATGTTTGATCCAACAACGGTCTTCATTATTATTAGTCCGTTTGTAGAAGGTGCAATAGCGTTGTTCAGTAGCATCAACAATAGAGGAGGACCCCCGTCCTGGACCAGTAGAGGATCGTCCACGACTGCGTCCTTGACCGTGACCACGTCCACGGAAGGAATCACCAGTCCTAACAGTGAGGGTTGTCCCGTCAGAAGTATCAGGAAGTGCTTGAGAGACAGAGGGAAGGCGTTGCACACGCTTCAAAACATCGTGTAGGGTAGGAAGATGATCACTAGAAAGGATTTGATTGACTACTTGATCGGCCTGAATCGCACGTCCGGAATACGAAGGTGGATTCAAAAGAAGGAATCAAGCTTTTAAATTTATAACCCGAAACCTTCTAGGCCCCCGCAACTTTTATTACGGGGTCGAAGTAGATATACGGGGTCGAACACAGGGACGTGGTGACGTTTAGGACGCCACAGATCTCGTTCTTTAGTCAGATAAGCTAAAACGATAGTCGATGAAAATGTGTGCTAGAACTAGTCTAGCGGGTTGTCACGAATTAAAATAAAGAAAAAGAAAACAAAACAAAATAAAATAGAGCTCGTGGTTCTACTAATCAGAGAAAGAGAGTTCCTGGCTATGTAACCACAAACGGGGCAGTCTATGCACTCATTCTCGGGCGTAGAGAACCCTCGAACACCTAAGTAAGCATCTAGTACGCACAGTGGCATCTGTCCTGTGGGTCGTCCCACTCACTTTCGCGAAGCGTGACTAAAACCATCAACAATATGTCATCGACCCTATCTCGAGGAATGACATATCAACACCTCGGAATATACTAAGTTCCTCTCAGGTCTTAGGATATTTCGGGATGTTAGGAATAGAATACCTTGGATCGTCCTCCTCTCGGGTTCGGATCCAACTATCTTCTCTTAACCATTCCTACACGGATCTCACGATACAGGCAGAATTAGCAGTTCAAACTAGTAAGAGATCAACCAAACTAGCAATCATAACTTGGAAAGAGAAAATAGAACATGCAACATACTAGATCTGATATGAATCTACTTGCTTAAGGCAAAAGTACATAAACATGCCCAGATCGGGCTACATAGCCAAGAAGGAGCTAACTAGCCATAGACAAGCGTGGTTAACATCGAACAAAGACGGATGAACATCGTTTGTACAAGAAACAAAGGAATGCAATAGGATGAAAGAGAAGAAGAAAGAGATATAGCCCGTAGAGGAGAGGTGGCTCTCGCTCCTCGGTCTTCGTGCAGGTCGGATCTCGTTCCTTGGTCCTCTTCTTCGTCTTTTTGGACCCCTAGGTTCTCTCTCTCTAGATCTGCTCCAAACAGCAGCCCGGTGGATGTGAGAGGATGGTGGTGTAGACTGATCTTCTCTCTCCTCAGCTTCCGTCTGTGGAGATCGTAGACCAACAGTGGAGGAGGGCGGTGATGCGGATCTTCTCTCCTTGGTGGTGAGGATGAACGTAGCACAGATTTGCTCCCTCCTTGGTTTCCACCCTTGGAGAGAGTAGATCTGAGATGGGGACGGAGGAGAGAGAGTGAAGGCTGGTGGCCGCTGGAGCACGTAGACTGGCTGCCTCGATCCTCTCGGACCTTAGGATGCTTCCTCGAGGCTCTGGCTCCAACCCGGCAGCCTTCCGGCGTCTGGACACGACCCAGCAGCCCTTTGGCCTCAAGGCTGGATGGCTGGGGTCTGGACTTCTTCTTTGACCCCTTCTCTGGACTCCCGGTCTGGATCCCCCCTCTTTATGGTCCAGATTGGGGCTATTTATAGTGCTGGATCGGGAGGGTTGTTGGCTCCATTTTAAAAGACCTCGGTCGAGTCTTCTGTATAATACTGACCGCGGGCCCCTTTTCCTTTGCATGGTCATGGTAGTTATGGGAGTAGCGGTCGCGATCTGTTGGCGCCGCGGTCGCGACTAGGAAGATCGCGGGCGCGACCCTGATCAAGAGCAGGTGGAGGTGTTGGTCGCGCTGAGGAAGGTCGTCGTTTAGGGTTGTGATGGTTGCAGGTGGAGGCAGACAAGGTGAAGGAGCAGTAGGTGCAGAAGATTGCGGTGTGTAGGGGATGAAGCCGAGGTCGCGACGGAGGGTGAGTCGCTGACGTCGTTGATGTGGCGAGAGGTTACAGGTGCCACCGCGGGTGGTGAAGAGGGCAGGTCACAGCCGAGGAGGTTTGGTGCAGACCGCGGGCTGGATGCGGGAGCGGAGCATCGATCGTTGTAGGGGACACTGCGGTCGCAATCAAGATCGCGGGCTGACGTGTCTGTGGTAGACGCAGCGAGCGTGGACGACTTGCCGCAGTCGCGGCATCGTGAAGGGTAGAACGTGATTCTTTGACGGCGCGGTCGCGGTCTGATGGTGATGAAGGAAGGTCGCGGTGCAAGTGGCGGCGAGAGGGTTGAGTCGCAACCTGGTGGGAAGGTGGAGAGATCGCGGTTCCTCTCGTTGGCGTGGTCGCGATGATGGAGGTGTGGCGGAAGCACTGGCGAGTTGAAAAGAGCATGGCGGCGCTACTGGAGATGCTCGTTCGCAGGTGGCATTAAGGTGCAAGCGGAGAGGAGGAAGAACTGCGGGCGGACGTTGAGGCGTTGGTCGCGATTAAGATCGCGGCCTGTCCTTGGTCGCGGGGTGCAGGGTGTCGTCTGTGGAGGTGGGTCGCGATTTTGAGGAGGGTCGCGGTACTACCGGCAAGTCGCAGTTATATGAGGATCGCGGGTCGTGATTAGGGTTGTGAGGGGAGCCGCGATCGAGGAGAAGCGGGAGTCTGATAACTGAGGGCAGAGTGAGGAGGGCCCGCACTTGTAGCTGAAAAAGAACGGAAAGGAAAGGAGGGGGAAATGACCCCGGTTGGCTGATGGGCCGAGGCGATTGGGCCCAACTGCCCAATTCGACCTGTAAAAAGGATAAAATCCCATTAAATAGGGATAAAGTCAATTATGATAAAGGAGGATGTATAAGGGGATTTAGGAAATGAAAGTAATTAAAGGGGAGCCAAACTGAGCCTAGAGTAAAGATAAACCATGACGATTATTATGAGTTCAACATTAAATGGTATATAAAGAAGTACAATCACTGGGCCTCAGTTTAGCCGAGAGAGAGTATAAAGAGGTCGTTCATCTGTGCTCGGTGCATGCTAGTCCAACATTGGCCAATTATCTACATTATTGGATAATTAGTTACTTTATCTAAGTAAATAAGAAAATGACTAAAACATGAGCAAAGAGGGGCATATTAAGGCCAAGGTGATATGGAACTATAGATAAAATGCGTAGACAATGTGTAGATTTGGGTGTTATCACTACCCACACAAAGGACGACGACATGCCAGCAAGAAACTGGACTAAGTGTAACTCATTGCGTTGGCGCTGGATCTCAGTAATATATGATGATAGGGGGTGATAGACCTCGAACTCATCCTAGTGCGCGGAGCATTGATTATAGTAGTCCTCCACAGAATCAGAAGCCGAGTACTCCAGTTTGGCCAAGTTTTTGAAGATCTCGAACACCTTCTTCGAATTCTGCTGGTGAGATTACACGTGGGAAAGTTGATACCACATCTTCTTGGCCGTCTTCAGGTGGAGCAAAGACTGGCTGATTTTGGGCTCTGCATTATTGACCAGCCAGGTCATGACGCCATAATCTTCTTTAGACCAAAGATCATAGGCTTGTTTCGTTTTGTCATCAGCATCTGTAGCAGGAATCGCTGGACCTTTGGTAGACAGATGCGAGAAGCGTCCTTGAGCCTTGACGTAGAGTTCAAAGGAGGCTGCCCATAAGTGATAGTTGGAGCCATCCAGTTTGACAGTGGTGACGCACAAGTTGCGGGGAACGTTTGAGGTCGCCATGACGGATGTAGGCATCGTGAACTAAGGGCGCAGCAGCAGTATGAAGCAAAAGGTTAACGTAGCAGTCAACAACAGCAGACCGCAGCAGAAGCCCAATACATGGGCAGATCTAGAGGCAGAAGATAGGAGATCCAAGCATCAGATCTCAGGAACCCACGTAGGGGCAGCAAGGAATATAGAAGAACCTACGCCAACATGGAGGAAAAATTACTCCACCATGAGACGTAGGCAGGCAGAGAGCAGAACTGAGTTTACGTCTTCAACGTGCCAGAACTGGAAAGTGTCAGAAGCTGTCCGGAGACCAACGGGAAGAGGATGGGTGGATGGGGCGGTCAACGGGATGAGATAGGGATAAGGGATGAAGAAGGTGGTGATGACGGAGAGTTAGGAAGGTGGTGGTGGGCTGTGGAGAAGAGGATGAAGGCGGTAGGTGAAGAGATGGGTGGCGGCGGCAGAAGGGGGGGGGGGTAGGAGGAGGCGGCGGGCTGGTGGAAAGGGATGGAGATGGTGGCGGCGGGGAGAAGGGTTGTGGAGGGGCTGAGGAGGTGAGGGCGGCAGCGGCAGGGGCTGAGGAGGCCGGCGGCAACAGCAGCAGGGGAAGGGGGTTGACGACAGCAACAGGTGGGGGGGGGGGGGCAGCAGCAAAAGAAAAAAAAGGGGGGGTGGCGGCTAGGGTTAAGTGGGCATGGTGTTAGGGTTTAGGAGGGAGGGGTTTAGGGAGGATTGGGAGGCTCTGATACCATCTAAAATACTAAAGGATATTTCTTATTGAGTGAATAAAACAAGTACATGACTCTCTCTTTTATAAGATAAGAGAGTGAGACAGAGTAGAGCTAGGCAATATGGGATAAAAGTACAAGAGGCTACAAATATAAAAGCCAAAATACACTAAGTAAGAAACAACACAGTAAAATATATATACTAATATTTACAATATAGATGAGCCATGATGTTGTCCATTTCTTTTAATAGGTTTTGAAATATAGGCTCAAGAAGGCAAATCATGACAAAAGAACAATGTGCTATGGCAAACAAAGACCGACTTTTTGCTTATAAAATTGGCCTTCATGTTAACTTAGATACTAACTATACAATGGTTACGATGATTCATTTAATTCATGTCAATTTTGTGTTATTCTCAGAATTTTTATTGCCTGTCGAAGACAATGGCCGAAGAAGAAGCTCTTGCTTATGCAAAGGAATGTAAACTTGATGTTGTAATGATCCTGCCCTCTATGGTTATTGGCCCGTTGCTGCAGTCAACTGTTAATGCAAGTAGCTTATTCCTCTTAAAGATATTGAAAGGTTTGTTTCACAATGAATTTGTGGTTTCTTTTTTATGTTTCTTTCATGTATGCTTTTTGTCAGAGAAATGTTAAGCATATATGTTCAAATGAGGGTCAATTGATGATACTATTGAGATTGTCAGTAGTCAATGAACCATCTGTTCCGATTAGTAGATGGTGGCTATATGATAGGCACATAATCCATGGTCTTTCATTCATCATAAGCATGTTTGGCAGTTCAAGATATAGAACACCTTTTAGTTTTCCATTAAAAGGCTTGTGCTCTTACTAATGAGTAACTTTAGAGCAAACTCCCTCAGAAAAAAAAAAACTTTAAAGCAAAGAGTGTACAGTGTGAAGTTGTAACTACTATGTTCATACAGACATTTTTTTGGTGTAGGTGTGAAGTATTACTGTATTAGGAATTTTTCCCTACTTGTTTTCTTGTAATGATTTTTTATGATTGTATATTTTCTTATAAAGACACAGAATAAATCTTCTTTAGGATGTACTGTGTGCCCGTTCAATCAAAACCTGATTAAAGACAAATCATATAAAACTCCACATACTAAACTATTTGAAAGTTTTAACTTGTCCTGACCGGACCAGTCAAAATTGGGGCTAAACTGGACCAGACTAGTAAGCAGTATAAAGTTACAGTGCCATACATGTCATAAAATTTAATTAAATAAAATCATTTAGATAAGTTTCTATGTTCCAATGCATACAGATCTAAAATTGCTGTCTTAACAAACAGAAACTTTTGATTAGTATACAAACAGAGAACTAGCTTTTCATGCAAACAGGTACGCAGACATGTATAAAAAACAACCAATCCTTCTAAGAAGCCATATAAGTTATAGTGATTTAGGATATGCATACTTAACTGATTCTGTTAGAATGGGATATTATGACTATGTGAGGGCTCAGAGTCTGGTTTTGGGTTCCGAACAACCATCCAGCTGGCGAACTATGATTTCTCATTGGCTTATTCCGCTGCAGTCCGGTAACCAACGCCATGGTTACAGATCCAACAGTTTGCTTGTTCCTGTTGTGATTGTTGCCGGTTTATAGGAACTACAATCTCTTGTATTTGGGAGAAGCTCTGGCTGCTCTCAACACATCTCTAGCACAAGATCTGGCCCATCATGTGGTACACTACTGGGCTTTGCCTCCCTTTCTTTGGACAAAAAAAAAAGAATGAAGATGACTACCACTCAGTTTGGCCATTCTTGAGAATCTTGAGATACTGTTCAGGTTATCACTGCCTTGACTGTTTCATTGCTGCTGATCTTGCTATCACTGCTTTGACTGCTCTATCCACACTTTTGTTGCCTTGATAGCTGTAATCCTACTACTGCTATATCATTTGAAATTTCAATTTTATCAATTGAAATTAAGAGTGCTCTCCTATTCCGACTTCCCCGGAGCCTCCGGTAGCACAAGCACAGCTGAGACAGCGACGGGTTCTCTGCCCCCCGCATATCAACCATTTCTTGATTTTCCGATTGCCTGAAAGGAACAAAAGAAACATCTTGTTTTTTTTCTTAAAAAATTTCTGATCTCTAGTAGACTTCTCAGTAGGATTCGAACTAAGGTTTTTATTATTACTGCTGTTGCGACAGTGGTTTTTTTCTCCTGTACATTTCGACTTATTGTTATAGAAAGGTCGGGTTTCCCCTGCAGCTATACTTTACACATAAATCAAATGTTCTATCTGCACAATTGTTGTTGACATACAGATTTTACCAATATGCATGTGTCTGTATCTGTGTGCATGTTTTCACATCGTGCAGAGTTTTGTATTTCTTTTTTCTAAAGATATTTTTTTCTGTCCCCAAAAATGTACCAGTGCTTTTAGTTGATCAATCGAGTAGGCACCCTCCTGTGGTCTAATGACCGAGTTTGCACTCTCTTTTCCAACAACCTACCAGTGGTTTGCTGCACAAACTATTTGTGTGGTTTGCGTTCAAACAATGACCTCTTTGGTATGCTTCCTACCGGTTCTTGTGGTCATAGGGACCTTGATAGACCCTGCAATGGTGTGCACATGACATCATATTCATCGTGACCTCTCTAATGAAAGTCTTTCTCTAAGGAAGAGTAAGTCTTTGATGCTTGGGTGTATTTCCTAGAATGCTATTCTCAACTCAAATGGTTGATCTATCTCTATCTTGCTGATCAAAGTTTTTTCCTATCTTACTGATTCAAGCTTAGTCCTCTCTCGTACATATAGTATGAACTGTGGGTGGCAGAAAAAGGAGTCCCCAGCTATTTTAGCCTGACAATCAATGGTCAATATGCAAAATCAGAGCATCATCACCCGTGTAGTCAATACCACAAAATTATGAAAGAGAATTGTGAATGTCAAGGGGAGAGTGATTTTTAAGTTGAATCACAACCTACTGAAGTAATGAGACTTATAAGACTATTCTTCTGACGTCATTCAATTTTGCAAATTCTGTAACTTTAAATATTGAGATGTAGGATTATCATCGCCTTTGGCTTATGAGTAGAAAATATTCTACTTTATTAATTTTCTTGTGTTTTAGTTGTTATTTGATATTTTTCCAATTTGATTTTGTAAGGCATGTGGTTTAGTCCTGCATTGGCTACTTGTATATTTCGTTGGTCTTAAAGCCTATATGCATGCTCTCTATAAGTCTCTTTAGGGGCAAATTGATGGTTGAAAGCTTTGGATGAAATTAAATTTCTTTTTATTAAGCTTTATCAAATTGGTTAGGATTTATAATTAGGTTCCACCTTAGTTGGCATTTAGCATAGGGTTTATCTTCTGCCCTCCCCAGCTAGTCGCCCCCTTACCTTCCCTACAACCAACCGTCAGCCATAGCCAGCCGCTGCTTCTACCATCTTCTGCCCACCACGACCAATCATCAACCATAGCCGCAAGCGCTAGGCACCGTCAGCAGCTGCTCCTACCACCGTTTTCTGTAGCCAAACCCTGTCCGCAGCCACCGCTGGCGCTAGACCCTGTCTGCAGCCACCACGGCCACTAGCAGTCGTTTTCCACAGGTGCAACCGTCGTCTGCCACAACTAACCGCTAGTAGGCAGTCCGCATTAGAGGGGAACAAATCACTTCCACAATTCCTAACACAACAGATTCAAGGAGGCAATTATATCAAGTTCATTTTGAGTGAGATCTTTCATTTTTTTACCGTACTTTTGCTTATCTTTTGTAACTTTAGTAAGTTAGCAACGGTTTGTAGGTTGTGAGATTTCAAGCCCTACCAAATATTTGCCTACGTCCTATTCTGTGTGAGTTTTCCCGTTTTGTACACATCTTCTTCCATATCAATTTGCTTCTTTACTTTTAGAAATTGTGCTTAGCACGTAATTTTTGTTTAGACTTGTATCGTTTTTGGCAATCTTTTCATGCAAGTTACAATGTCAGGAAACGGCCCAGTCAACCTAGTTTTGGAACCAAACCATAGAGCTGCTCCACTGAATCCTATGGACCAAGTGTCTTCTGCATCAATCTTCTTGAGCATAAAGGAGATGTGAGTATTCGATGCTTGTGTTGCAAATACGAATGAGAATAATTGAGTCATCCTTGCAAATATCTCATCCTAAAAGAGTACCCTCAGATTAAGTTTATTAACTGCACCATATTGGTGCAAAACGTTGGTGTACTGGGAGCATTAGTGCTTAACACTATTAGGAGTACTTTATTGCCATAAAAGTACCTTCACTGGCGGGAAAGCTATCTAGTTTCGTTGTTGGTGCAATGCTATCAGTTTTGCCCTGCATTTAAAACTGCACTATGCTGTTTTACTGAAAGTTGCTTATTTTTAAATGATACCTGATGTGTTGCTATTTAAGTAATATTGATCTTCAAATAATCAGGAGTTGATGAAGCAGTTGAAAATAAGTTGCGACATCTTGTTGATGTTCGAGATGTAGCAGATGCGCTGTTGTTGGCTTTTGAAAAACCTGAGGCAGCTGGTAGATATATCTGTTCCTCCCATCCAATAACTATGAAGGATTTGGTCAATAAGTTGAAGACTTTGTATCCTAACTGCAAATACCCAAACAAGTAAGTACTGTTCTGTATGCCGTACTGCTCGCATAACTTTCCTGATTTCTCATTCAGAGTCATACTTATCATCTCCTATTAGGGACTAAAACCAAGAAGACACCTAACCTTGTTAATAGTATTGACTTTCAAAGTGGCCTTGATGAGTTGCAAAGATCGATTATGCATTTATATGTTTTTCTATCTGCAGTTTCACCGGGGCTCCATCCTTTTTGCCTGTTAAAGCTACCAAGTTGAAGGATTTGGGTTGGAGAGACAGAGGGCTGGAGGAGACGCTTGATGATGCCATTAAATATTTTGAGAAAGCAGGTTTCTTGAATTAATCTTATATCTGTCGGCAATACTGAAGCTGGGCATATGTGGACTCAAAACTTCTTTGCCTATAATAAGATGCTTTAAATGTTTTTTTGTGTCTATGTTAATACCCATGTTACATAAAGGATTCTCCTGTCATGCTCACTTTGGCCAGTCTATCACACGTCATGCACATGATATGGCATTATTATCCAATGAAATGATGTCATTTATGTTCATAATTATTTAACACATGGCTGTTAAAGCCTCCATATCCGCACACAGCGTAGACATACCCATGACTGAGCAGGGATATTAAATCAAGGTTACCATTTGGTTTTATGTCATATTACACAACAATATTCAGCACAATTTTGCATATTCATCACGGAAGTATAGTTCTGTTCTAGTCCTTATGTATGTCACATGTAAGAAATATGAGACCTCTTACAAGACATCATAAATTTGGATTCTGAACCATGCTCATACTGTAACAAGCAAGATACAATGCAAACATATAGAATATAGTTTATTTTAATTCCAAATTTAAAACTAAGATATTTGATAAGATGTTAACTATCACCTACAGATGTTTCAGTTTGAATGGAGCGAGACTCTTGGGATACATTTATCTTTTGGTTTCAGACATTGGGATCTTAATATCCTAGGCTACTAGGTGGGAAGTGCTACTCGTGTTATGATATTCTTGGAACCAGTATAATACTCAAGATTGCAATATATATTCTGCTCTAATATATGAGCATTGAGTGAAGAACAATGCCAATGCTAATCAAAGTTTTACTTAATATTGTTTGATTGCTTTAGATCTTGTCTGTGGCAGAGGAATGTTGCTTGAATATATGTTGTACTTGAGCATGCGGGTGTTTTTGTAAATGAGCCTGTTCCGCGTCTCATGTACTGTACTTATTCTGTTCATGTGATACACCGCAACCACAAACTCCGCTATATGGCTGTATACAGGAAGTTGCACATGCTCTGTTTTTGCTAAATCTACACATGCCCAATGCCCCCCGCATGATACTGTTGCATTAGAGGGTAGGGTCAATCATTGTTGCTTCTCTTTTCCACCCATCCATCAGCCGCTAGCCTCCCTCCCTCCTCTTCTTCTTCCCTTCTCCCTTACTCTCCCTTTGTTGCCCAAACGACTACACCATGGCACAACGGCTCCTCTAGGTTACCCATGTGGTTGAAGTGGCCGTTGCTATGGAAACGAGTGCCTCAATGTCACCAGGGACGTGCTGACCGTCTCCGATACCGTCTCCGTCTCGGCCACCACTACAAGCAGTAGCCCAAATGTCATGCACTCATGCACATTTAGGCAGTAACAACCATAACACCCCTGCAAAGGCACGCTGCAACTTCTGCGGAGCAGCCACCACCACCACCTTGGCGCTGTAACTACCAATGCTACCGTGGTTCAAATGACATCCTAGATGTTGATCTTGCATACATCTAAGTAATATGTGATTTATTCTTGCTCTAGGTCAATTATAACTCGACCTGCCAAACATGTGAGTGGGTTGTGTTTGGATTAAGTTATTGCATGTGCGGGTTAAGAAGACAACTTCAAACGGGTAGAGAAAAAGCATACCCAAACTCGACCGTAGGGTTTTGGATAGACCCACCCACATATGTCTATATAAAATGTGCTCAATCAATGTTTAGTTATTCTTTACTTATTTTAATGTTCAAAAATAAAAATTAAAACACTTCGTTACTAATATGAAAGAGTGTTAAAGAAACAGTCGGCTATTGTGTTTAATATAAAACACAATGAATAGGTTGTTGACTTATTTATTGAGAAAGGAAAAATGACAATTGTTTTGATATACAATGGGAGAAAATAATATAGCCGTTGCAATTAAAATATCACAGCCGTTGCAATTAAAATATCACATTTGTCATGAACATTGACATTCCTAGTGCAGTTGTCTAGTATACAACACATTATAGAGAAAATTACAATTATTGCAATTAATTGTAAACAGTAATATGTGATTTATTCTTTCTCTAGGTCAATTATAACTCAACCTCCCAAATGGGTGGGTGAATTGTGTTTGGATTAAGTTATTGCAGGTGCGGGTTAAGAAGACAACTTCAAGCAGGGAGAGAAAAAGCATACCCAAACTCGATCGTAGGGTTTTGGATAGACCCACCACATATGTCTATATAAAATGTGCTCAATCAATGATAAGTTATTCATTACTTATTTTAATGTTCAAAAATAAAAATGAAAACAAAGAGTGTTAAAAAGTAGTTGGCTATCGTGTATGATGTAAAACACAACGAATAGGTTGTTGACTTATTTATTGAAAGAAAGGAAAAATAATAATTGTTTTGATATACAATGGGATAAAATTATATAGCCGTTGTAAATAAAATATCACATTTGTCATGAACATTGACATTTCTAGTGCAGTTGTCTAGTATACAACACATTATTGAAAAAAAAAAATACAATTACTGCAATTAAATGTAAACAGTAAGTTGTGCTAATTCATAACTTATCTCCATAGGTATATATGTATATTATGTATGCTAACATATTAACTTCATTTGATTGGGCACCCATGTGTAGGTCACTTGCCAAATCCACTAACTAAATGGGTGGGTATAGGTCTAAGTGATTTGATTGGGCGAAAATTTTCATCACCCAAACCCAATTTAAAGAAGTCCAAATAAAATGGCATTCTTTGTGACATAATTATTCTTTCTTTCTATGCCCAATCTCTAAAGCAATCGTGAGTGTCTTATTTATTAGGGGAATTCTCGGCACCGCTTCTTGTTTTGGCTACTATGTCTCTTTTGGGCAGTATATCTTATTCATACCATGCTTCTCTCTTTAGTTCATCTGCTTCTTTGTCATGATCGAAGATAATGCTGCTCAAAGAATTATTTAGATTATTATTTAAACGACAGTGCACAAATCTCAATTATCAATTCTAATGGAAAGAATTATCTTCCTTAGATAAATGCCACCATATGATTATGGAATCTCATGACAAGCTTAAGTTTCTTGAGAATCCCAATGAGGATACACTAAAATGGTATTATGGAAATAGTCGAGCTAAATACCAGTTATAGAATACCATAAAGCCACATATTGCATGCAAATATATGTTTAGAAATGTGCCAAAGATACGTGGGATCCTACAACTTGGGATTAACTCTTCTTCTCTAGGCAAGGTGATCAAGCATCCTGGTACCATGACACCTAGAGAAAAAGTAAGAACACAATGTGCTCTTGTGTGGCTTCCTTGAGCACATGTTTGAGTTCATGCATCCAGGTTGTGCACTCCTTATAGTTACTCCCCTACCTCACTTTATCGACCCAGTGTCTCATACTGCAAGACATTAGGAGAAGAAGAATTTAAGAATTAGACAAGCCTATACCTAGATTTAGAATGCTTAGGTTTCTAACCTAAAAGGGTAAGTCTCATACTGACAAGCTACTTAAGGTACGCATGTCTTGAATATTGTGTTATGAGTGATTATAAAATATAAACGTGTTGTTGAAGGTTAAACACCAATTCTAATATTTTTTATTTTCCCTTATAAACTATGAATGACCAAGATGAGAACAATTAGAAATGTTAATATCAATGATCAAATACCACACACATCAAAATGCTAAGTGTGCACATGAACAATCACAAATCACCAAACAATCTTTGACATACACACAAGTGGGCACGCTTGCACAGACACACACGT
Organism: Alisma plantago-aquatica; assembly: GCA_963693085.1. Classification (NCBI taxonomy): domain Eukaryota; kingdom Viridiplantae; phylum Streptophyta; class Magnoliopsida; order Alismatales; family Alismataceae; genus Alisma; species Alisma plantago-aquatica. The sequence continues at coordinate 808,651,901 of OY856409.1, forward strand.
GGGCATGTTTGCGCGCGCGCACACACACACACACACACAACAGACACACATGGGTGCACTTGCACACACACAACACACAATGTGTGTGTGTGTGTGTGTGTATATAGAGAGAGAGAGGCTAGTGTACACTCGAGTGTACCGGAGGCACCGTACACCTTAGTCATTTTTGAAGATGCAATAAATTTTTGAAAAATTTAAATCATTGATCTTCTTAATTATCATAAGAACATACTATATAATAAATTTTAGCTCATTTGGACACTTATATGTCGTGCATCTAAAGGAGGCAAAAATCATGTATTTCAAATTAGTTTTGTGCGTCGATTTTGTTGTCCTTGGATGAGTGACTTACACTCATCCAAATGAGTTCAAATTTTGTATGTGACCTATTATTATTGTAACCATGAAGATCAATGGATTAGATTTTGGAAAAATATGGTCTACATAGGCAAACACCATTGGGGTGTACATCGTGATCTGTACACTCGAGTGTATTCTAGCCTATCTCTCTCTCTCTCTCTCTCTCTATATATATATATATATATATATATATATATATATATATATATATATATATATATATATATATATATACTCATCCAAATGAGCTCAAATTTTGTATGTGGCCTATTATTATTGTAACCATGAATATCAATGGATTAAATTTTGGAAAAACATGGTTTAGATAATCAAACACCATTGGGGTGTACAACGTGATATGTACACTCGAGTGTATTCTAGCCCCTCTCTGTGTGTGTGTGTGTGTGTGTGTGTGTGTGTGTGTGTGTGTGTGTGTATATATATATATATATATATATATATATATATATATAGAGAGAGAGAGAGAGAGAGAGTCAAGCTAGAATACACTCAAGTGTGTTTGCATATCAAGACTGTTTTTTGCAAAATGTAAACAGTTGATCTTCATCGTCATACTATAACTAGGCTACATACAAATTTTGAGCCCATTTGGATGAGTGTAAGTCACTCATCCAAGGGAAACAAAATCGACGTGTGATCTAATTTGAAATGCATAATTTTTTTGGTCTTCATAACATGAGCTATACATATCCAAATGTGCTCAAATTTTGCGTATGAGTTGTTCACAAGATGTTTAAGAAGATCAATGGATTAGATTTTCAAAAAAAATATTGCATCATGAAAAACTACTTGAGTGTATTCCGCTCCAGATATACTCGAGTGTATTCTAGCCTAACTCTATGTATATATATATATATATATATATATATATATATATATATATATATATATATATATATATATATATATATATATATATATATATATATGATAAGCAAACACCATTGGGGCGTTGTACACCCCAATGGTGTTTGCTTATCTAGACCATATTTTTCCATAATTTAATCCATTGATATTCATGGTTACAATAATAATAGGACACATACAAAATTTGAGCTCATTTGGATGAGTGTAAGTCCATCATCCAAGGATAACAAAATTGACGTACAAAACTAATTTGAAATGCATGATTTTTGACTCCTTTAGATGCACGACCTATAAGTGTACAAATGAGTTGGAATTTATTATATAGTATGTTCTTAAGATATTTAAGAAGATTAACGGTTTAGATTTTTTTAAAAGTTACCGCATCTTTAAAAATGACTGAGGTGTACAGTGCCTCCGGTACACTCGAGTGTACACTAGCCTGACTCTCTCTCTCTCTCTCTCTATATATATATATATATATATATATATATATATATATACCTTTATTATACAATTTGATTGGTCATGAAGGTAAATTTGCAGATGAACATCATCCCCTACATCCAATGTTATATATGATCCTAAAAATCCAAAGGGTAAACATGTTCAACACAACTATGTTGAGTATACCCTTGAAGGACATAGCTACAAAAATATGGAATCATAATTGTGCAAAATAAAATATGGAATGGCAGTGTAAGATAACAAACTAAAGCAACTATCAAAACCATGTTCATCAATGAGAAAAAACATGTTTTAAGTCATTATTTGATTATACCTTTAGTATAAGTTGGCCACTTAACCTCAACATCTATCTAGTGAAAGGAAATGCCTCAAATCCTACATAACATCAACTCCTATCTGGTGCAGGGAAAGGCCTCAAATACCACTTAACCTCAACACCTATCCGATGAAGTAGAAGACCTGCACATCAGACCCCACTTAATAATAACACCTATGTGGTGAAGGGAAATGCATATAAACCAATATCTTATTTGATAGTTTGTAATTGTTCATGTGCATGTTAGTCTTTCAATGTGTGTGTAAACTTTAATATTTGATATTTAAATTTTGGTTCTCATCTTAGTCCCTCGGTATTGATATATGTGTCCTTTGAGCCCAAATTATATATGATGACACTTCAACTGTTATATGTGTCCTTTGAGCCCAAATTATGCTATGGCCTATGCATGGTGAAAATATGAGAAATTTAGCTATGTATGTGCAGTTGGACATGAATTAGGTTTTGTTGCTTCTAATATTTCTGTAACATATTGAATCTTAGATGTAATCTCCATGTAACCCTTTATCCCAAGTTTCTCTTTCATTTCCTTCCTTTAGGTCCTTTATGTTTAATTGTGGAACTTATAGTGATTTGATTAACATTTATTCACTATTTATATCAATAAAAGGGTTTATGCACAAATACCTCAATGAAAGTCTATTTAAGGACCTTAGTTAGGTGTCCTAAACCTTAATATAACTTTTTATGTGTTTTGAAATCATAAAATGAGCCTAAGTTCTAAATTTGGTTCAATTTGGATGTTGTTTGTGCAAGTTATGCAATTTTAGGTACATTCTGGACCTTTATGTAATTTATCTAATTGGGAAGTTTTCTTTGTAAATTATCACATGCATTATAATCCTTAGATATTCCCTTATCATTCTTGAGATTTTGAACCATGGGGGCACCTAGTTGCACCTTGGTTTGAAGGTGTTTCTCTCCAAGGGCATTTTACGGATTACCCTCTGTATAAATGAGCTTATCTTTAAAAGCTATCAACCAATGGGGTTATTTCTTTGATTGAAGGACGGAGGGGATGGCCTAGAAGTCTCCATGGGCTGTTAGGACCGACATTTGATATTCAAGAAGCCTCTATGAGCTGTCCTCTTACATGGCCATGAATGAAGCCCTAGGCTTAGGATACATGGAAGGTCCCAACTGTGGGGTGCTCCCCTGATGTTCGTGAAGAAGAAAGATGAATCCATGAGGTTGTGTATAGACTATAGGCAGTTGATCAAGGTGACGATAAAGAATAAGTATCCCTTTCTAAGGATTGATGACTTGTTTGATCAGTTACGAGGTGTTGCAGGCTTCTCCAAGATAGATATGAGATTGGGGTATCACCAATTGCAGATCAAGGTGAATGGCATACCTAAGTCGGCTTTTAGGACTCGGTATGGTCATTATGAGTTTGTGGTCATCTCATTTGGGCTGACTAATGCACCGCCAACATTTGTGGACTTGATGAATAGAGTGTTCTGACCGTTCCTTGATCAGTTCGTGGTGGTGTTCATATATGACATTTTGATATACAGTCAAGACAGTCAACAACATGAACAACATCTTTGTCAGGCGTTGACCATGTTGAAATAGCATCAGTTGTACACCAAGTCCAACAAGTGCAAGTTTTGGCTAAAGGAGGTGTCTTTCCTAGGACATGTGATATCTGCCCAAAGTATTTGTGTGGACCCCAAGAAGGTTGAATCCATGTTGGAGTGGGAGCAGCTGAGGACGCCAACAGAACTGCACAGCTTTTTGGGTTTGGCATGCTACTACATGAGGTTCGTTAAGAACATCAACTCAGTGGCGTTACCCCTAACCAAGCTGAAAAGGAAGGATGTACCTTTTGTCTGGGATGACAGATGTCAGCGTGCCTTTCAATTGTTGAAGGAGAAGCTGACAAGTGCACCAGTGCTAGTGTTGCCTGAGCAAGGGAAAGGTTACATAGTTTTTTGTGATGCGTCGCAGAATGGTTTGGGTTATGTGCTGATGTAGGATAAGAATGTGATATCATTTGCATTACAACAGTTGAAGAAGCACGAGGAGAACTACCCTACCCATTACCTATAGTTAGCTACAATGGTTCATACTTTGGAGACCTGGAGACACTACCTTTATGGTGATAAGTGTCAGATCTTTACAGATCACAAGAACCTGAAGTACATCTTTTCACAGCAGGAGTTGAACATGTGGCAGAGGCACTGGATGGAATTAATCAAGGACTATGATTGCACCATAAATTACCATCCAGGCAAGGCTAACGTCATGGCAGATGCGCTGAGCAGAAAGTCTTTTTCAACACCATAAGTGGGTAGTGCACAGTGAACTCCTTAGTGTGTCATAAGAGAGGCATGTTGGTATCCTTGCATCAGATGAATGTGAAGCTAGAGGTATCTATGCTAGCAGGGTTGTTGGCACAGTTGTAGGTGAAGCTGACGTTGAGACAAAAAATCAAAGAAGCACAACAGGCTAATACAGTGATACAGCAGGAACAATCAGAGTTCGGCAATGAGAAGTGTGATGGTTTCCATAAGGCAGATGATGGGATAGTTTGTTAGCACATTAGAGTTGTGGTTCTTGATGCTGGTAATCTGAGGAAGATAGTTTTGGAAGAGGCTCAATCCTTGATGTATATGATGCACCCAGGTAACACCAAGATGTACCATAATCTTAAAGATTTATATTGGTGGCCTGGCTTGAAGCGGGATGTGGCTGAGTTCGTGGCCAAGTGTGTGGTGTGTCAGCAAGTCAAGGTAGAGCATCAGAAGCTTGCATGGACGTTGCAGCCATTACCCATACCAAAGTGGAAGTGGGATCATGTTACAATGGACTTCGTGGTTGGTCTGCCTAGGATAGCCAAAGGACATGATTCCATTTGGGTGATAGTTGACTGGTTGACAAAGTCAGTGCACTTGTTGCCAGTGAAGACAACATATTCTATAGAGAAGCTCACTCAGATATACATGGATGAGATAGTGTATTTGCATGGTGTCCCAACTACTATCGTTTCAGATAGAGATCCTTAATTTACAAGTTACTTTTGGGAGTGCTTGCACACATCTTTGGGAACACAACTGACATTCAACATTGCTCTCCACCCATAGATGGATGGTCAGTCTGAGAGGACCATACAAACCTTAGAGGACCTATTGAGGGCTTGTGTCTTGCAGTTTTTGGGGAATTGGGACATCCATCTCAGTCTGATAGAGTTTGCCTATAATAATAGTTATCAAAGGAACATCAACATGGCACCGTTTGAGGCATTGTATGGGAGACATTGTAGGTCTTAGTTGTGTTGGTATGAGATAGGTGAATATCAACTTCTTGGTCCTGAGCTAGTGCAGCAGACAACAGAAAATATTAAAGTGATTCAACAACAATTGAAGGCAACACAAGACAGGAAGAAGTCATATGTTGATAACGGTCACAGACCCTTGGAGTTTCAAGTGAGGGAAAGAGTGTACCTCAAAGTCTCTCCTTGAAAGGGTGTTTTGAGATTTGGAAAGAAGCGTAAGTTGGATCCCAGGTATATGGGACCTTATCCTATGATGGCACATGTAGGGAAAGTGGCATACAAGTTGGATCTACCATCTAAGTTGCATAGGTTGCACCTAGTATTCCATGTTTCTATGCTGAGGAAGGAAGTGCCACCCTAATACCGAGTTGGTTTTACATCCAGTGGAGGTTGAGCTTGATGAGGACATGTCCTATGTTAATGGACCTATATTGATCCTGGACAGGAGAGTGAAGAAGTTGAAGAAGAAGTACATAGTGCTCGTGAAGGTTCTATGGCATCACCATGGCATTGAAGAACCCACGTGGGATCTTGAGGAAGAGATTCATAGGAAGTACCCATCTCTGTTTGCTTAGGATTTTGGGGGTAAAATCCTTATTAGGGGTTTATGGCTTGTAAGACCCCTAATCTGTGTTTTGGGTTAACCCTATTTGCTTTGGCTTTAATATGTGCTTAGAAACTTTCTCTAATCCTCTAAGATGACCTTAGAGCTGGTAGAGAGCTTAAGTCTCCAGTCTGAACTTGTTTGGATGTTGTTTGTGCTTTGTGTGCTTGTTTTGGTGCAAATTGCAACTTACCCATTTGTGGGGGCATTCTTGTAATTTGTCACCTTTAAAGTGTTTGTTTTCTCTCTTGTCTCCATTAGAGAGAGTGTGGTGCTTTGGGGCACCTTGTTTGACCCTTGGTTGATTGGTGTCACCCTTAGTGGTGATTAGGGTTTCTAGGGTGGGTGTGCCTTGACCATGTGAACCTTGTTGGTTTGTCTCGACCTAGGTCGCGGCCTAGGGATTGTTGGGAGGGTGTCACAGTCGATACACCTCGCCTAGGTGTGGTGGTCATGACCAAGATGGTCTTGGGTCGAGACAATAGCTTGGTGTGGAGTGTCCCAACCTGGGTTGTGTGTGGTGATCTTTGTGTCGCAACCATGGGTGGTTCCCTTGGTGGGTTGTGTCCGCGACATAGGTGTTGGGTGGTCTATGTGGTCAAGATCCAACCTAGAGTATATCACCATATCTTTCACGTGGGCTATAAGTGGTTGCATGTTGGTTTCTTGAGTGGACAAGTGTCCCTTTGGAGCCCTATCTTTTTGACACATCATCTCTTGCCCTACCTCTCTTATCCTTTGCTATATAAACACTCTTTTCTCAATACAAGTGATCTTTTTCAGCCATCTTTTCCTCCCTTCCCTTGTGCTCATCCTTGGAGCTTGGTTGAGCAAGAAGAAGCTGTTCTTGGTGCTTCAGAGGTGGTTCAACCTTGCATGTGGAGTTCGTGGTGATCCTTGATCATCTTCAACCTTGACGAGTGTTTATCTTTCCTCTTTGGTGTTTTCCTTGGACCTTCTAACCATCTTCTTCTCTCTTTTCTCATATCTAGACCATGGTTCCTCCATGGTGGTCGTTTTGGGAGAGAAACTCCTCATCACAAGGGTCATAGACCATGTTTTGATAAGGTAGACCCAAGTGTGAGGAGGGTTTCTTCTCTCTTTCTCCCTTTGTCTTTTGGCTCGACCTAGAGCTTTTTGACACTCTTTTCTTGGGTCATATATGACCATGGTGTCTTCTCTCTCTTGATGGTTCTTGTGGCCGAGAGTGGAGCTTGATCATCCTTGGTGATTGTGTGCTTGGAGCTTGCCTTTCTTGGATTGATCTTCCTTAAGGCGGGTTATATAACTCTTAACCTTCTATATTAACACACCTTTCTTACATACATGTTGTTTCTCTCTCCCTAAATGTTTCCTTATCATGCTAGTAGATGGTGATAGACCTTAGAACTTGGATGATCTTGAGATAGTGCTTGGTTTGGATGTAATCTAAAACCTTAAATTCCTTTCACTACTACAGAAATGGCTTATAAAGTCACTTTTCAAGGTGTCGGTTGTATACATAAACCGACACCTAAACTCTACAGTGTCAGTTGATAACATAAACCGACATCCAATCTATGAAGGTCGACCAGACACGGGTACCGCTTTTATTAAGTGTCGGTTAATTAATAAAAAACCGACACCTAAAATCAACCGCCAAAACCAAAATTCCAGCGAAAAAATTACCTCCAAAATTTGACATATGGCGTCGGCTCATAAATGAATAACCGACGACTAAAGGTTATTCGCGGGACAGGAATAGTTGTCGGTTGTCTTTTAGTTAAAAACTGACGACTATAATCTAGTATAGGTGTCGGTTGTTGGAAAAGAACCGACACTGTTGGTTTAGTTGTCGGTTATTTTGAATAACCGACGCTTATTGTCAACTTAATAGCTCACCAGCGCGAGCGACTCTTCCCCTTTCCCTGTTTCATTCCCGATTTCAGTTAGGTCCGGCGATTTTCTTGCTCGCCCCCGTCGGTCGTTGCTCCGTGCTCACGCCCGTCGTGCTCCTGCTCCTGCCCTCGCCGCTGCTCCGTGCTCACCGGCAGCCGTGCTCCTGTTCCTGCCCTCTGTGCTCACCGGCGGCCGTGCTCCTGCTCCGTGCCCTCGCCGCTGCTCCGTTCCCTCGCCGCCGCTCCTGCTACTCTCCCTTCTGCCTCCGCTCCTCTCCTTGCTCCGGCCGCTGCTCTCCTCTGCCCTCAAGGTATGCCCGCCCTGTCTTCTTCCTTCTTCCTCGCTCTGGAGGCTGCTTGGGCGGTGCCAAGGCAACCACGGCCTTCTTCCTTCTTCCTCTGCTCCGCCATGCTCTTCTTCTTTCTTCTCCCTCTCCTTACCAACAGCAACCACGGCCGTGTGGGCTGGCACAGCCGTGGCTGTGTTGGCCGACCACACGGCCGTGCTACCCAGGCTGTTGTTGGGCATTTTTTTATTTTTTTTAAGTTATTTACTTATTGGTAACTTGATAAATAACTCATATACAGTGATCTATGGCAATGCCTTAGTTGATCACTCTTTATATTAGAGCTGCAAGCCTGTAACATTAAGTAATTTTTGAAAGTAAAATAATTATTGACGGTAATATATTGAACTTATATACAATACATGTTCTATGATAAGCCTTAGTTAATTTAATATGCATACTTTGTATGTAAGACATAGTAATCGGGTACTGTTGTATATCCAAGTAAATTACATGTAACTAATCATGACATAGATTTTAGAATGCATACTTTGGTTAAATGTACTGCTGTAATTTTTGATCAAGTGATGATATGTAAATGTAGTAATAAGTTAGTAAGGTATCAATGATAAGTCTGCTGTAATGTGATGCAAAATAGTTATTGTATCATGCATATCTTAATACTTTTTTGTTTTATAGTTGTATAGGGTGTTTTATGTGTGACAAGTCTATTGTTTAATAGTTTAGATATAATCATTGTTTTATAGTTGTGTTATAAAGTATTTGGGTGTTTAGTATAGTTATTTAGGGTGTTCAGATATGTATAAAGGTTCCAAAAAGTATAGTATATATATGCATACATGTGCATTTTTTATAAAATTGTATAGAAAATCAAAACCCGTTCTTGGTGAGAATCCTAATCACCCTTCTTGCTTAATGATGAATTGTAATGCACACATGTGACATGCTTTGAATGTAAATGATGAACTTTTCCCTAAATTGCCAATCATACTTTTAAAGACATCAATAATCACCCTAACTTGAAGAACTAGGATTTTAGGTATAAGAATGACAACACATTATTTGTTGGCCTAGAAACCCGTCCAAGATTTACTCATTAGGAGTAAATCTTGGATAGTCCCCGGTTTGGGACTGTTCTTGAACACCTAATCTCGCTTAGGATGTAAGTGTATAATGTGTATTGGGTTTTCAAGAAAATTTCAGCAGCATTTCCCCGTTTGTTCTCTAAGTACATATGTACTTGGAGAACAGCGGGGAAATGCTGCCGAAATTTTCTTGAAAACCCAATACACATTATACACTTACTAATGAGATTAGGTGTTCAAGAATGGGATAGGTGGTACACATTTATTATATATAATAATGACATCACATGTATTTGTTAACCCTAGACTCTAATCTTGTTGTAATATATACTTGTTTTCTCTTTGATCATAGAATGGATAGATCATGGATGTCCATTCGCAATCGCTGCACCCCAGAGTTTATTTCTGGTCTTGACCAGTTTATTAGATTTGCCGAGGAACATAGGAAACAACCTGGAGATAGGTTCTACTGTCCATGTAGGCATTGCGGTAACAACTTGAAAGTCAACACTGGTGACGAAATCAAAAGTCATGTCATGTGCAACGGGATTATACAAGGCTATACAGAATGGCACTGGCATGGAGAGATTTCAAACCCAAAACCAGTGGATGTCGATAGCAGTGCTTGTGTGGAAGAAGAAACTGCCTACGATGACGTAGATATGAATGAACCAGTTCCTGTAGACATCGTTGATGCGATGCTGAATAGTTGTGGGGTAGAGCAAACTGATCCACCTCCCATTTTTAGAAACATTGTGCATGATGCTGAGATGTCGTTATACACAGGTTGTACTAAGTTTACGAAGCTTAGCGCTGTGTTGAGATTGTATAAGCTGAAAGCTAACAATAGATGGAGCGACAAAAGCTTCACGTCATTGTTGTCTTTGTTGAAAGAAATGCTTCCTGAAGGAAACGAGCTGCCAATCTCAACATACCAGGTTAAGAAATTGTTGTGCCCAATGGGAATGGATGCCAAGAAGATACACGCATGCCCGAATGATTGTGTATTATTTCAAAAGGACTATGCGGATTTGAAAGATTGTCCAAAATGTGGTGCGTCACGGTATAAATTGACGACTTCGGGGGAGTCCAAAACTGGTTCTCCTGCCAAGGTGATGTGGTATCTACCTATAATATCACGGTTTCAATGCTTGTTTGCCAATCCGTTCCTCATTCAATCCATTGAATGCTTTGCGCTTCCTACGATACAGATGGAATTTTGGAAGAAACTTTCGATGACCGAGATATACAGTCTTACTGCCATGTTTTAGTCTTGTTGAATCAGTGTTCTCTTCACCGTGATGTGGTGATATTATAGGTAGATACCACATCACTTATACCATGTTTGCCGTGATATTATAGGTAGATACCACATCACTTATACCGTGATGTGGTATCTACCTATACGGTATAAGTGATGTGGTATCTACCTATAATATCACGGCAAACAAGTGTTGAAACAATGGATTGAATGTGGCGAGAGAGGTTATGGATTTTTGTAATGACTTTCTCAGTGGTAATGACACTCCTGATAATGACAAGAATATTGACGAGTAATTTGGCAAAGGAATTTTGGGATCACGTGTGAAAGTAATCAGCTGTGAGCAGTTGGAACAAGGTCACTTGTATATTTTACACAACATGGACGAAGTGAACGTTTATATCGAGGAACATACCAATTTCATCAAGAGACAATATCCTCGAGCCAATATAATGTGGCTTGCTAGAGAGCATAACAAGACATTTATTAAGTGGTTTGAAAATAAAGTCTTACATCAACTATCTCAAACACCAGATGATATTACTGAAACTATCAAATGCTTCGCCTTTAAACCAAAATTGACTGTTATGTCTTATGAAGTGTATGACATTAATGGATTCACATATTACACTAAGCGCCAAGATGATAAGAGTGTCGTCCAAAACAGTGGGGTCACCCTTCAAGCATCGACTATATTTTTTGCAAGTGCAAAGGATAAGAGTCCACGTGAAGCTAAAATGTCATATTACGGTGTCATTGAAGACATATGGGAGTTTGACTACATAGATTTCAGAATTCCGCTCTTCAAATGTAATTGGGTTGATAACACCAAAGGAGTTATAGTGGATGAATTGGGTTTCACTTTAGTGAACTTTGAAAAGATTGGCGAGAAGGATGAACCATTCATATTGGCATCACATGTGAAACAAGTATTTTATATCGATGATCCTGCAAATGATAAATGCTCGGTTGTTCTTCATGGTAAAAGACAGTTCATTGAAGATCCTATAGATGAAGAACATAATAGTACTATGATAAGTATGATGACTCCGGTCCATTCTCAGTTGGGTTGCCAACACCAGCAAATATTGAAGCTAATGATGACTTGTATGTGCGCGGAGATCACAATGAAGGATTGTTAATTGATAAAAAATCACAATATTAGAGGCATGTTTATACAATGTTTTATTTTTCTGAATGTGAACTTTACAATGTGAATTTTACAATGTGAATTACTTTATAATGTGAACTTTACAATGTGAATGTGAACTTTACAATGTGAATTTTACAATGTGAATTACTTTATAATGTGAACTTTACAATGTGAATGTGAACTTTACAATGTGAGCTTTACAATTTGAATTACTTTACAATGTAAACTTTACAATGTGAATGTGAATTTTCATATGGCTGAGCATTCTCCTGATGATCGTGCTGATGATTACCGTGAGGGTGAGGACATCAATGTGCCGCCTCACAATGTAAGTTTTAAAAATATATCATATATTTATATCTATATGTCCATTTATAGTTATATCTTGTAAATGTGTTTATTTTGTCAAATTTTAGGTTAATGATGCACATGTACCATCTGAAGCACTTGAGGCACTTGATCAGCAACACCAAAAAATTGACAGGAGAAGGGGCATCACTATGATGAAGAAGTTAATAGCGCAAAAGGGCAATGGACCCAAACTTGTTGTGGATTTTGATAATGCAGGAAATGCATCTGGTGTGAATCGCAATTCATTTGTTTCATATCTTGGGTATGTTACTCGCAGCCATTGCGGTTGTATGATAGATTTTTGGCATAAAGTTTCTAAGGAGAAGAAAGACGTAATATGGAGGGATTTATGTGTGAGTTATTATTAATTTGTAATTATATTTTGTAGATTACTAATTTTTTGGATACTAGTTAATAGCAATTCTAATTTGCAGAGTATATTTGAATTGGATGAAAAGCTGCATCGTAAATGCGTGATGCAACGCTGTGGGAGAGTCCTAAGGAACTATAGGACAAATCTCACCCGAGAATACATAAAAGAAGCTGACAAGAGGAAGAAGACAGCCACTGAACAGTGGAACTTCCTGGACAAAGAAGAATGGGACGCGTTTGTTGCTTCAAGACAAACAAATGAATTCAAGGTATTAGGCGTCAGTCCCAATCTCATTAATATATGTTGTATTCACCTATTCAAGATTAACATTTACTGTTACTAACCAAATCATTAATGTGCATACTAACTAGGCCCTCAGTGAGGCACAAAGATCAAGGCGTGCACTGAATGTGCATGACCACACAATGGGTCCAAAGGGGTATGCAGGCATTTGCCAAAGACTACAGTCTGAGGCTACTGCTCAGTCTGCTGCTACTCAGGAGTCCTCCACTGTAGGTAGCACACCTCTGCCTCGCCATGATATCTGGATAGTTGGGAGGAAAACTAAGAAGGGAGAAATAAGGAAGCCCGCAACTGCTAAGGCGGCTGCAAAAATGGTAAAATACAACTCTTACAACAATCGTTCAAATATTGATTATTTGTGGTGTTTACTTAATTACAAATTTTTGTTTTGGCGATTAGCGGGAGCTGCACGAGTTGAGGAAACAGGACAAGTTCATCCCTGAGGGCACAAGGGATGAATTGACAGTTGTTCTGGGTAACCCAGAGCATCCTAGACGTGTTAGGGCTACAGGCGCTGGTGTGGGAATCAAATCTTTTTTTGGGCCATCCCAGCACAAACATGTCCCAAAAGTGGGACTTTCACAAGAAGAGGTAACATATTCTTTCTTTATAATGTTACTGTAAAAAGAGAATTCAATAATTAGAAGCTAACGTTTCTTTTATCCATGTATAGGTAGATAGTCTAGTTGATAGGAAACTGGAAGAAGCATTGAAAAAGTGGCAGGCATCTCAGACTGCCACTCAGCAGACAGTACCTATCATAGCATCCTGCTCTACTCCTACTGCAGAGGTTGGGAGTAATCCTATAGACCCACCACCTAGCACATCCACTGTAAGTATTTTTATGACATAGTAACTAGTTTTATAATTTAAGATGATATGTTTTCAAGATGATATGTATATATGTATATAACATTCTTTACACAAAAATTTATAGGGGTTGAAGCCATGCCGTCTAAAAGTTAATGAATATGTCGTTGCAGAGGCGTCGGCTTACCCATCCCTACCAGGGGAAATGTTTCACTGGTCTCCATTACCAGCTGGTTGGATTCGTGTGAGCCCGGTACATATATTCCCCAAGTGGATGGATCTTCCATTACCATATGCCCACCCAGATTGTGAAACACTTGGTGAGGCAGTAGGCGGAGTGATATTGTGGCTAAAAGCGGATGTCATCTTTACTGAAATTGTATGGTAAATTTACATTACGTTAAATTATTAGTGTGTGTATATGATGTCAGTTGATCTGAAATTATTATATATACAGGTTAAAAAGAAGACACCCACAACATCTAGGCCTCCACTTCCACCTCCTACATTACCCAGTTGGGTTCCGCATGACCTAACTATCCCGTTAGGTCCTAACTGTAGGGGTATGGCAATATGGTTAGGCGAACATGATATAAATTGCCCTATAACTGTTTCTATAGATTCAGATGTTGCAGGTCAATCATACGAAAGCAAACTATTTATATAATATATTTTGGAGTTGTTTCGATATGATTGGCTAAATACATCTGTGATAGAGCTATGGATAAGGTGAGATCTTCTTTATACATCCATATACCTTGTGTACGATCTGGTGATCTGGTTTCTTATTTATTAATGTATGCGTAATTAATACATATTTTGCAGCTACTTAGACAAGATATGTGCAGATTTTGCATTCGAACATGTAAGATTTTTTATTCCATCTTTGATTAGTCTAGTAGCTAAAGACCCTCCGTCAGTTCAATAATACTGTTGTGAGGCTTTTTCAATTTTTGCTCAAAATAATAAGACGGTGATAATAGCTCCATTCAATGTAGAGTAAGTTTACTTTGCTTATTATAATTTGAACTTATGAAAATTACATTTTTATTGTGGATTTTGAGTTATTAATTTTTAACTTTTTTACCTCTAGTGGTATGCATTGGGAGTTACTGGTTATTGTCCCTGAGACGTTCACTGTCTATTATCTAGATCCTAAGGGGAGTAAATTGAATACAAAATATGGACACATAATGAAAATGGCATTATTCCGGTGAGAAATATTTTATTTTCATATCCGTTAACATATGATATTACATTACTATTTAATTATGCAATGTACTGTGTTACATTAACATGTAGGGGTTTTGATGAGTTCAAAAAGGCTGGAGGAAAGGTCCCCATGAAAAAGAACCAGCCAATAATTTGGAAGAACGTGAAAGTAAGTTCCCGACTACAATATATGTATATATTATTTATGTGAACAATGCTTAATTAGTTGTATTTTTTAATATTTTGTATGTTTGAATTTATAGTGTCCTACACAAGACAACGGATGGGCATGTGGATACTATGTGATGCGATTTATGTACATGATTATCAAATATGCCGCATTGGACATCGATTGTATTGCTGAGGTATTATATAGTCTCATTAGATAATATGAAATATATCAATCTTATTTATAGCTCATTAATTATATATACACATCATTCTCTTTACAGGTGTTTAAAACTGAACACACGACAGGAACGACCTTACCAGATGTACATGCTCCCTATACGAAGGGAGAATTAAATGAAGTAAGAGAAGAATGGGCAACAGCCATACAAGTAGTGGGGGATTTAAGATATAATTGGGATGTTGATAGCGAATAATGACTAAAGAATGATATTTTGTAAATGAATTTCTGAATTATAATATATGTGTGAATGTTTCTACATGTCTGGATGTTTTTACATGTGTCTGAGTGAAAATGAATGAAACTGTTGGTTGCTATATGAATGTTTCTATATGTGTGAATGTGAAAATGAATGGAACTACAGATTACTATCTACATGAATGATTCTAAATGTGAAAATCAAATGGAACTACAGGTTGCATTGCTAAATGTGTGAATATTTTTGTTGTTACTTTTGCAGGTTTGTGGCCTGTTGTTGACTGATATCAATGGATGTTGTAAAACCTGCAGTTCATAACTGAACTGTAGGTTTCTCATCCTGCGACCAGCCATACAGCAGGTCTGCAAACTGACAGAAAAAAAACAAAAAATAGGCATCGGTTATTTGTATAAAACCGACGCCAAATAGTTACAGTGTCGGTTTGTAATAGAAACCGACGTCTATTTCCTTAACACCACGGCCGTGCTGGCCAGCACGGCCGTGGCAGCGGACCAGACACCACGGCTGTGTTGGCCAGCACGGCCGTGGCAGCGGACCAGACACCACGGCCGTGCTGTCCAGCACGGCCGTGTTGGGACTTATATGGCGTCGGTTATTAGCTAATAACTGACGCCTATAGTGCCCAAGTTGGCACCCTTCTATGGCACGAAGGTATATGGCATCGGCTTCTTAGGTAATAACCGACGCCTATTGTCACACCCCGATCTCACACTAACCTCAACACACGAGATTAGGGCGCGACTGAGGGATTACACACAAACCAAACCACTCATAGGTTTTTAAATAATTTAAAGACATTAAAAAGATAATCTGATTTATGCTGTATAATGAAGCTAAACAAACTGCGGAAGCATTTTTATTAAACTGATTAGCAATATAAAGAAAGTCTACAACATATTACATTGTGTGACATAAAATAAAGCATAACAGTTAATTTACATCTTTATACACATTCTCTCTCACCCACACCATGTCCCAAAGATCGAGGGGAAAGGACTAAGAGACCTCTAACAAAACTAACTACATATACCTTCTACAGACTAAGCGTTAGGATGAAAGGATCCTTCAGATTCCTGCTACTGATGATGACCTGAAAATGTTTGAGTAGAGGTATGAGCCTACTCGCTCAGTGAATAGCATTTCATTTAGCTATCACTAAACAACTCATCAGGTTTATAAAATTGAAATAAAACATAAGTGCAGTACAAGCAGGGCAGTTCTAATGACATAGCAAATTTGCAGATAATAATCACATTTCTATGCAACAACAGATATTTTAAACAAATAAATAGATGTATAGAATTGGCACAAAAGTTCGAATATATTAATTTACTGTGATCCTATGTAATTACATATTTATATTATTATGCCCTAATCATATGCAGTGTACTCTGCATATAAAGATCTGTAGCGAACTACGATCCCACAGTACAAGACTTAGCGACACACCCGGGGAATGCTAAGTCTGACTTCCAGCCCTGTTCTGCTACAGGACCCACAGGCTCATCGGCCTTCAGGCTCATCGGCCTCACTGCACTAACATCGAGTGCTCTGGACTCCTCCTCTAACCTGAGTACACAGGCCCAGGGGTCTGGGTTACCACCGTGACATCGTACGCGTTGTTGTTGAATAACCCCTATTTACTCCAGTGCCACCATGACATCGCACGCGTTGTTGTTGAACACTGTCTCTCTGTCCTCGTGCCACCGTGACATCGCACAGTTATTGTTGCAACACGAGTTTCACCCCTAAGAAGCAGACCTGTCAAAGGGGTTCTACGGTGTTAGGGCATCTAAGTCTATTAACTGATTAACATATAACCATTTAAACATGAATATCACATTTCATACTGATTTCAAGTTTCAATGAATCAATCATACTCTATTGTATGTGCTACACTGTTTAGGAGTCATACCAACTGGTACTGAAGCAAATAAGCATTTAAAATGAGTTAAATAATGATTTCTGAATGAACTGCCACTCACAGCTCTGAAACTCGCCCGATCGGTCTGGAACTCGGCCGATCACCTCACAATTTCTGAAACTCGGCCGACCAACTGGGCAACTCGGCCGATCAGCTGGAAACTCGGCCGATCAACTGGGCAACTCGGCCGATCAGCTGGAAACTCGGCCGATCAACTGGAAACTCGGCCGATCGAAACGCTGCTCAACCTATAAAAGAAACTCGACCGAATCAAATCCTAACTCGGCCAAACAGCGCACAGACAGGAAATAAAAACGAACCTGCTAATGTCGATTTCACTCGAATCGACGGGCAAAACCTCCGATTTGCACTGCAAATCGCCCGCAACTGGTGCACACCACCAAGAACTGGTTGGAGGGAGAAAGATGGACGAGTTAGGGCTGCTCTTCGCGCCCTATTCTCCTGGCCACCTCTGAGCTAATGCAGCTCCTGCTGCTACGTAGCTCCTGCTACTAGCTGGATCAATCCAGCGGAGAAGATGGAAGGAGGGGAGAAGAAGGAGGGCCGCAGCTGCTGGCCGGAGCAAAACCAGGGCTCCAATCGCCCTTCCCCTCTCCGCTCTCTCTCTCTCTCTCTCACGCAAAGAAGGAAGGGAAAGAAAGATCAAGTCTATCGCTCGTTTCAGCCGCTTAGGCGGTTTACGGAAGAAAAGAACGAAGAAGAGAAGGGATAAGGGAAAGAAAAGGCAAGGGGGCCGAAATGCAATTTCGCCCATAGGTTTCAGAAAATACAAACTGGTCCCTCAAAGCTCCAAAAATATACAACTTTTGACTCGAAGGTCGGATTCGAACGATTTCTCTGGCAACGCCTCAAGCGCAAGATCCTACACGTTATAAGGGCTAGGATTTACACTACGCACATCTCATATCCATTTTAAACGTTATTAACAAAAAAAACCAGCTTACAACTTAGCAAAGCAGCTAAAATACATGCTTAACAGCATACTTACAGGATAAGCTCGACGCGGGTCGTAACAATCTCCCTCCCTTATAAGAATTTCGTCCCGAAATTCTTAAAAGAGAAAAGGAAACTTGCTACGCATCTCAGACTCAAGCTCCCACGTAGATTCTTCAAGATTATGATTCCTCCACAGAACCTTCACCAACAGAATCTCACGGTTCTTAAGCTTCTTAATCCGGTGATCGACTATCTACACTGGTCCTTCCACGTAGGACACATCTGTCCTAAGCTGTTCCAGATCTAAATCTAATATTTTCTCTATACCGGGGTGACATTTCTTCAACATAGACACATGAAACACATCATGAAGATTTGCCAACTCAGACGACAGATCTAGTCTGTAGGCTACAGGTCCAATCCTCTCAACAATAGGATATGGGCCCATAAACCTAGGGGTCAACTTGCCTTTCTTGCCAAACCTTAGAACTCCCTTCCATGGTGAAACTTTCAGATACACCTCATCACCAACCTCAAACTCAAGAGGTCGACGTCGTCTCTCTGCATAACTTTTCTGCCTGTCATGTGCAGCTTTCAACTGTTCCCTGATCACAGATATCTTCTCTATAGTTATATCGACTATCTCAGGTCCAAGAATTTCCTTCTCACCAACCTCATACCAACAAACTGGTGATCTACACTTCCTGCCATATAGAGCTTCATATGGGGCCATTCCAAGACTAGAATGGTAGTTGTTGTTATATGCAAACTCCATCAGGCTTAAGTGTTCTTCCCAGTTACCTCTAAACTGCAGAACACATGCTCTCAGCATGTCTTCAAGGGTCTGAATGGTCCTCTCATATTGACCATCTGTCTGCGGGTGAAACGCTGTAATAAACCTCAGCTTTGTGCCCAACGCACGATGTAACTGATTCCAGAATCTGGATGTAAACTTTGGATCTCTGTCAGAAATAATGGAAACTGGAATTCCATGCAATTTGATTACCTCATCCACATAAATCTTGGCTAGCTTCGGAACATCAAAGGTTGACTTGACAGGAAGAAAGTGAGCAGACTTAGTTAGTCTATCCACAATCACCCATATCGAGTCTGAACCTCTAGTCATCATGGGTAATCCTACCACAAAGTCCATCGTGATGTGTTCCCATTTCCATTCAGGTATAGGAAGCGACTGCAAGGTACCAGCAGGTTTCTGATGCTCAGCTTTAACCTGCTGACACACTCCACATCTAGCCACGTATTCAGCCACATCTCTTTTCATACCAGACCACCAGTACAGCCCTCTGAGATTCCCGTACATCTTCGTGTTACCAGGATGCATAGCATACATAGAAGCATGCGCTTCTTCAAGAATCTGTTTTTTCAGCTTACTGTTCTTAGGTACACACAACCTGTCATGAAGATACAACACACCATCGTCGGAAAACCTGAATTCTGACCTTTTACCTTCCGACATATCCTGCATAACCTGCCACAACTCATCATCATTCTGCTGCAACTCCCTAATCTGATCATAGAAAGTAGGTTTGACCTGCATCTGAGCAATCAACCCACTCTGTCCAGACACATCCAAGTCTAAGTTCAACTTTCTCATATCTACAAGTAAGTCTCTCTTGAAACATGCCATAGAAAATGCATCTGCTGTTGAACTCGACTTTCTACTCAAGGCATCTGCCACAACATTCGCTTTACCAGGATGGTAATCGATTGTCACATCATAATCCTTGATCAGCTCAAGCCATCTACGTTGTCTCAGATTCAAATCTTTCTGAGTGAAGATATACTTCAGGCTCTTATGGTCCGTAAACACCTGACATGTCTCACCGTATAGGTAGTGACGCCATGTCTTAAGAGCATGAACTATAGCAGCTAACTCCAGATCGTGAGTAGGATAGTTCTCTTCGTTCTTCTTAAGCTGTCTAGATGCATAAGCCACAACTTTGCCTTCCTGCATCAGCACACAGCCCAAACCTCTCCTGGAAGCGTCGCAAAACACTGTATAACCTTTATCTGCCTCTGGTAAAACCAAAACTGGTGCTGAAGTCAATTTCCTCTTCAAGATCTGAAAACTTTTCTCACAGTTATCAGACCAAACAAACGGTGCATCCTTCCTCGTCAAGCGTGTCAAGGGTGATGCTAGCACACTAAAGTTCTGTATAAACCTTCTATAATAGCCTGCTAATCCCAAGAAACTTCTAATCTCAGTAGGAGTCTTAGGCCGTTCCCACTGAAGCACAGAATCAACTTTCTTAGGATCAACGCTAACTCCATCTCTTGAGATAACATGTCTAAGAAATGCTACCTCAGCCAACCAGAACTCGCACTTGCTAAACTTAGCATACAGCTGGTGTTTCCTCAACAACTGCAACACTACTCACAGGTGTTGCTCATGTTGTACATCATCTCTGGAGTAGATCAGGATATCATCTATAAAGACTACAATAAACTGATCTAGGAACGGTTTGAAAATCCGATTCATCATATCCATAAAGGCTGTTGGGGCATTGGTCAGCCCAAACGACATGACCAGAAACTCATAATGCCCATACCTGGTTCTGAAAGCTGTTTTGGAAATATCAGAAGCCTTTACTCTGAGCTGATGGTATCCAGATCTCAAATCTATTTTAGAGAAAACCGTTGCTCCACGCAACTGATCAAACAGATCGTCTATTCTCGGCAAAGGGTACTTGTTCTTAATAGTGATCTTGTTCAGTTGCCTGTAATCTATACAGAGACGCATAGTACCATCCTTCTTTTTAACAAACAGCACTGGAGCACCCCACGGCGAAGAACTGGGTCTGATGAAACCCTTATCCAGCAATTCCTGCAGCTGCACCTTAAGTTCCTTCAACTCTACCGGTGCCATTCTATAAGCTGGCAGTGCCACTGGATGACTACCTGGATATAACTGAATCTCAAAATCCAGGTCTCTGACAGGAGGTAAGCCTGGCAACTCTTTTGGAAAAACATCAGAAAACTCACGAACCACGGGCACATCATAAACACTGGCGGTGCTCTTCTCTGCTCTAGTGTCAACCACATGAGCAAGGAACGCTTCACATCCTTTCTGTAGCATCTTATCAGCTACAACAGCTGATATTATGCATGTAGGCAGAACTTTCCTGTCTCCAGTAAAGACACAAGAAAATTCACCTAGTTGAAAGGTAGATTCCTTCTTCCAACAATAGAGTTGCACTCGATATGTCTCAAGACAATCCATACCCAAGATGACTTGAAAAGTATTGACATCCAAGGGTATGAGATTAGTAGCAAAGGTGTAACCTCCAAAAGATAACAAACATCCGGGACAGAACTCAGTCAGAACCGTTGGTCCACCTAGTGGAACTCTCAACACTAACTCATCTACCAATTCTTGAGTTAACAAATTAAGTTCACCACTAAAGAACGTCGTATGAAAGAGTGAGTAGCACCCGGATCTATCAAAACTGAAACTGGTATACTATTAAATAAAAGCATTTCTCCTGTAACGACTTGTGAAGAGATTATACCTTCCTGAGGTGTCAAAGAAAAGAAACGTGCTGAAGCTCTCCCTCTGCCACGCTGTCCTCTCTGACCATTCCTGCCACTAGGCACACCACCACCTCTAGACCCAGAAGCCATAGAAGAACTCGGAACATCATGGTACTGAGGCTGGAAAGCTTGCGATGCTGCTTGTCGAAGTTGAGGACATTCCTTTCTGAAATGTCCTACTTGTCCGCAGACAAAACAACTTGCACCCCAACACGGACCAGTATGTATTTTTCCACAGTTGTCACATGGCGGCATCTCTTGTTTCTGGGGACCTGTCACTGACATTGACGACCCAGAAGACTGTCCACTAGACGCGCTGCCCCATCTCCCGGGGTTGTATCTCCTTCTGCTTCTAGAAGAAGTAACATCCTCAGGTCTCTGTCTACTGAAACAGCTAAAGCCACATCCGAGTTTAGAAAAGAAACCTCTACCTCCACCTCTATATCCACTACTGGACTGTCATCAATCCAGCGGAGAAGATGAAAGGAGGGGAGAAGAAGGAGGGCCGCAGCTGCTGGCCGGAGCAAAACCAGGGCTCCAATCGCCCTTCCCCTCTCCGCTCTCTCTCTCTCTCTCACGCGAAGAAGGAAGGGAAAGAAAGATCGAGTCTGTCGCTCGTTTCAGCCGCTTAGGCGGTTTACGGAAGAAAAGAACGAAGAAGAGAAGGGATAAGGGAAAGAAAAGGCAAGGGGGCCGAAATGCAATTTCACCCATAGGTTTCAGAAATTACAAACTGGTCCCTCAAAGCTCCAAAAACATACAACTTTTGACTCGAAGGTCGGATTCGAACGATTTCTCTGGCAACGCCTCAAGCGCAAGATCCTACACGTTATAAGGGCTAGGATTTACACCACGCACATCTCATATCCGTTTTAAACGTTATTAACAAAAAAAACCAGCTTACAACTTAGCAAAGCAGCTAAAATACATGCTTAACAGCATACTTACAGGATAAGCTCGACGCGGGTCGTAACACCTATAGTGCCCTGCTGACGCGTTTTCGTTGGCGCGCGAAGGGTTTTGGCGTCGGTCTTTGAACCGACGCGTAACGGCTGGGCTTTTAGCGTCGCCCACATAGGTGTCGCTTAGAAACCGACACTAAAGGCCTTAAATAACCGACACTAAAGTTCGATTATGTACTCATATTTGTACCTGATTTTTGGTGTTTGTGATGCATGGTGGTTTTACTTCCTTTCTTGACCTTGACTTGAGTTGCATGCATGATGATGAAGTGTTTTTGTGTTCTATGGTGTTTTGGTTCGGTTTTGGTGGTGATGATCTTGGTTTCTCTCCCTTGTTGAGGTTCCTTTTCATGGTGGTTTCATGAAGTTTGTTTTAGGGTTTGATGATCATTTTGCATGATGTTTCTCCTTCATGGAGACGATGGGTTGTTCCTTGTTTTATCTCCCATTTTAGTCGTGGGTTATCTCTTTTTTACTTTAGTTAACCTTGGGTTGGAGTTGGTCCTTAGTCTTGGTGGATGCTTGACCCTTAGTGGTGATTATGTCTTGTTTTTGTCTTGGGTAGCGACATCTCTTGGCATGTTGGTTTTAGTCGAGATAGCTGACCTAGTGGAGGCCGCGACATCCTCCTCCTTGATGCTCACGACACCTGCTCCCTAGAGGTTCAAGACGCACCCTAGTTTTAGTTGAGATGTTTCCTTTTTCATTGGTGGGTAACGACATGCTCTACCTAGGGTGGATGAACCCTAACTCTAGTTGAATGTGATCGGATTGCTTGTGGGTCGAGACATGATACACCCCTTTGGTGTGTCGCAATGACGACATGAAGGAAGTTAATTGTGGTCACGACATCGTGTATGGTGGTGGTCGTGACATACATGAGTAGTGGATGGTTATCATGTTTGAACACTTAATTAATGCACTTGTATGAGTAATGAATGAACCATGTATGTGTGACGTCCGTCTCGCAAAAATAAGATTAACTAATGCGGAAGCAAATTACTAGCAGTAGAACTACTGAAAATCACTAAAAATTAAAACTTTTTGTAAAGAGAACCACAACTGTAAAACTCTTTCATAAAGAAACAAGATAAGTTGTTTACAAGCTGATTCATCAATATATCTCAGTATTATCTCATCTCGAGAGTCATAACATTGATTGCCATATTAAGTTGTACATGAGCAGTATACAAAATCTCGAGGCATTAAGCCAAAAATCTCAGATCTATATCAAACTATCTACTGACTCCTAGGACCTGAGAGTACAGAGACGACACATAGGACTCTCTATCTACAAGACTTGACAGACAGTGTCTCCACCTGAGGATCACTGTTGTCCTTGCTGTTGCTACTGTTGTTGTTCACCCACTGAGGGGTTTCTCCTTCCTCGGTGTCTACCTAAAAAGTTGAATCCCACGGGGGTGAGACAATTGAAAATTGTCCCAGCGAGAGTTATATCTCTCCACCAGAAGCATTGTTATTGCAGATAATAGAATGACACTGAGCAGTAGGATTATAAATATTCAATAACAGGTAAATCATTGAATAAACTAAATAGAGCAGTATTCTCTTAAGCAATCATTTCAATTATAACTTGATTGCATAGCAAGTCATTTAATCAATAAGAAATATGAAGAACATGTATATTATTTATCCAACTAGGACATAATAAACAATGTATCATCAATCATTGTTTCTCATAGTTCAACCTAAGTAATTATGCTACACGGCTGATTACATTTTACAAATAACTTATGCCCTGAGGAGATGAGGTATACCGCTCATACTCCAACCGACCATTACGAAATCACAATCGGTACCATACATAGGTCATCAGAAGAGTCAGGTTTCTATGACCTCATCTTCCTCAGTCAGTGTGAGGAACAACATGCATGACATCTTGTGTCTCTGCCATAATAGCTTTCCAGGGTATTCTGGCAACTTTGCTATTAGAGTTACAGTGGCATGTTGTACTCTCTTCGTAATCAAGGGATTTCTTGTTTATCTCACATCGATTCGGCATTAACAACATCATTGGGAGATTAGTGATACATCATCCCGACATATACATATAATGAAGGATTGAGAGATTAAATGTTCATCTCACATCAATTCCCCCATTAGGACGTAAGGATTTTCACGTCCATAACCCCCACATACTCAAAAGTATGCTCTGCAGGAGTTCCCTTAGAAAAAACTTGTTTCACCATCATCTAACTTCTGACGATGATGGATCTATGGTCAGGGCTCTACATGATATCATTATAATTGATTATTTAAGTACATTACAACATTCTTTTAGCATCAGGCATGTTTTCAAACATAAACCATTAAAACAATTGCTATAAAGAAAGAGTATTATTTGTATTAAGTTCATTTCACCTCTTGTTAACATTGGGATCTCAATCCCTAACCATCTCATCATTATGATTCAGGAATATGGGTGTTCAAACCCTTAGATCATCAAAACACTTGTTACCAAGTAACATATTGCCATCGAGTCATTTTGACAGTATAAACATGATAGTAGCAATGCAGATATTTCATATGGCTCATACAGCCTATCAATCTCATTTGTTACCTTTCAATAGGCAACATAGCATATCATTGCTTTCAAGCTTATAAAGTGCTTTCAATGAATATGGCATCATAGCTCTTACCTGGCTATGCTCACTATTTCATAAAAGCCTACATAACTAATATAAATGATAACATGCACATTATTTCTATATCAGCACAATGCAAAACAAAGATAACTTTACTATACAAGGTTGCCCCACTATACCCTGACTAGGGTTAGGGTTTCCCATTTCAATTCAATTAGGGTTAACCAACCCCTTTAGCTCAAATAGGAATAGTGATTCCTCATTTCATTATCTAATCATAGAGCTTCATACTATAAAGCATAACCCAAGATTAGGGTTTCACACTTTCATTCACCTTAATTGGACTTAAGGTTTACTATTCACATGCCTTGATTTAGGGTTTACTATTCACATTCCTTGATTTAGGGTTACTATTCACATACCTTGATTTAGGGTTTATCATGTCATCATTATGAATTAAGATTACATCATCATCATGCATTAGGGATACTTCCATTATTACCCTCAATTTAGGGTTAAGATTCATTTAACCATCATAATTAGGGTTTCATGATCTCACTTTGAAGGAATCATACCCTAATTAGATATTCATATTGGAAGTCCATTACTTGATTAATATTCATAAAAGGAGTCTTCTCTCTCTCATCCTCTATAAGATGATGTTTACTTCAACTTTGATTAGATTGAAAAACTTAATCATGAAAGAGAATTGACTTCATGGTTTATATCATTACCATTGTAATCATTACAGCTTAATTACTTCATGGGTTTCAATCTCACTATCCCATTAAGGTACAAGTACCATGATCACCTTTGATTACATAATGTATTAATTAACGAATCAATTTGTCCTTTAACCACCTTAAGTACCCATGGGGTGTAGGTTAATCAACCATCAAACGATCTTGGCCATTAAGGCCCCAAACTATCTTGACTAACTTAGACCTCAAAGGGTCTTACATACAAAACCTCTAAATAGTATAAGACCGTTTGGACCTTTATGCGGTCTTGGTCTTCCCTTGAGACCGTTTGGTAAAGTTGCACACTCAAAACCGTTTGCTAAAGTTGGGGGTGAAGACCGTTTGCCCAAGTTTGACTTTTGAAACCGCATGGACACAATCAGTTTTGAAACCACATGCACTCAACCGATTTGGAAACCGCATGAACCTAAACGGTTTGGGATCGTTTGGTCCCAAACGGTCTTGAGACCGTTTGGTCCAAACCACCTCAAAACCGCATGGACCAAGTATGGTCCCAACACCTCAAATTGAATTAGGGTTTCCATTGTTGATTCCTTCAACACTTGTATATATATAATCAATCATCAATTGTACCTATCACCATCATTCAATTGAGTTAATTAGGTCAACCTTCAACTGATTTGACCCTCAATTGACCCTCAATTGATCATCAATTAGGACTTGAGTCAATTGGATTAGGGTTTGGAATCGATGACCCTTCAACATATTTTACTATGAGTCTAATTGATTTGAACCCATTGAACCATCATCCAATTTGGTCATGTTCTGACCCCAAACGGTCTTGGGATCATTTGGACGACCTCCAAACGGTCTTGAGACCGTTTTCCCAAGTCAACACCAAACACCAAGTCAACTAATTAGAGATTGGATTGATGAGTTGATCACCAAATCAGCAATTGAATGTACTTCAACTTAGTACCTTTGGGTCTTCAATTGGTCAACCATACTTAACCCTAGACCTCCAAACGGTCTTGGGTGATCACCAAACGGTCTTGAGACCGTTTGGGTGATCCCCAAATGGTTTGAAACC
This sequence comes from Alisma plantago-aquatica, assembly GCA_963693085.1. Lineage (NCBI taxonomy): Eukaryota > Viridiplantae > Streptophyta > Magnoliopsida > Alismatales > Alismataceae > Alisma > Alisma plantago-aquatica. The sequence goes on from OY856409.1 coordinate 808,678,986, forward strand.
GTTTGGGTCACTCAACCCAAGTCTCAACCTTAATCAATTATCAAAATCAACAATTAACCCAATTAGGGTTTAGATGATTGAGAGACCTTCAATTGGTGAACCAATTGGAATTAATTGATAATTATTGATAGGTGATTAGTCTACATTATTCTCAACAGATCTCCAAATGGTCAACTCTTGGTCAACACCACCAAACGGTCTTAGACCGTTTGCTTCTATGTGGTTTGGATGAAACCATTTGCATTCAAATGGTTTGAAACTGTTTGCTCCCAAATGGTTTGGAAAACCGTTTGAGCAACAAAACCAAACCGTTTGCTAAAGTTATTTTCTTTGTATAATCATCAAAGTTAACGTCATCATCTTCTTCCTAAGAACAACCAAGAATTGTTGCTGCTCTTCACGGAGGTTATAGCAATTAACCAAAAGAATACCAAAGAAGGAAATAGCCAACGATTATTAAGGAGATGGATGCATTAGCAAAGCTTAAGGGTTAGAGTTATAAAACTTGACTCTAGAACTAATCCAGAGCTCCAAGCTCCGTAGCTTTAATGGTGTATTGAGCTCCAGCAGTTGTCCAAGGTTCGTTCTTCAATCTTTGGATGAACAAGATGGCTAGAAAAGGAATCGTGTGAAGAAAACCATGAATCTAACCTTGTATTATGGTTTCCACCATGAATATGAGGTAGATGATGATCCAAACTTACCAACATGTTTGGTCGTCCTTCCTCATCTCCAGATCTCTCCCTTGGTCGGCCAAAGCAAAGTGATGAGAAGAGGAAACTAAGGAAACATTTGTTATGTGTTTTGGGAAAGATATACATAAGAGATATGTATATGGGTTTTTAGAGAAATGTAGAAAGATAATTATCTTCCTTTAATTCCAACTAATTCCACAAAAACCTCATCCATTACTTGGTTACATGGACACCTTCTATAACCATGCAAAACTCCTCCATTATCCAAGGTTTAAAGGAAAAGAACTAAGCACCTTAAAGAGTTATGTGTTAATATCCATCCTTTTATTGGATATTGCTTTATTTTATAATAATGTGAATAACTTCCACTTCATACAAGATCTTTTTGGTGCCCAAGCATGGAACAAGCTCGTCCTAACTATTGCAAACTCATCCTCCAACTTTTGGTTGAAGGGCTCCATAATTAATATATTTCTTTTTGCATTAAGTTATATTAAAGAGCCATTTGTGCTTAAATCTTGATTATTTCAATATCACGATTCTCTCTCTCCTATGATAATTCAAATGAGGCGCCACTCTCATTTTCTTTGATCTACTTGATGCCAAGAAACATGAGAGACCCTCTAGAGGTGTTATTTTGCATGTTGAATCCTAGGTTTTGGGTAAATTGCACATTACACCAAAACTAGGTTTTAATGCACAAGGATTGCTCTACAAGCTATATCTTGGTGCTCAAGCTTGTGGAATCCATACCACCACATAATATTCATTCTCATGATGTCTCAACATCAGAGGAACATCTTAACAAGTGCAATTGCAGGTTAACCCCTCTACTTGGGTAATTTGCACTTTAGTCCATTATTAACAAAACAATGTTTCAACATGATTCAAAAAGGACTGAAATTGAAATATAAGTCCCTCAAAAGCCTTAATTACTTTTCAAGAAATACAAGCAATCATATAATCAACTTTATTAGGCAAAACACCTAGGGTTAGTACATAACCCAGGTCAGGGATGTTTTATTATGAGCCACATGTAGTTCTATGTGTATGGTTGTTTTCTTAAGCCTAAAGACAATCCTTAATTTTAAAGTGTTCCAAGAATGTGGGATATGCCATACATAGGGTTTACTTCTTGTCGACAGCTACAAAACCCTAACCGGCTAAGTATGTAGCCCTAATGTTGAGGTATGAGATGTGTTTTCTTTCTCTCTCATGAGATGTTCATCATGATGTAATGCTTCTCTCTCTTGTTTATAAGCCCCTAACCTTGCAAGTGATATGCATGCCATGGTTTGTGTATGCTATTGTGGTGATTATGTGATATTGGGTGGTTCTTATGTACATCATTGAGGCATAATGTGGTGATATATATGCAAGGCTTAATGTGATTAGGTATTATGACCTAATGATGGCTTAATACCTATTGAGAGGTGATATCCTCAAGTGATGTGATTAAGGGATTGGTATCCCATGGTGATATGTGACTTTGGTGATCTCCCTATGAATGGCAGAGTAATGAGTATCATGTGGTGATTGTGTGACAAGTTCACACCTTGTACACTTTATATCTTCTGAAGTTGCAACACACCCTTATTCTTGTAGAGTTTGTTTTAGCTTTATAAGTTGTAACTTGATTAATGCTAAAAGTCACCCAATTGGATAACTAATCAAGCGAAACCTAATAATGTAGTTTGCCCTGTGCCATAAATCGATTCCATCGTCAGCTTTATTTGCTGGATTGGTGAAACGAGTTTAACTCAGAGCGCATATTTTTGAATATGCGGGGTGCAAGTCGAGTATTTCCTTGTATCCATAATTATATGTTGTGTGAGATAGCCATGCGTGAGATGATCTATTGGTGATATGGATGGACATGCGTGAGCCAATCCTTCTTTTAATAATGACCATGTGTGAGCCTGTTCTTCTAGCATTGTTACTTGTACCAAGGTGGGCTAGGTGTTTATATGAGGATGACCATGCATGAGATGATCCTTTTGTTGACTATATGTCACTCTTTTTGCGGTTGACTGATATGTTTCTACAGTGTTCTCTTGTGTTGACCAAGAGGTGTTGGAGAGGTCATGGATTCCGACTCTTCCATGGACCTTATATGGCACTGATTTTGACTTACCAGTGGTCAGTTGGATTTGGGTGATACGAATCAATCCTCAGTGCATAATAAAATATGTCATACAACCTGTGCAATATATATGCTTAGGGTGACATGCATCTCACATTGGTTGCGCCTTTGCCTGATCATTTTACTAATTTCTTGAATTATAAGACGGTAAGAGAAGTCAACTATTATACATGTTCTTCATATTCCTTTTTAGAATATAACTTGATCTACTAATCAGTGGTGGCTGCCTAGTCTTGTTTAATATGCTTCATATGTTGAGTACATATTATTTAGTTGAATCTTCTCAACTGCTAGTATGTCATTTTACCTACTTAGCTTATTTGTTCTTTAATAGCTTTGGCAGGGAGTTATATCTCTCGCTGGAACATTTGGTCTCACCCTGTGGGTTTTCCACATCTTTTAGGTGACCATGTATGAAGAGGTAGAGGTCGTGCAACTAAGGAAGAGCAACATCAAGAGCAGTAGCTGATAAGGTTGGATGTGGTGCCAGTCTTTTGGTGCTAGATTCCTAGAGTCATCCATGTATACTCAGGTCCTTGGGGTGTTTTTCCTTTTAAGATGTTTTGAGGTTATGTGATCGTTACGAGATTTTGGAATGTGTGCCATGATTATATAGTTATGACAGTTGTAATTGTATATGTGGAACTGATATCTTATGTAATGGGTTGATGACATGAGCGCTGATCTACAATGATGTAAGCACCGCGTGACATGATATGTGCTACATGTGGTAGGCTTTGTGGACTCATATGTAATAAGTTTTTGGCTTATGGTGCTTTCATGAAATCAGTTTTAATTTCCTTTGTTTTCGCGTGATTCGCTTTCTTAGTGTTGTTTCTGCTTCTGGTTTTGAGTAATCTCATTTGTGGCGTGTCAGGGTGCCACACTTCTTTCCTCCACACCCAAGAAGACCAAGTAATTTGAGGGCCATTTCTTCTAGCTATATTCCAACCATCTAAAGGATGTGTTACCTTTATACCTGATATGATATCGATCATTAGACAACTTAGGAAGTTGATTCAGAAGTTCTCTATAGATAAACCACCCTTAATCTTTGGAAAACACCACACATTATCCACCAAATATGAATTAACCTTACAACAAGAGCCTTTTTCAAATCTTAAAATCAACTAATGATCTTAGATATCAGTAAGAGATCTTTTCTGCAGGAGCCAAGGATCCTTATACAGAAGGAAAGAATCACTAATACCTAAACAAAAATCAACATGATATTTCAATAAATTTCTATTTTCAATCAGCCTTTTCCATAACCATGAGGCATTAGGCTTACTCTCCACACCCAAATAGACTCTTGTTGAATGTATATCTCATAAACCCACTTGACCCAAAGAGACTCTTCATTACTGGAAACATCCCAAAGATTATTAATCATGATAGATTTATACCAATCCTCCACTGAATGAATACCTAAAACTCCTTCCCGATTAGGTTTGTGAATATAGTATGAATATGTCTATAGCCCTCCGTATCATTCTAGATAAAATCTCTCATAACTTTCTCAATTTCTTGAATAACACCTTTAGGCAAGGGGAAAGCAGCTGACCAAAACATATGATAAGAAGACAAGGTTGAAATAACAAGTTCTACTCTACCAAAAAAGGATAACATTTTACTTTTCCATGAGTCCAACTTCTTCCTCATTTTATCCAGAATTGGAGCACACACGACTTTAGTGACTCTCCCTATAAACAAAGGAAGGCCAGATAATGAACATGTAGAGCAGAAGGAACTATATTCAAAATAGCACTCAACACATCTCGATTCTCAACACTTTTACTGAAGAAGACTTGGCTTTTCATATTATTAAGCTTAAGACCAGACAACCTCTCAAACTCTAGAAGGATTTCACAGATAGCAAAAACATTGTCTAAATTAGCTTTTGAGAACACTAGTAGATCATCTACAAATATAACATGAGAGACCCCAAGATTACCCAAAGCGTTTAGATAATTTAAATGATCTACCTTCACATAAGAATTAAATATAGATAATAAACCTTGCATTCCTATCACAATGAGATAAGTGGCCAACAAGTCCCCTTTCTAACTCCATGATTAGCACGAAAAGTTGAAGAAGGAATACCATTGATAAGAACCTGGGAAGAAGCTGTATTGAAGCATACTTGGACTCAATTTAGCAAATAAGATGTAAATCCCATTCTTTCCATTAAAAAAATATTATCTCTGCTGACAAAATCATACAACTTCGCAAAATCCACTTTCACACAGTTTATTTGACCCAGAGATAGGAAAAGAGCTCAACAAACCATTTTCTAACAAAATAGCCTCACCAGTGGTTCTACCTTTGATGAATGCCACTTGATTTTTGTCAATAAGCTCTGGCATAATATCACTCAAATGGTTGACTGTAATTTTTGTAATGATATTAATCATCACATTACAAAGTGAAATTGGCCAAAAATCTTTTAGACGGGTGGCTCTAGGAACTTTAGGAATAAGAGTTATAAAGAACTTGTTGCATTAACCCAAGAGTTTCCCTAATTCAAAGAAGTTAAGGATAGCTTTAATAGCATCATCTCCAATAATGTGCCAACATGATTTTAAAAATTGTGTATTAAGTCCATCAAGACCCGATGCTTTATCCACATTAAAGCCATTAACAACTTTCTCAATCTCTTCCTAAGTTACCAATTTCCTAAGCTCCTCAATTGAGACTTAGAGATAGATGAGATGTTCCACTCATCATTCCAGCAAACCTAATCTGAAGGGGTAGCATTACATACACCAGAATTATAATCAACTATGTGACAAGCAATAGCTTCTGGATCTTTCAGAACTTTATTATCATCATGTAACACATAGATACTATTATGGATTCTCATGAATTTAAGTGAGGCATAGAAAAAGGAGGTATTTCTATTCCCTTCCTTCAACCAAAGAACTCTTGATTTCTGCTTAATAAAACCTTCCTCCACATATGATATCATCATGTAACCTAATATTATTTCATTACATATGATATCAAACATTATACATATATTAGTTACTGGTTTACCATCATTTATGACGTCAATATAAATGATTATACTTAGATAGTCATATTATCATGCACATGCCCTACCCAAAAAATTCCATGTACCATACATATCTAAATAGAGTGGATTTCTTAGAAGAAAATTAAGGTTGAGTCCTATCCAATATTTATGATAAAGACTTCATGTTAACATTATCCCATGTAAGAGCCATAAAGTGTAGGTGTTATATGGTATATAGTTCCAAGTAATTGATTACTAGGCATATTTGCTACATTGCACGTATTTGAAAATATTATATTATTTTGAATATCGTAAATATGTTAATGTGTTACCTCTTTCAGCTAAAGAAAAAAGATATATCGATTAGAGTTATAGACAATTACATTGTGAGTAAGATAGGCATGAAGGAAATAACATTTTTTGAGATTTATTATTTGTACCAAACACAGTGTTAAGAAAGAAGAAGATTACTAAAAAGATAAACAATTGGATATAAATAATGCTAGCTTTCTTAGTGTTGACGACGTCACTGCATAGATTCTTTCCAATGTCACCTCCAAACTTAATTGGCGCTACATTGCCAACTCTAACGACTACAAAAATATGATGTGAGCATGAAAATTGGTATGATTCAGCTCCCACTACAACGATGCATACAACTCTATTAGAATAAAAATGACCAAATCAGTAATTCAAAACAACAAAAGTCATACAATCATTTCCACGACATTACATATCTAGTAGGGTCAATCTATAAGTTGAAAAGTAAAGACAAAAAGTACATTGAACCCTTCCTATGAACTTTCATATAAACTTGTTAGAATACACAACGACTTATTTGTAGTTAAAAACTAAAGGAAATATTACATATGTGCTCTTACACGACCGCCTTATTAGATAAAAGACTATTTAGTAACTAAAAAGTAAGTTGCATACAATAAGACTTAGGGGTGAGCAAATAATGGTCCAGACCGCAAAACCGAACCGGACTGCTCAATTCGGTCCGGTCCATTTTGTGTTCGGTCCGGTCCGTGGTCCGTGAATTTCGATGAGTTCGGTCTTCGGTCCGGACCGCAGATTGACTTTTATATAAAATTCATGTATATTTGAAGGTGTATTCTATAATAATTACAAATAAAGTACATATATAATCACTATTAGTATAAATGTTTGATACTAAAGTTATATAATTGTTAGAAGTGACTAAGATTATCAACTTTGTATAATTAAATAAGTTGTAAAACATGTAAAAAAGGCTGATTACGGTCCAAACGGTCCGGTCCCGGTCCGGTCCTACCTCGAAACGGTCCGGTCTGCGGTCCATATATTTGTTCAAATTCGGTCCGCGGTCCGGTCCGGTTCTGGACCGATGCTCAGCCCTAATAAGACCTACAATCTTTCCAATATGGTACATGCTTAGATAGAATGATTATTTTGTGATATAAAAAATAGAAGAAAATATTACACAAAAAACCCTGCTCGAGCTTTCTTATCTATATAAGATATCTATACTATATATAAGAGTCCACTTAGGGTTTTTGCAAAGTTTTAGTCCTTATTTTTCAATTACAAAGTAGTCCTTGTATTATATTTTTATACTATATAAAAAGTATAGGAAGTATCATATTGTGTATGCAAATATGTTGCATGTACTGTCGTATTGGGAGCTAGTTTCTATCTATTCTGTGCGTCAAGTAGTTGCTAGGGTTTGGAGTGTGGCACTGCTAAGGTCGGAGAGGTGGAGGACGTAGTCACTCCAATGTGACACATGATGAAGATATGTACTATGACATTTGGTGAGCAGCTACTATTAATTTTATCCCTTGTTTCTACTTTAGCAATGTTTTTCTTCCTTAACACCATGTGTTATATAAAATTAGTCTAAGTAGTTTCAACATATATGTTTTCCTTCCAACTTATCTTACTCACAATATAATTGCTTATTAAGCATAACATTATCTTCTTTTTTCTCTATTTTCGTATAAATGTAGTTTAATACCATGTTTACGAATAATTTAGTATCCTCAAATCCGTACAATGCACAAGATACAGTAAAGTAAATATCTTAAGTGTGTGAGGGGTTGCAATTGGGTAAGAAAAAACAAAGGGAAGGGAAAATGAAAGGAAGAGAAAATGAGAAGCGGGAAAAGGATTGAAAATATTTGTTTGGTTGAGAAGGAAAGGGAAAATAGGAAGTCGGCTGATAGCATGACATCCAGCAACTCAAAGTGGGCGGGGCCTGATATCCTCTCCGCTGTCTCCACCGGCCGAGCGTCCACGTTGTCAAACAAAGAGCAAACTTGTGTACCTTTCCGATTTCTTCGGGGCCACGCTGGACGGACCTGAAACCGGCCGTGGGAAAACAATAGGAGAGAGAGAACCACCGCACTGTAGTCTGTACATAAGCGGAGTCGACCGCAATCGAACCCACGATGCTGCTCAATTTCCAACTTCCCTCCTACCTCGTCAGCTCGCGCCTGCTCTCTTCTTCCGCCGCCTCAACCGCCTCGACATATTCCAGTTGCTTCTTCCGACCCATCGGAGGGCGCAGTCTAACTAACCCTCGGCCGTCGAGGCGTGTACTCCGCCGTAGCCTGTCGGTGCTGGCTAAGATGGGTTCATCGGGGGAAGGGAAAGATTTGGCGGTGGAGGAAGCCCCCGTAGACTCCAGTGGGCAAAGTAGTTCAGGGACGCAGGGTGCTGTGGGTAGCGGAAGGCGGAAGCTGGAGGAGCTTAATTGGGACCACTCCTTTGTAAGGGAGCTGCCTGGTGATCCGCGGAGTGATACGATGCCCAGAGAGGTAGTTCACAGTCCATGCTTTTATTCCGCCCCCTCCTCTTTTCATCTGTATTTGTAATTTCTCTGCTTCAATTAGCAAGACCCGAACCCTTTAGTTAAGACGACGAATCTACAGATTAGAATTATTAAGGGGTTTCACATGAAAGAAATAAGGGGAAAGTACGAAGTAGTCATCAGTAATCCCACAGCATACAAAACTGGAACTTTTTGCTAATATCCTATTACCTTTATGCCTATTTCTTATAAGCGACAAGCAATTGTTGCATGGAACAAGAGTGCCAAGCATTTTCAATAACGTTAGGACACTCCTGTTATGTAATTTTCCTGGACTGACTGGATCAGTAAACGCAAAAAAAAAAAATCTTTGCTGGAACATGAAACAAATTCATACTGAATATGACTTAGAACAACTTATCTTGCGCTTGACAAACATATTTTACAAAACAATATGGTACCATCACGCGCAGCAGTGCATTACACGTAGGGGGAGTGGTTTTGTGGGATCTTGAAAAGTTTTTGGAGGGTTAAAAGTAGTTGTGGGTGATGCGGCAGGGGTAGTTATGGGATGGGAGATGGGCCGTGTAGTTATGGGATGGCAGATGAGCTATGAGTGATGGGTGGAGATATGGGTGGAGAGAAATATGTGGGAAAAAGAGAAAAAGAGGGGAGGGGAGAAAAAATCTAGGAGGGAAGTAAAAGGAGGAAGGAAGGAAGTAATGAAGAGGAGAGGAGTGAAGTGAAGGGGAAACAATAGGGGAGAGGAGGGAAATAATGAGAAATGAGGAGAGAAGTAATGAGGGGAGAGGATAGAAGTGAAGAGGAAAGTGATGGGAGAGAAGAGGGAAGTGATGTGGGGAGATGACAAGTGAGGTGGGAAGTAATGGGAAGAGGTGGGAGTGAGGAGGGAAGTAAGAGAACGAGAGGAAAGAAGTGAGCATGGAAGTGAGAAAGGAAGTAATAGGGAGAGATGAGGGAAGAGGAGAATGAGGGAAGAAGAGGAAAGTGAGGATGGAAGTGAGAGAAAAGTAGGTATGTGATGAGGAAAAGGAGGCACAAGGAGAAGAAAAAAGGTGCTTAGTGGAGAAAAAAAGGCACAAAGAGTTCTTTTTGGATGAAGGTGGAACCACCTCTGACGAAAACCACTTCGTTAACCCCTGCAAAAGTGTTAAATCTCTGACCCTCTTAGCTACCTGAAAATCAAAGGGGCGTTCAAACTCACATAGTAGGCCGGCCTGTGTGACGAGATCATTTCATTTCGAGATGAACAAGCGGTGGTTTGATCCTGGGTCCATTCATTGGGAAGCCGTCTGTTTTCCACTACAACTTTGGCGACAGAGGAGCAAAGAGTTGAAAGAAGGTGCAAAAATAAGAAAAGAAGGTGCAGAGTGGCAAAAAAAGGTGCAAAAAAAATGAGGCGCGAAGTGGGGAAAAGGAAACACAGAGATGAAAAGAGGCACAAAAAGATGAAAAGGAATGAAGTGGAGAAAAGGAGGTGTAAAGGGAAGTAAAATGAGGCGCAAAAAGAAGAAAATAAGGCGCGAAGTTGGAGAAAAGGATGCGCAAAGAGAAACAAAAAGGTATAATAAGAAGAAAAAAATGTGTAAAGCGGCGAAAATGAGGTGGAAAGAGTAGAAAAGGAGGCACAATAAGAAAAGAAGGTGCGAAGTAGACAAAAGGAGGCCCAAAAAGAAGAAATGAGGCGTGAATGCATAAAAATAGGCAAAGACATTTGAATTATAGGCGTCGGACCCATTAGTCCGAGTTTTACATAACAACATTATTATCCATATTTACTCCTACATGGCGCATATGTGGTGCAAAAAGATAGAGGCTAGTATAATCCAGTCCAACTAATTACTCGATCCAAGCACAAGCCTAATGATTCCATAAGAGGAATGTTGCCAAGAAAACTATTTTCTTTAGAGGGGAAGCATCTCAAAGTTGAATGGAAGAGGAGAATTCAGCTAGCTGCACCTCAACTTTGAGGTTTAGTGACAGTGGTTTATAGATGAGGTTCTTTGCAGGAAACAACATGAACAACTCTCTACTCTTTGTTTAAAGAAGAAGATCCCTGTGATTACTTAGTCATCTGCAACCATGATAAAAGCTTCTAGCTTAGTTTAGCTTCCTCCATTAGGTGCTGTGCTGTAACTATTAGTCTCCTGGAACCAATAACATAGGTGCTTCCACCCATATCATTTGTGATGCTTCAGCTTTCCATTGCCTACAACACTTGGCTAACCATATAATTGCTAAAGTTATAGAAGGATTGTTTTGCCTGGGACTGTGGGGTATGTGTGATTGTCCTAAGTGTAGCTTTGGGTAACAAGACATGCTTTTCGCCTCTCGATAGAACCATTTGGAAGATATTTGACAGTGAATACCTAACGGCAACCAACAATTTTAAATGAAGGCAGAAGGCCAGTGAGGACTTTGAGTTATCCTAGAGTTCAAGGCCATTATTATTCTTCTATGGCGGCTTCCATCCATGATCAGTAAGTGCCTCAGAAACATTACGTGGCACAAACAATAAAGATGAGATTTTCCATGAAAGGGCTACGATGAGCTATAGGTACGACATGCAAAAAGCAATGTTTGGCATAAGAGTGTGCCTCTTTAGGGCAATGCACAAATCAAGAGAAACAACTTATTCACTTCCTTAGGAAAATTGCTGTCTAAGTTATAATTAAATGGCAAGGGATATTTTAGCAATCACACGTTTCCTTTGACGCTCATAGACACGAAAAGGAGAAGTGGTGATGTCAATGGTAGAGAATTCAATAGAGGAGTAGAGGAGAACACATGAAATGGTAAATGTACTTTAGTCTCCCACATTGGAGTTTTAAGACTAGGAGGAGAAAAGAATGAGGTGTTCTAAAAAAAGTTACATCTACACTGAGATAGACACGCTGGGCAACATGATCTAAACATTTATACTCTATTGCATTCAAGAGCCAAGGAAACAACACTAGAAATGAGGTGAGAGTTTATCTAGTTTTGGTTGATACTTGTAGACAAACAAAGCAATGAAAACTATAGAATAACTGAGGCTTGTTTATTGAGTGAGTAAAACAGTATACAATGCATTCTTTTATATAACAGAAGAGAATAGAGACTAAAGCAGATGTGAGCAATATAGGACTAAACTACAGAAGAGAACAACATAAGTGAGGCACATGCTATGCACTTGACACTCAACAAAACATAACAAAACACAAACATATCTCTATACTCCCCCTCAAGCTGGAGCGTAGATGTTGAACATGCCCAACTTGTCAACTAGAGTTTGAAACCGAGCTTTGGGAAGTATCTTCGTGAAGATGTCTGCAACTTGCACGTCTGTACTGAGATATGGAGCGCAATCCGGCCAGAGAGAACGACTTCTCGAATAAAGTGACAATCGACCTCAATATGTTTCGTCCTCTCATGAAAGGTGGGGTTGCTCGCAATAAAAATGGAGGCTTTATTGTCACAAAACATCGAAATAGGGCTGGAATAAGATATATCAAACTCCTGAAGGAGACTCTGAACCCATAGCAGTTCGCAAGCAGTATGAGCCATCGCTCGATATTCCGCCTCTGCACTGGATCTGGCGACAACAGTCTGCTTTTTGCTTCGCCAGGTGACAAGATTTCCACCTACAAATGTACAATAGCCTGATGTTGACTTTCGATCAGAACGATTTCCTGCATAGTCTGAGTCTGAGAAACCAAATAGGTTGCAGTGGCCATGCTTCTTATACATCAAGCCTTTCCCTGGAGAACTTTTAAGATATCTCATGATATGGCATATAGAATCCCAATGACATTGCTGGGGTTTGTCAAGATACCGACTTATGAATCTGACAGCAGCAGTAAGATCTGCTCGTGTGACAGTCAAATAAATAAGTTTGCTCCTGAACTGGTGATGATCAACATAGGGAGGAGAGTTTGCATCATCCCAGTCCATGTTTGGGTCAAGTGCAGTGTTAGCCGGTTTGCAGCCTAGCATGCCAGTTTCTTGCAGCAGATCAAGCACATATTTTCTCTGAGATAGACACAGTCCTGCATATGATTGGAGACTTCAATGCCTAAGAAATATCGAAGTTTTATGAGATCTTTAGTGACAGTGCTTTTCTAAGTAAGTTTTAGTTTCATGGTATGCCCACAATATCACTACCAGATAAGATAATATCATTCACATAAACAATCAGAATGACAAGTTCAGCCACTGTCTTGCTAATAAAGACTGAATGATCAAAATGAGAATGACGAAAGCCAAAGGTGACTAATATCTGACTGAGCTTGTCAAACCAGGCTCGCGAACTTTGTCTGAGACCATAGATAGCCTTGTTCAGCTTGCATATTTTGGAGGCAGACCCCCCTGAGCAACAAACCCAGGTGGTTGCTCCATGTAGACTTCTTCCTGTAAATCTTCGTAAAGAAATGCATTTTTCACATCAAGCTGAAAGAGAGACCAATCTTTATTTACAGCAACAGAAATTAGAATGCGAACAAAGTTTAATCGTGCAACATGAGAGAAGGTCTCAAAATAATCGACACCGTATGTCTGTGTGTAGCCCTTTGCAATAAGACGGGCTTTGAGACGTTCAATAGTCCCATCAGGCTGATATTTAATAGTAAAGATCCAACGGCAGCCCACTGTAGGGCAAGAAGAAGGGCGATCCACATGCTCCCATTTCTTGCGATCACACATAGCCTGCATTTCCTGGTCCATTGCCTTCTTCCAAGCTGGAATAGTAAGAGCCTCTGTAGCATTTTTCTGAACAGTGATAGCAGAAAGTGCAGAAGTAAAGCAGGCAAAGTTGTTATGCAGATTGTCATATGTGCAAAAATGACTGATAGGATGTTTAGTACAGGAGCGAACACCTTTCCGTAAGCTGATAGGAAGGTGCAAGTCAGACGTTACCTCTGTGTTTATTTGATCATCCGCAGACGCAGGAATTGCTTGAGGAGCGGCCATGGAAGGAGTACTTGTCTTCGGGCGGTGTTTGTATACTTGCAGCGGACGTTCTTCAGGCTGTTAAGAGACAGACAAATCTTCAACAATGTCCGGTAGAGGTGTTTGTGCCAACACATCATGAGATAGGCTTGCTCCATCCTCAGAAAAGAAGGGCACATGCTCAAAAAAGACTACATCCACACTGACAAACCACTGTCGGAGTATCGGATCAAAGCAGCGATAGCCTTTTTGAGTTCTTGAATATCCCAAAAAAATGCACTTAGTAGATCGAGGGTCAAGTTTCGACATTCCTGGGTGCAAATTCTTAACAAAACAGGTACACCCAAAAATGCGAGGTGGTACAGAAAACAGAGGTGCATCAGGAAACAAAATAGAGTAAGGGATGCGATTTTGTAGAACAGAAGAGGGCATGCGGTTTATAAGAAAACATGTCGTAGTGACAGCCTCAGGCCAGAAACGGTGAGGAACTTTGTAATGGATAAGAAGAGTGCGAGCAACCTCTAAGAGATGGCGATTTTTGCGTTCAGCAACACCGTTTTGCCGAGGAGTATAGGGGCAAGTGGTTTGGTGTATGGTGCCATGATCAGAACAAAAAGAGGTGCCAGACTTCTGCATAAACTCTAGGGCATTGTCAGTACGGAGGATTTTTATGGTTTTATTGAATTGAGTTTTTATTTCAGAAAAGAAAATGCGGATATTGTCTAATACAGTACTCCAGTCTTTGAGCAAGAAAAGCCAGGTAGCACGGGAATAAGCATCAATAAATGTCAAAAAATACTTAACACCAGTTTGACTCGGGACACTGCATGGGCCCCAAATGTCGGAATGAACAATATCAAACATATCTTTAGACCCAAGATCATGCTTAGCAGGAAAAACAAACCTCGTTTGTTTACTCAAAACGCAAGTTTCACAAGAGAACAATGTTTTAAAAAGCGCGAACCGGGAATTGTTCGGACGTGACCTTGTAGCCGATTAATCGCCAGACGGGCGATTAAGCAGGCGATTTTTCAAAAATCGGATTTTTTTAATGCTTTTTTACATTTTATAGACATATATTATATACACATAATTTAATATTTGTGACTATTTTACGGAACTAAACCTATTTATTCCTTTAAAAGAAATACGATGTAACAAAATTAAAGAGCTAATAGATTCAGCAGCTAAACATAAATAAATGTATGTATCAGTAAACAATTTCAGGCATGAATAAAATATAAATTGAATTTAGTTGGTTACCTGTGGATGGAGCATGAGCAACATCATACGAGTAGACAACCAGTTGGACAAGGGAAGTAATGTTGCCACATGAAAATACATGAAACACGAAACAATTAGTACAATATTGATGTAATATTCACAATTTTTCACCTGATGATGTTGCGGAAATCTAAAAGCCAACTTGAACATCCAAAAGATAGAAAATCCAAAACACTAGTACAAAAATAATTGAAAGATAGGACATCCAAATAGCAAAATCAAAACATAAATGATAAAACATCCAAAACAACACAATCAAAATTAGTTTGGCCGATCCAACAAAAAGTGGGTCTAACCGGCCGCTTAAAATTAATAGCTAACCGGCCCAAAATCGGGCGCTTAATTCAAAAAGCCTTAACCGGCGATTATCAGCAAAATAAATCGGTCAGCCCCGCACGACGGTTAACCGGCCGATTTTTAAAACACTGCAAGAGAATTTATTTTCAGGCAGCTAAAGCGGGAAATAAAAGCTTCATCTTTGCAACAGACAGATGACCTAGTCGGAAGTGCCACTGAAGTCCTGAGACAGATGTAGATAAGAGAGCTGACGCCGCAGGTGGTCCATCCAAGTAGTAAAGTCCATCTGGTCCTTCATGGCCCAAACCAATCCTCATCTTCGTGCGGAGATCCTTCAAAACACAACCACAAATGGATCAAATTTAATAGAGCACTGAAGTTGTTTGACAGTTTTACTGACAGATAATAAATTAACAGGAAACTGAGGTATATATAAAACAGAGTGAAGATTCATCTTGCGAGATAGAGGAACTGTGCCAATGCCATAGACAGGCGTTTTTGAGCCATTAGCAACTGTGACCGATGGAATATGCGAAGTTTTAGATAGAGCAGAAAATAATGGATGTCGCCTGCCATGTGGACAGACACCCCAGAATCAATACACCACTTATGGTTACCAGCAGAGGGAGATGCAAGTATAGCAGAAGAACCAGCCGCCGATGTCGAAGGTAGTTGAGTCATTCGCTCCTGGAAGAATTTCTCGAACTCAGAGCGGAGCCAGTCAGTGGATGGAGGAGCAGCTGGTGGATCGGATGCAACTTCAGTAGTAGCTTCAGTGGAGGCCTGGTTTGCCCAGGCTGGCTTGCTGTGCTTGATCCATCACCTATCTTCAGTGTGATTGTCACGACCACACCAGTTGCAGTAGCGAGGTCCAGTGGCTTGACCTCGGCCAGGAGCAGTGCCTCTTCCTCCAGAAGGTGGTGGACGTCCTCCACGACCACGTCCTCGACCGCGGCCACGTCCAGAATCAGTAGTGCGAGCAACCAAGGCAGGATGCTCAATAGCAGGTGTAGAGGATACAGATGGTAGTCGCTGGACTCGCTTTAGAACGTCATGAAGAGTCGGTAGCGGATCACTTGACAGTATTTGATCAACCACGCCTAAAAAAGATGCAGGTAGGGCAGCCAGGAACTAAACAAGTTGGAGTTCATTGCGCTGCTTCTGAGCCTCTTTGATGTCAGCAGTCAGAGGGTGGTAGATCTCATACTCATTCCAGAGAGCAGAACATTGGTTGTAAAAATCTTCAATAGACGTATTTGAGTACTCCTTGGCCAGGTTTTTGAAAATTTCAAAGACCCTCTTCGGATTTTGTTGGTGCAAGTAGACATGAGACAAATGGTCCCACATTGCTTTGGCATCATGAAGGCACAGTAGAGACTGACTAATGCGCGGCTCAGTGCTATTGAGAAGCCAGGACATAACTCCCGAGTCGTCTTTAGACCATTGGGCATAAGCTTGTTTGGTCTTGTCGTCAGCAGTAGCAGCAGGGGCAGGAGGCGGATCAGTGGTAAGATGTGAGTAACGACCTTGAGCCTTCACATATAGTACAAAGGACGCCGACCACAGATGGTAGTTTGATCCGTCGAGCTTGACTGTGGTAACACAGAGAGACCTGGGAGGCTCCACGGAATCCGTATGAGCAGAGACAAGTAGTAGCAAGATGGTGGCGTAGCAGTAACAGGCATCAACGAAAGAACCCACAAAGGGCAACAACAAACAGTAAATAATGAATCCTGTACGGGGCAGTAGCAGCAACATGGATCTGATGCATCAGATCAGAAGGACCCATTTTCGGGCAGAGATGGATAAAAAGGACCTACGCCAACATGAGGAAATCAATATTCCTTCATGAGGTGCAGGTAGAAAGAGAGACGGAGACGTAGAGGACTCTCAACGTGAGAGATCTATGGCTGTCCGGAAGAACGGATTAATCACTGGGAGAAGAGGAAGGGAGGTGATGGGGGGAAAGTAGAGGAAGGAGATGAGCAGTAGCCGGTGGGTATAGGAGTGGTGAGAGGAGAGGCAGTGGTGGAGAGGAGGTTGGGCGGCGACGATAGGTGGGGGGGAGGGCGGAGGCGGCAGCAGGAAGGTGGGGGTGGCGGCGGCGGGTGAGGTGGTGGGGAGGGTAGGTGGCTGTGGCGGCGGGTGGTGGGAGGTTTTGGGAGGTTGGGGGTGGCGGCGGTGGGTGGGAAGAGAGGATAGTAGCGGCAGAGGGAGTAGGCAGGGAAGCCGGCGGCGGGCGGGGGGGTGGAGAAGGGCTGAACTCAGGGCATAGGGGCAGGGTGGGAAGAAAAAAATTGAACCGGACATGTTGTTGATACCATATAGAATAACTGAGGCTTGTTTATTGAGTGAGTAAAACAATATACAATGCAGTTTCTTATATAATAGAAAATAATAGAGACTAAAACAGAAGTGAGCAATATGAGACTAAACTATAGAAGAGAACAACATAAGTGAGGCACATGCTATGCACATGACACTCAATAAAACATAATAGAATACAAACATATCTCTATAAAAACTTTGAAGATTGAAGGTAGGTTCATGTGGGTAAAGTAGGTTAAGAATGGCATTTTGGAGGATGGAGGAAGGCATCCGATAAGTAACATAGTTGGGACTTCAGAATGTCACTTTGGAGGAAGGCATTCGACAAATAGGATAGTTGGCAGTAAAAATAACATTTTGGAGGATGGAAAAAGCATTCGGTCAATAAGATAGTTGGCAGTAAGAATGGCATCAGTTCGGTTAGGAACTTGCATTTCAATGGGAACAGTTTGGGAAACATCAAGAACATGTCTATTTTTGTCTTCAACGACACTATTTGTTGCAGACAATTGGCACAATAACATCACTCTAGAGGCACAAATCATTTGCTATCTTAAAGCTGTTTATTTTGGTATTGCTTGAAGGCCATGCTTGAGTAGCAGCGACACAGACACCTGCTTCCTAGTTGGAGCTCTCTATTTGAGGATCAAGTCCGATGTTCGCCAAGGAAGATGCAATATCTTTTCAAGTTTCTACCTAGCAAAGCAAATACAATACAATTTTAGGTGGTGTCACTTGACAATCTGATCTATTGATAAGAGCGTCAGAAGTTTGACGAGAAGCAAAGTCACGGGCTATGTGTGGAAGTTGATATTCCATGATCATTTTCAAAGGAATTTAAACAACAATAGTGATCACATATTTATTATACAACACATCTCTTTGTGTTGTACAGAAGTGAATGTTGGGTTGTAAAATGTGTTTGCAAGATCAACACAATGAATATGAGGATGCTAACGTTGATGGGTGAGGAGATGAGGGAAGATTGCACAAGATGTATAGGAAGTGAAGTGACCGTGGCTACAGTCAAGGACAAACAACAATAGTTGCCTCAGATGGCATCGGGCATGCACCAACGTATGTTGATAGTGTACCAGTTTGGTGTAAAAACGAGCTGGGCAGAGTTAGAAGGGAAGAGGCAGATCTAAAGTAACATGTGAAGAAATACTACCGAGGGATCCGACTTCAATACATCTATGTGAGAATATAGCCCCAATCAGAGCTCAATGGAAGAGAAGGATCCATGTAGCAAACCTTAACATGGTTGAGACTGAGGCTAAGACGACAATGTCGATGGTGATGAAATAATTGATATGGGAGTCAATTTTTCATCATAAACTGGTATGAAATGGTCCTCAAGCTCTGTACATTTTCCAAAATGGGAGATAATCGATATCTTTATGAAGTACTATTCTCACAATGATTGCCTTTAAGCAAACTGGAAAAGTAGATGTCCTCCTTGAGGTCGTGACTAACAAGAAATTATCAAGCCTAGCGGAGGACATTATCATAAACAGAACAAAAATTTCAGTGCGAAACTTCTTTTGATCAACTGCTTCGACTAGATGCTGATCAAAATCAAAGTCAACCTGTAAATGTGAAGCCTAACCATAAGAAGCAGATTAAGCTGGTGGAAGCTACCCATCAAGAGAGTTATTTCTAGGTTTTACAAAGTGTCCAATTTCGGATCCCAGTGAAGTTAATTATAGTTCATGTTGCACCTATTTATCAAAGCCTCAAACTCTTGCTACAGATACCTCCTTTTGTGCCCAAAATGTCGCACTTCTTGACAAGCCGAAGAATGGGAAGCTGATTTGCATCTGGGTATTCTAGATTGCTACAAGGGGGAACAGGATGCACTCACCAAATCACAACAGGTTCAACTGGGTTATTTTGATGACTGCTGTGCTGCTCTATTGCCATGTATCAAATCCTGTCAAGTGGTTTCTTTGCACAACATAAACCTCACAGGAAGGATTGACAATGTCTCCTTTCCATAGTTGGCAAGGTGAGAAGAGGCTGTCTAGGTATTGAAGGCTGATAGCGTGAGGCAGATAGAAGCTTTAATTATAAGGGAACCTGGTATCGCAATGTCAATTATATTTAGAGAAAGGAGCTGGGAAAATAGAAGAAGGTATATGTCTAGAGTAGAGCTTCACGACGTCAATTGGACGCCATATAATCTGATTGATTCCTTGATTCTGGTCTTCTGTGGTTGGCATCTAGTTGAATATAGTTCTGCATATCTGCTTTTGGAATCAGTTCTCGCCATGTTTGAATCAGTCATCACTGGGTATTATTGGCTATGCTTTTATGGGTGGCTACATAAGGCTACGTTTTGTACTATGTCCATTTGATGGATTTTGCTTGGAATGAAAAGGGATAGCTCAAACCCTAGTTGTTGCTTTGGGAAAAATACCAACTTTAGCCTAAAACAAAATTTTTAATGAAAGCCTGGTCAAAACTTCATGAAAAGTGAACCATAGATTATATGAATACCAATGACTGAATCAGTCGTCACTAGGTTATGCTATTGTGGGTGGCTACATAAGGCTATGTTTTGTATTATGTCCATTTGATCAATTTTTTCTAGGAATGAAGATGGGGAGCTCAAACCCTAGTTGTTGCTTTGGGGTAAAAAATAACTTTAGTCTAAAACCAAAAATTAATGTAAGTTTGGTCAAAATTTCGTGATAAGTGAATCATTATATCTATACCAATGATATTAAAGATTAGGATCTCCATTTCTTATGGTTGGGCTGTAGCATCCCCCCCTCCCGCCATTATGGTGTCAACAACAAACAGTATTGCATCGACCATATACCAAATTATAGCCGGTCTGCGCTTTGCTGCTCATAAAGAAAATCTTTTCTATGTACTTGATGGATTCTGTATTTGGGAAGTCAAATGGATAAATGACTACTTTCATAAAACTTAAGATAATCGTACATTTTAGTTTACGTTTCTGTTGGTGTGATCATACATGCTATTGGAGACTGAAGATTGGAAAGCAATGGAATCCTCTAAAGGTCTTTCTGTTGAAGTAGAGATGCTTCTCTAGCGGTTGTAATTTTTGCAAATAAACAGTGAAATCTTGCTATAGTGCACGTAAACAAATAATAGTCTGTATATTGTCAATCTTTCTTGTGGGTTTTAAATATTGCTTTTGCAGTATTAGGATGTGTTCTGGTCCAAAGGCTTCTGACTGGCCTTATTTTGCAAACTTACTAGGTCCTACATGCATGCTACACAAAAGTTCTACCCTCTGTTGAAGTGGAGAAGCCAGAGCTTGTAGCTTGGTCAGATTCAGTTGCAGAACTTCTTGATGTTGATCTTGATGAGTAAGCAGCTTTTCAAACACATTTTTCTCTTGATTGTTTTCGAGCGTGTTTTCTAGGACCGTGACTTTATGGTAAAGCTTATTTTTTTTCACCAAATCATCATCGACAGGGATAATTATGTACTTAGATCTTTCATGTTTATATTAGTATCCTTGATGATTTCGATTCAATCATGGATTTGACGTGCCAATTTCAATGCAGTTTTTCTACCCATGGAAATGAAGATTTTTGAAAGCACTATCAATCAATAGGATTTTAACATTGTAGAATTGTAAAAAACTCTGATCAAATTATGAAAATTAGGCATCAATGTTTAGGATAGTCATAATGTTATTCACATAAAATACACATTCAATCTGTAATACTTAGTGAGCGATCACTTAAAATAGGATAAGCATGAGTTTAAATCATTGTCTGAAACCTGAAATAGTGTGTATATATATATAGGGTAACGATCCAGTGAGAAACATATCTGGTGAGAGCATGAAAGGCATTTGAATAACTCTCCACATAGATCAAATTTTCATAATCCAACCGTACAGATTACATGTATACCTTAATATCTACCTTCCTATAAAATTTTATCACCATCCAACTTGTTGATCATTCACAACAACCAAATATTTTTCGACGCTCTATATTGAATTTCAGGCTGACCGTTGGATGTAAAAAGTGTATATTGTACATATGGACATGTAAACAATGTCTGATTGTAATGATTTTTTGTGAGAAGGTAAATGAAATGATGCTTTTTCCATCTATACGGTTGGATTTTAAAAAATAGTTACTAATTTGTAGTTATTCAAATGCCTCTCGTGCTCTCACCGTAGGATGTTTCTCACTGGATCGCTACCATATATATATAGAGTCTGGCTAGAATACACTCGAGTGTATAGATCACACGAATACACTCAAGTATGTTTGCATATCAAGACTATTTTTTGCAAAATATAAACCATTGATCTTCACCGTCATACTATAACTAGGCTACATACAAATTTTGAGCCCATTTGGATGAGTGTAAGTCACTCATCCAAGGGCAACAAAATCGACGCGCGAAACTAATTTGAAATGCATAATTTTTGCAGTCTTTATAACATGACCTAAAATGTCCAAATGTGCTCAAATTTTGCGTATAAGCTATTCACAAGATGTTTAAGAAGATTAACGGATTAGATTTTTGAAAAAAATATTGCATCATGAAAAACTACTTGAGTGTATTCTATTCTGAATACACTCGAGTGTACACTAGCCTGACTCTCTCTCTCTCTCTCTCTCTCTCTCTATATATATATATATATATATATATATATATATATATATATATATATAGTCAAGCTAGTGTACACTCGAGTGTACCAGAGGCACCGTACACCTCAGTCGTTTTTAAAGATGCGGTAACTTTTTTGAAAGATATAAACCGTTGATCTTCTTAAATATCTTAAGAACATACTATATAATAAATTTCAGCTCATTTGAACACTTATAGGTCGTGCATCTAAAGGAGGCAAACATTATACATTTCAAATTAGTTTTGTATGTTGATTTTGTTGTCCTTGGATGAGTGGCTTACACTCATCCAAATGAGCTCAAATTTTGTATGTGGCCTGTTATTATTGTAACCATGAAGATCAATGGATTAGATTTTATAAAACCATGGTCAAGATAGGCAAACACCATTGGGGTGTACAACGTGATCTGTACACTCGAGTGTATTCTAGCCTGACTCTCTCTCTCCATCTCTCTCTCTCTCTCTCTCTCTCTATATATATATATATATATATATATATACTCGAGTGTATCCAGCCATCTGTACACTCAACTTTTGCCCCGTTGGATCTAGATCCGTGAAGCCAGCTGCACATTCCAAGGCAGTAAGGCTCCTATTGGTTTGGTGTAAGTCATGAGTTCCGTGGAACTCATTTTCTGAGAACTCTAGTTCAGTTTCCGGAAGTTAAATTCCATTCACTTCCATGTGATGGGTTTGTTGTAAGTGTAAATATGGAAATTATAAAAAAAAATTGTTAATTTTATTGTATAATACAAATAGTGAGGAGGGCAAAGGCATAAAAAAAGGAATCATATCCTTAAAAAATCATAATATTCTTAAATCATAATAACCACAACAAGTGGTTATGGTGCAGATGTTGCTCCTTTAAAAATATTTTATTATAGTACAATTATAATCTTAATCAAAATATTATGATTAAAATCACATCACAATATTTTTATTTCACTTTGTGTATACAAAGTATTGTTATAATATCCGCATTTTATGTGATTGTAAATATAAATTTTGGTTCATCATTGTTTAACTAAATGCATAATATTAATTTTTACATTATTTATGTAAGAAATTTTTACTATATTATTCGTACATGGTTACAGTTAATTATCATTTTTCACATCATATTGTTTAAACATGAAGAATAAAAATATATTATGTAAATCATATTATTTTCACATGGTGCAGTGTTTTTTTTCATGATGTTTGTATTTTTTATTTTGTAGATTGTACTGATAATGATGGATATAATGTTACATATTTTACATAGTGCGATTATATTGTATGATATTTTGTCATATTATGTTGTGGTTTTAGCAACAAACTATATCCTTACCATTAATATTCTAGTCATAAATATTTTACATGTGTCACTTATAACGAATGAAGAATATAATTGTATAAGAAATGTTGTTAGTTGTCCCGGAACTCGTTTTCCACTCTTTTTAAGAGGGAACTTAGGAACTGTGTTTTGTATGTAAGTCTGTAACTCCCCGGAAGTCACGGAACTCAAGTTCCAACACTTACTTTAAACCAATCATGAAAAACTGCTCAAGGAATTCTAGTTCATGTGTTTTCCAGACCAATTACGACAAACCAATCAAAGCCTAAGCGTTAACGCCGTGCGTGCTCCTTTTTCCTCCGGTCTGTCATAATCGTACTTTTACATCCCTCCTCCAGCGAACCACTTTCTCTCTTAAATATTTACTTCCCTTCTCTCCATTCTCAGTTCTGAACACTGCACTCGCGTCCTTCGACCTTCTGTCATCCATGTTCCGCCATTGTAGAAAAGCTTGAGGCCCAATTGTTAACATGAACGATGATCGAAATCAGTGTTGCCCAGCTCTTTTATAGCCTTTATAGGACATCTTGCATCCTCCACGGTCCTCGATCACGTATGAAGTGTTTCAATGGAAGCACCGAAGGGAGTAGGTTCAATGGGGAATAAATGAGAGCTTTTGCAAATACTAAAAAAGAAAACAGAATCCTTGCCCTCTCAAAATTCAGTATGCAACTGATATTTTTGACATGGGAATAAAGTGCATGTGAGGCTTGCTAATCGCTCCAACTTCGCCCAAGCAGAGGGAGCTATGGCTTCCTCTAGGCGATGCAGGAGTGTTTACTGTAGAAGCGTGCCTCACCTTGAAGGCTGAGTTGCAGATCCTTGAAAAAACAACACTTCAAGGTGACATGTGAGTATTGTAAGTGGTGCACTTTTAGCATCGAGTGGTGAATTTAGACTAATGGGTTTTGACAATCTACTTGGCCATGTTTGTGGACTGCGTTGCATCTCCAATGACCAAGATGAAAAACAAAATGAGGAGTTGTATGAATGGATCCAAAGATATGTAAGGGAGGATAGTCGAACTCCTATCTAGATGAGGAAGTATGATCCACCATGCAGATTGTGAGACTTCAACTACTACTGTAGAGAGGTCGTGCCTGGAGTGCGTCACCGAGATGCACATTTCAGGTAACAACAAATATTCTATGACATTTCCATGGATCTTCATATGCAACACGTTCTGTAGTTCAAGAAACCCGAGCATCATATATACCAGTGGTGGCACTGACATGGACACTACAATATGGATTGAAATGATGTTAAAACTTGTTGTAACTTGGTTTACTAGAGCTCCACTCAAGGTTTGTAGTAGGAATCATATGCATCAACAACTAACTCGAATGTTGCATACAGAAACTTAATCTTTGCCTTATATCCAGGCTTGGCCTTGGATGCACTTCCTCAGACCAGCGACACGCTATAGTTGGCATGCATATGAGGTTTTCTCATGCATATCGTAGTTGTTCTGGTAGAAACCGGATTAAGACTACTGTCCTTTGTCTTCACTAACGATTATACCCGACATCCAGAGATATTCCATTCTTGAGCAGATCAAAACTCTTGGAGGTGAGACACCAACATTTCCCATCACCATTGGGGTACACCAAGGATCCACACTCAACCCATATCTGTTCGTTCTTGTGGATGAGTTGACAAAGAATGTTCAGGATGATGTTCCTTGGTGTATGTTATTTGCTGATGATATCTTGTATTGATTGAAAAAACTAAAGATGGTTTGAATGATAAAGTTGAACTTTGGAGAAAGGCACTGGAATCAAATGGATTGATGATTAGTAGGAGCAAAACTGAGTATATGCATTGCAATTTCAGCCAATCCCGCAGTGTGCATGGGGGAGCCAAGTTGGACGGAGTAGATATACCAAAATGTGATAAATTTCGTTACTTGGGCTGTATCATTCAAACAGATGACGATGTCCAAAATGACGTTTGTCATAGGATCACTGCAGGATGGTTGAAATGGAGGAGTGCAACTGGAGTATTATGTGATCCGAAGATCCCTCTCAGACTAAAAAACAAGTTTTATAAAACTGCTATACGGCCATCCATGCTCTATGGGAGTGAAAGTTGGGCAGTGAGGAAACAAGGACTCAACAAGATGAACGTGGCTGAAATGCGTATGTTGAGATGGATGTGTGGGAAGACAAGAAAAGATCGCTTGAGAAATGACTATATCAGGAATAAAGTGGGGGTGGCGAACATTGGGGACAAGTTGCGCGAGGGCCGACTCAGATGGTATGGACATGTGCAACACAGACCGACTAATGCGTCTATACGAAGCAATACTATTGAGGCAAGCTCAATTAATAGAAGAAGAGGAAGGCCTAAATTAACATGGGAAGAGCTTATAAAGAGAGATTTTGAATCTCTACATCTCAACCAGAATATGACCCATGATAGACATGAATGGAAAAGAAGGATCCATGTAGCCGACCCCAACATAGTTGGAATTGAGGCTTAGTTGATGATGAGCAGATCAGAACTCTTCTCGTTGCTCTAAACTTCACACAACGGGAAATCTGTATTTAGAACTGCATTTCTAACTATAAACAATGATTATATGAAGCTAATTGGCCGATATATGTTGTAGCTGCTGCTTTCTCAACTACGGATCTATTGTAGTATTTTCAATTGTTGCTTGCTTGTTCAGATGCATATCGAACTTGTGGTTCCCGATTTTCATTTTTCATGATGAACATGGTTTTCTTACCACGAGCTGTACCATATTCTGTATTCTTTGTCATAGTTCACATATTAGTAATCATATGCTAAATGTACTATATATTTCTATAGAAAATGATTCTTTGAATGATCGGGATGTTGATCACAATAAAAGAAAAAGGGAAACATGATTCTGCATATGGACTTTACAATCGTGCCTTTTTAGAATTGTCAATGGTTTCTTACGTGTGTCTTCACCAAAGAAACAACTCATTTTATGTAATGATCCAGCCGCTTCAGCTCGATGTACTAATAAAAGAAGGAACCAAGCAATACTTCATTCCGGACGCCTGGTTTTTCTCCCCCCCTATAGGTTGTCATGAAAATCTGTTCTAGAGAGAGGACAAGACAAACTGCAGGCAGCATAAGGGGCTTTTGTACTGTCTACTGTTTTATTAGATCTCTCTTGTTCTAGTCAACGAGGACCTTAAGGGGATTGGATGTACCTACTTCACTGGAGAAGATGAATTCTGATGGAGAAAACTGGGGAGAAGAACAAGAAGAAGAAAGTTCCTGGAGATTGGAGAGGAGGGAATCAGAATGAATGGGAAGCGTATTTGAGTAAGGTGGATGGGGGAAGTACGGATTGAGAAGAGAAAGTGGGTCGCTGGAGGAGAGATGTAAAAGTACGAATATAACACACCGGAGGAAAAAAAAGGAACAAGTACGACGTTAATGCTTAATGCCTTGGAATGTGCAGTTGGCTTCACGGATCTAGATCTAACAGTGCAAAAGTTGAGTGTACGGATGGTTGGATACACTCGAGTGTATTCTAGCTCAACTCCCTCCCTCTCTCTCTTTATATGTATATATATTTATATATATATATATATGTGTGTGTGTGTGTGTGTATATATATGTGTGTGTGTGTGTGTGTGTGTATATATATATATATATATATATATATATAGAGAGAGAGAGAGAGAGAGAGAGAGAGAGAGGTTAGGAAGTGTGTACTGGCCGGTACATGCAACTTATGTGTACCGGCCATGAAAATGACATATGGAATGCATTAATTCAATCCTGCCATATAGATTGAATCAAAATTCAATAGATTAGATGCTTTTCAAAAATCACAACCATACCTCATGTATATCATGAGATATAACAATATATCATTACAGTTTCTGCAATTTCTGCAACATACCGTTGATTAGAAATTATGCATTTTGTTTTATTTGATGATCTAAGAATGTCAGTTGAAAGTGATTTTTGATACACATGTTATCTAAGGGATATGCATCACATCTATAAGGTTGGATTATTTTTTATATTTTTATAATCATCATAAATAAAGATGGGTACATGTAAGATACATGTACTTAGCTACACTCTTTTAGTCATATATATATATATATATATATATATATATATATATATATATATATATATATATATATATATATATATATATATATATATATATATATATATATATATATATATATATATATATATATATATATATATGTCCTAGGCAGTAGGCATGCATTGGCCATGAGACACTAAATTCAAAAATGCTCACTGAGACGTCAATTAAGGATAATGTAACCCCACAAGAACTATGCCGGAGTCTTTCGAGAGAGAATTTCACTAATTTGGGTGAAATTTTGCCATTTTCTACGGAGTCTGTGTTGCACTATTGTGTTGGTTCAACCTACAAATTGCCATTAAAATACCATAAAGCCATTAAAATACCATAAAGCATCCATTTCGTATGCCCCCTCCTAGAAGAATTTGTGTTGAAACTTAGAAATGATCGTCTAAGTCTCATTCCCAACCATATCGTTTCGTATGCCCCTCCTAAAAGAACTTCTGTTGAAACTTAGAAATCATCGTCTAAGTCGCATTCCCAACCATGTCGGAGCAGCTATGTGGAACCTTCTTTTTCATTCAGCTCTATCTATGGGCCATATTCTCGTTAAGGTGTAGACAGTGGAATTTTTTCCTTATACAGGGCTACCTCTTGCTTTTTTAAACTAATTTAGGCCTGCCTCTTGCTTTTTTAAACTATTCTCAAGTCCATAGTGTTACTTTGGATCAGTGCATTTGTCAGTCTGTTTTACATGCCCATACTATTACTATACAGGGCTACCCTCACTTAGCTTATGCTTGAGACTCGTCTCACCTCCACTTTACTCCTTATATAATTATTTTTTCAAGCGATCTTTTCTTGTCTTCCTACACATCGATCTTAACATTCATATTTCTGCCAAATTCATCTTTGTTATACCTTGTTTCTTCTTTTCTAGCATTCACTTCACATTTAAATACTTGAATAAATATACAGAATGGATTTAGAATTTTATTGAAACCATTATATAAAGCAGACCTTGAAACCTTTCAAATAGACAATGACACGCGTAAACCGTGCGTGCAAACGCAAGTGCACGCGTCAAAGTAATATAGGCCTTTGTGAGGCCCGAGTCGAACTCAGGGACACTGAACTATCGGTAGACTACTACTAACTGTTCGCAATCAGCTAGACCAGTTAAAAAGGTTTTAAGAGTTGATTAAAAAGAAAAAGAAAACAAAAGAAAGCAAAACAATCGATTAAATGTTGAGTTTAATCAATTTAGATGAGAATCTTTAGGATTGCGGTTTCACCGCGGGTTCTCGTTGTATGAATTTTTCACATAATTAATCACATTCATCTCTCATTCCGGGCAGTGGCTTGTAGTCAGAATTGTTCACTGTCGTGATACAATTCACTACCTAAATCTAGGTCGGTTCCACCGTCGTAGTAACCTATACCCTAAACTAGGTGCATTAGAATCAACCTCTGGGTTTCCACCATTAACTGTACATCACCTTATTCAAAGAATTTATGAGTTAATGTGAATTTCGTCTCTTTTCAACCGTTAATTCTTCTTTCAAAGCAATTAAAGGCATTAGATTATCATTAGGGTGATCAAGCATAATGATATATTGGAGAAAACGAAATCATACCACGGATTTAAGAGACAAAATATGAATTACTATGATAAAAACGTCATACAATGATTACCCGGGTTACTCCCACTCCTAAAGACAAAGGGGATTAGCCCCGCATGTTCATCTCAGAGCAAGACATGGTGGAAGAAAGGGAAAACATGAAGAAAACGTGGATGAAGTGATGTAAACCCCTGAACGGAGAAGATCCAAGCGTTCCTCGACGTAGAATGCACAATCTACAGCCTTTCGGCGGTGGAAAACGACTTCTGCGGCTCTCGAAACGGTCGGGGCGTGCTTTCGGGCTCCGTTCTCCTCTCCAACTCTCCTTGGGATGTGTGCAACGACTAATGACGTGATAGATCGCTCCTGGCCGCCGTCATTAGGTATAAACACCAAATTAGATCATCGAAATATCACCACCGTTGGATTCGGGCCGATCTGGAACAAAAACTAATCTGACGGCGTCGATACCATCGACGCGGGTCGATGGTATCGACCCTTCGTGATATCGACAGGTTTCCTTTCTTCTCTGTCGTTCAGCCTGATGCAGACTCGATACCATCGACGTGGGTCGATGGTATCGACACCCTTAGGCGTCGGTTTTATCACCTTTCCGACACTGAAGCTGTAGAACGTCGATAGTATCGACTTTTGTGTCGATAGTATCGACCGACTGATCGCTGGCAACCTGAAGGTAGCTCGCTACCATCGACTTCCCAGTCGATGGTATCGACACTGCTTGGCTCCTTGCGGCTGTCTTGTGACTGTGTCGATACTATCGACGGATGTCGATGGTATCGACAACTGTATATATGCGTTTTTCCTAAAATTGCAAGACAAAACTAAATCAGCCAAGCTAACATGCGTCAATATGATCATTTATAATAAAAAAGATACAATATGCGAGATTTGATATAGAAAGAAGTTATAGACTAAAGTGAATGAATCATGTAATATTAACCACCAAAGTGACTAATAAACACATAAAACACATGTAAAATAAGTCTATAAAAGCGACTCAAAATCATCACATCAAACTCCCCTAAGCTCGAACATTGCTCGTCCTCGAGCAACAAAATTTTTAGAATAGAATTGCGAGGGTCAACTAAAGAACATATTATCACAACAGACTTTGCCATATGATCCCCGCCAGACATTCACATTCCGGCCCTTACTAACCACCGAATGATAATTACCCTCAAGGCGACAATGATCATCCATAAAAGATATCTACCTCTAAATTGATGAACACTATCACATAAGGCAGTTAACATAATCAAATCCTCCGGTTCAGGCTTGGTGTACCTTTGTGATCTTCTATATACGTTGCTCGTTTCCTACCTACCATCTAAATGGAAGCAACTCTCCTGGTATTAATGAGTGAGGAGATGATCACGGTGGCCTACCAATTCGAGCAACGGGTGGATGGAATAGGTGGCTGTGGAAGAAATGGAAGAACAATACAGTTTTAACATGCACAAATAACAATAATGACCTAAATGATGCATATGCAAATGAAAATGCCCTAATGCCTGCATTTGGGTGAAATGATGCATGTTCCTACTATCTCATCTAATGCGAGATAGAATATCTACAAGCTACATAGTGTGCTTATTCTTCCTCTTCATACGGGTGAGACAAGGTCTTTTCTCCCTCTAAAACCAGCCTCTTTTTTCTGTTTTTTTTTCAAGCCCTTCTATCTCAAATTGGCTAATGCAACATGTACAATATTTTTCAGAAATTTTTTCATTTCGGGCTTATTTTCACATAACTGTTATTCTTGAGGCATTACAACTTACCTTTAGAGAGTATAGAACGAATCACCCGCTTCTCTTATTTTTCAGAAGAAATAAAGCACAACTTGTCCTATATGCTCAAAAATATGTTAAAATGCAACTACATGAGATCAGTTATGCAACTATGATGACATGCACCCAAGAATGTGTGCATGCATGATTCATCTACACAACCAAAATTTTTTATGCAAAATCGAACACTAAAATGCAATCCTACCTAAATGCTATGCAATCAGAAGATGAAAACCGTAATGTGCTTCCAATTCTTATGGTGGAGTGTGAAAACAATGAGGTGGATAGATCACAAGATTAATTGCCCGAACCATTGGAAAATATTATATGTCCCTCCTTACTGACATGTGTAACAATTAAGAGGTTTCTCTCTTTTATTTCAGATTAAGGTCTCATTACCATTTGGTCAGTTTAGGCTCAAACAACCAATTCCGTCCACTCTTCGTGAATCATAGGAATGTACAATTGTGGTTTTCTATTTTAAAGTTGACAAACCCAATTATTTTCTTAAGTCATGTCCTCAAGGTTGAACAAAACAAGCTTGCAAAATCACTAAATTTTTTAAATTGACCCCTCAGATTCCCATGTGACAAACACAGAGATGACACATTACATTAGACATCCACAGATACCCTAGATAGAGTGTGGATCCTAAAAACTAAGAAAATTGCTAAAACAACAGGAAAGACAAATAATTGCTAAAAACTAAAAATAAAAGCTAGAAAAAGATAGAAGCTGTTCCATCTCCCCCCCAAGCTTGAAATCGACTATGGCCTCATAGTCAAAAACAACCTTAAAAGGTGGAACAGTGATACCGATCATTGGTCAGGTGGTGGCGGGTACTGCGGAGCGGTGGGGTCCCATGATGGATACTGCCCCTGAAAATTCGGATCATACGGGGGCATGGGCGGAGGTTGAGGATATCCCCCGAAGTAGTTCTGGCTCCAATAGTTGTCGTAAAAAGGTTGTTGCTGCATCTCCATCCTATGCAACCTGTCATGAATATTCTGTTGGTTGGCGAGGAGGCGCTCGTTCTCATAGATGGCCTGCTGGTTCACGAAAAGCCGGTTCGTGGTATCCTGAATACCGGCGAAAGAAGTAGTATGCTGCTGCTGGGTCTGCTGAATCTCCTGCAGCATTGAGTACATCCCCTGCATCGAATAGGCATCCTCTCCTTGTTGAGAGGGCTGAGGTGGCGGAGGCTGCGAAGAAGATGATGCACCCTGGTGGAAGCGGGGACGCTTCCGCGGTGCCACTCGTGAACGAAGAGGAGTAAAAGCCTCCTCTTCCTCTTCATGCTCGTCGCCGTCATCATTGTTGTCGTCATCCCCGTCTTCCTCTTCATCGGAGTCGTCGATGGCGATGATGGGCAACCGAAAATGCGGAGCTCCCTGGATGTCGAAGACGGGATCTGGCAGCGCACGCTCCTGGTACTTCTGGTTGACATGGCACTGTGCATAGGCCACGCCATCACGGAGTGTGAGAAGGTTGGAGTGGTGCAGGTGATGTAGGTTGACTTTGTTCCTGTTTGACAGTGGAGTGAGTTGGGAAAAATCCAACCCAAGGTAGATGGCCAACGGTGTGATAAGCCCCCCAAAGTGGATAGGAGCTTTCCTTGTACTCCTCTTCACAGCCAACACACGCGTCAAGAAAAACGCGCCCCAATTGCACTCCTCTCGCTTCAGCAACTTATATAAAAAGAACAAATCTGTCTCCTGAAATTTACTAAGCGAGAGATCGCCCCGAGCAAAAAGAGTTGTGCACAACATGCGATGCAGAATTCTCACAAACGGATGCTCAAAATCGGCGACGGCTGCGTTGTGGTAGCTGACAGACTTGCCTGGAGGCGCGGTCACCAGCTGGGCGAATATGTCATCATAGTCCGTCCGGTTGTCCGGCTTCCGGTGCTGGTCTCTCGCATGATTCCAGTTGTAAATGGAATTGAATTGCTGGAGGGTGAGATTGTAATTGTTGTTGTAGAGCCGGAAAGAAACGCAGCCCTTGATCCATTCCCGATCAGTGGCGATGAGGTCGTTCGGCACGACGCATATGTCCAGCGACGCCATGAACTCCGCCACGAGCTCTTTGTATGTCGGCCACTCACCGAAAAATGGTTGGCCGTTAGCGTGGAACTCCAACTCGTCGGGCCTCCTGCTCGTATGCTTGGTTGCCCCTGCAGGACGTAGGCGAGATTGACATTGAACCCAAGGTCGCGAACCATGGTCCGATCGACGTAGCGGGTTGGCTCGATCTTCCGCTTGAGCAATTCCTCATATGTCTTGCGTACTTCCGCCGACGGATGAACAATCCTCGGACGAGGAATGGATCCGGGTGGCGGAGGAACAAAAGTCGGGATCTCCATCGGTGCCGCCCTTGAAGAAGAAGCTCCCTCCGTATGCACCATCGTGAACAGACGAAGAATAGAGACGAAGAAGTGGAGCGCGATGAAGGTCGGAGAAGACGATCTCCGCTTGATCCAGAGTTCAGTGAAGATATCCCGATCCTTGGACGCTCGATGAAGGTCTCCGGTTGCACAGCGATGCTCAATGCACAAGTAGAGGGAAGAAGCTCTGAAGGTGTGAAGAGATTTGACAATCAACCCTCTTTTATAACTGAGTCCGTCGCTGCTGTGGACGACGGGGTGTCGATGGTATCGACACCTGTAGCACAATCCGGGTCTTCGCTAGTATCGACGGTTGTCGATTGCTTGATGTGGGGGCCCGGATCGATGACGCGTCGATACCATCGACACAGGTTGATGGTATCGACCCATCCCACGGATCGACTTCCTTGATGTAGCGACCGCCGTTGATTTCTTCTCGCGGATCGGTGACGTGTCGCGTCGATACCATCGACGGGGGTCGATGGTATCGACCCTTCATGGGTCAATCACCCTCGCGAGGCCCGGCCGCCGCTTTCTGACTATAGCCGGGTCGATACCATCGACAAGCCCGTCGATGGTATCGACATCACTGAGACAAAATCGTCTGTAAATCTTCAGAGATCTCGCGAGTATCGACATCCTAGTCGATACTATCGACCCCGATCTGCCTTTCTCTTCGGCGTCTCTGATGGTAGGTCGATACCATCGACGAGGCCGTCGATGGTATCGACTCAGAAAATTTTCTGCATTCGCCTACATGTACCCATGTCGCTACCATCGACATCATAGTCGATGGTATCGACTCTGCCTCAGCCCTGCACACTGAACAAACGATCAAGGTATCATTTTTACACTAAAAACAAAATTAAACCAAACTAACTTGTAAATGCGAAAGAAAATGGACGAAACTACCAATGGTTGGGTTGCCTCCCAAAAAGCGCCCTTATTTAACGTCTTAGGCTAGACAAAATCAAGCTTATCATCATAGAATTAAATGTCCGATTTCGATGCCGTGTCCGATGGCCCAGAAACAATTTTTTTTCGAAATTTCGCACTAAATTTTGATATTTACGGCCCTAACGATTTCGACGACCAAATAAGCGAATTAAATCATGAAAATTTACCAGGATGATCTAAACGCTAAGATCTACTCAAATATGCAATAATATTTCATATTGGATATTGGGGGGGGGTCTCCCACATTTGTAAGTGAAGGAAGCTGAACAATTTCGACAGAATTTCGATGGCAATTTCGATGGCAAAATGAAGGAATTAAGCTTTGAAATTCTGCAAACACAAAGTCTAGACATAAACATACTAGATTATATAATAAATCTATATGTTTAGAGGTTAGGGTGGGATCCATGTCTTGACGAGTGAGTGCACAAATGAACAGAATTGTCAAGTCCGTTAGACTGTAAACAACTTACAAACCCACAATTTACCACATAGACCTTAAAACTTACAGTTGCAAGTTACAAACTTACATGTTACAACTTATATAAGTCTAGTGTTAAAATTTAGTTAGGTTACATGGGTCATGTATACATAGATCAAAGAAAATGCATTATTTTTAAGTCATTTTATGTATAAATATGTGTAATAATAACAAATTTATTGTAGAATTGCAGACTTAATACTATTATTTCATAGATTCTCAAGTTTGTTTGTAGTTCATGTGATTTTCGAAAGAGAATCGCCAAAATACCTAACATGTAGCAACATCACTTTGAACTTTGTTATTTTTCATAGTATCTCTTCACATCTTTTAGAAGAGTGTAAACATAGAAAGAGGTATACATGGGCTAGGGATAGGGGAAACGTACCTTAGAATCAAAGAAAATAGCCTCTATAAGCAAAAGATACAAAGAGAATCGCCAAAATACCTAACATGTAGTGGCAACAGTCCTAGGAACAAATATCTCAAAATTTCTATCGAAATTTTGTGCCATTTTGTGAAATTATGGCCCAAATTGGGCCAAATTTGCACTGTTTTGCGAAATTTCGCACCTAAGTGCAAAATTTTAGCAAAATTTCTGCGAAATGACGTCCCATTCTCTGCGTACATGCGTTTCGATGTCCGATTGAAAAAAAATCGGAAATTTCGGTCGAAATTTCGCAATTTCGGTCGAAATTTCGCAATTTCGATCGAAATTTTGTACGATGCTTATCATGCATCCTTCAGTGCTATGAGTTTGACATCATGCACTTTCCTCGTGTAATCCTCACCAAAGTACAACTTCAACCTCTGTCCGTTGACCAGAAATGTCGTCTCTCCATCACGCACCAGGATGGCACCATGTGGCCGTACCTCCTCCACAATGAAAGGTCCACTCCACCGGGATTTCAATTTCCCGGGATGCAGCTTCAACCTCGAGTTGAACAATAGCACACGATCTCCCTTTTTGAAGACACGCAGTTGAATGTGTCGATCGTGAATGAGTTTTGTTCTCTCCTTGTAAATCCTCGAGTTTTCATAGGCGTTCATCCTCAGCTCATCTAGCTCATTGAGCTCTAGCATTCGTTTCTTCCCTGCCTCATCATAAGTCAAGTTAAGCTTCCTTAACGCCCAGTGCGCCTTATGCTCCAACTCTACCGGTAAATGGCAGGCCCGCCCATAAGCCAACCTAAAAGGCGTAGTGCCTATAGGTGTCTTAAATGCCGTCCTATACACCCATAAAACATCCGATAACAAAGTACTCCAGTTCTTTCTTATCGAAGCCACTGTGCACTCCAAAATTTGCTTGATTTCTCTATTGGACACCTCGACCTGCCCTTGTGTCTGCGGGTGGTACGGGGTACCAATATTGTGCTTTACCCCGTACTTTCTCAACAACGCAGCAAACTTTTGATTTTTGAAATGGGTGCCTCCATCACTGATAATCATCTTTGGCACACCAAATCTGCAGAAAATGTGATCTTTTACAAACCTGCACACTACAGCAGCATCATTAGTCCTTGTGGGTATTGCCTCTACCCACTTCGATACATAATCAACCGCCACTAAAATGTACAAATTAGAGTTCGAGGACACAAAGGGTCCCATAAAATCAATGCCCCACAGATCAAATACCTCAACTTCTTGAAACACGTTGAGGGGCATCTCCTGCCGCTTTGAAATATTACCTGCCCTTTGACAGGAATCGCATCTTCGCACATAGTCGTAGGCGTCCCGGAAGAGTGTAGGCCAATAAAGACCACTCTATAGCACCTTGGCCGCCGTTCTGGAGCTCGCATGATGACCACCAGTTGGTAGTGTATGACAATGACTAAGTACACTGTCATATTCTATCTCCGGTACACCTGCGCAAGACGCCGTCCCTGCATTGCTTCAACAAAATATGATTATCCCAGAAATAATATCTCAAAGAATGGAAAAATTTCTTTTTCTCTTGATATGTCCAATCATGTGGGATTATTTTACAGGCAAGATAATTAACAATATATGAAAACCATGGATCCTTGGATTTTACCGAAAGGATTTGCTCATCAGGGAATGTCTCGGTAATGGGTATATGAATGTTCTTCTCATCTACCCGTTCCAACCTAGACAAGTGGTCCCCAACCACATTCTCAATCCCCGCCTTATCTTTAATTTCAATGTCAAATTCTTGTAACAATAAGATCCACCTAATCAATCTAGGTTTGGCATCTTTCTTTTCCATCAAATATTTTATGGCGGCGTGGTCTGTCCATACCACAACTTTTGACCCTACTAGGTATTGCCGAAATTTTTCGAATGCAAAGACGACAGCGAGCAGTTCCTTTTCGGTTGTGGTGTAGTTAAGTTGTGCTTCGTTTAAAGTCTTGGATGCATAAAAAATCACAGCGGGTTTGTTTTCAAAACGTTGTCCTAGAACAGCCCCTACCGCAAAATTTGAAGCATCGCACATTAATTCAAAAGGTTTTGTCCAATCCGGCGTTTGAACAACCGGTGCAGAAATTAACTTCTCCTTGAGTACATTAAAAGCATTCAAACACTTCTCATTAAAGTCAAACATTGCATCTTTCTCAAGCAGTTCAGATAATGGTTTAACGATTTTCGAGAAATCTTCGATAAAGCGGCGATAAAATCCTGCGTGACCGAGAAAACTCCGTACCCCTTTAACCGAATTAGGTGGGGGTAATTTTGAAATAACCTCAATCTTAACTGGATCCACCTCCAGCCCCTTGCTAGACACTTTATGTCCAAGCACAATCCCTTCGCTAACCATCATATGACATTTTTCCCAGTCGAGAACTAAATACGTGTCCTCACATCGTTGTAAAACTTTATCCAAATTATACAAGCACTCATCAAAAGATGCGCCATTGACGGAAAAGTCGTCCATGAAGACCTCTAAACAACGCTCAACCATATCAGAGAAAATGGCCAGCATGCAGCGCTGAAAGGTCGCTGGTGTGTTGCACAAACCGAAAGGCATAAGGCGATATGCAAATGTTCCATAGGGGCAAGTGAAGGTAGACTTCTCTTGGTCCTTAGGATCAATGGAAATCTGATTGTAGCCGGAATAGCCGTCTAGAAAACAAAAATGCGATCGACTAGCTAGTCGCTCTAAAATTTGATCGATAAATGGAAGAGGAAAATGATCTTTTAATGTAGCAGAGTTCAATCGACGATAGTCAATACACACCCGCCACCCGGTTACCAATCGGGTCGTGACCGGCTCATTCAACAAGTTGTGAGTGACAGTGATCCCCCTCTTTTAGGGACCACCTGTATGGGGCTTACCCACGTCGAATCGGAGATAGCATAAATGATGCCTGCAGAAAGGAGCTTGATCACCTCCTTCTTGACGACCTCCATCATGCTTGGATTGAGTCTGCGCTGTGGCTGGATTACAGGTTTGGCTCATTCATCGAGCCGGATCTTGTGCTGGCAAAGTGTAGGGGAGATCCCCTTGATATCCGCGACTGATCACCCGAATGCTCCACGGTGGTTCTTCAGCACGATCATCAATTGATCCTCTTCATCGGTACTCAGATATGCCGAGATAATCACCGGTAGTTTCTCACCATTGGCTAAGAATGCATATTTTAAATGAGGCGGCAGTGGCTTCAATTCTAACTCTGGTGGACTGATCAAAGATGACTGAAGCGGTGATGGGAGGGGCCCAAGATCTTCATAATACTTGGCATAGTAGCACGGAAGCACTTGGATCATCTTGACACATTCTTGTAACGACTTGCTTCTCATCCAGTCATTCATTATATTTACAAGGCAAGTTGCAAGAGGCAGTTCTGGATATGCATCAAGGACAGAACTTGCTATTGCATCGTCTTCAGTAGAAAGAAGGTTTTCCTCCTCTTCATCATTTGGAAAACCCACAGCCTTGCAAAGAGAAACAACTTTGGTCTGTTCCATGATGTCTACAGCAAGTGTCCCCTTATCTACCTTGGTCATTACATGAGCCATATCTAGAAATGGCTTCCCTAGACAGAGAGAAATGTTCTGATCAAAATGTTTCACCATGCGACACTGTTCCTTTGCTTTTGATTGTGTCGTGTTTGGGGGCATAACCATTTCAAATCGGTCATCCGCGATTCCCAATGTCAAACGGCCTCGTCCCATCTCGAGTATCATATCTGCCGTAGCTTGGAAGGGTCTTCCGAGGAGCAACTCATTTTCTTGTTCATCTTGCATTTACATTACCACAAAATCTGCTAGAAATACAAACCTGTCAACTTTAACCAGAACATCCTCGCAAATACCATACGGCTTTACCACAAAATTATCCGCTAGCTGAATCGTCATGTTGCTATGTCTCGATTCTTTAAGTCCCAGCTTCTTGAAAGTAGAAAGAGACATCAAATTGATACTTGCCCCGGAATCACACAATGCTTCGCCGAATTTCACCTTACCAATGTAACATGAAATATTGAAGCAACCCAGATCTTGTCTTTTAGGTGGCAATGTGCCCATAATGAAGGCACTCACTTGCTCCTTAAGAACCACCACTTCAGTATCAGGAATCTTCCTCTTCTTTGTAATTATATCTTTAAGAAACTTGCCATAGGATGGTATCTGCTCTATTGCCTCTAGTAGCAGAATGTTGACAGAAAGTTTCCTAAAGCTATCTAGGAACTTCTTGAACTGAGCATCCACTTTCTTAGCCTTCAAACTGTTTGGATACGACATTGGGATTGTCTGTGCCCTTTGATGTGGCGGCACATATGGTGTCCTCTTCTGCGTCTCTTCCTCAGCAATGGGTTCTGGTGTGGCTTCCTCTACCACATCAGCTATCGGCTCTATGATTGTAACCTCCTCTGTGGCCTCACCTGTGGGTTCCGACTGGAGTGTGCTCGGTTCATCGGCCTTGGGGTTTAAAATCTTCTTACCACTCCGTAGCAGAATTGCCTTGGCTTGTTGGTTTCCTCCTGGAATGTTTGTATTTCCGGGAAAACCTTGTTGCGCTGGCTTTTTCAGATTTGCTATCTCAGTTGCCATCTGTGCCAACGATGTCTTTATAGTTCTCATCTGAGCCCCATGACTTTGTAAGGTCTGCCCAAATTGATTCATAAATTCTCCTTGTTGCTTAATCTGTTGGCCAAACGTGCTCATGAGTTCTTGATTCTGCTTGATTACTTGATTGAGCAATTCATTGCTCTTGTCTTCTGCCGACGGTTGTGGTTTTGCATCAGGGTCCTGCAAGAAATTGTTTGGGTCCTTCCATGAAAATTTCTTGTCTTTCCTCCAAGAATAGTCGTTTCTGTACCCCTGTTGCTGGCGCATAAATTTCACCTGTGCTTCATCATCAGATTCTGCATCTTCTTTTGTAAGTAATTTCTTGGCTAGAAGGTCCATCTTCTCATTTAGCTCTTTGATGGCCTTTGATTCACCTGCAACTCGAACCTGCTCTACCGTGTCTCTGTCGCCCCATGATTGCTTTTTGGCCATGTTCTTCAAAATCTCCCAACACCTTGTGCCTGTGTTGTTTAAGAAGAACCCCGAACCTGCTGCATCCAGGTTGCTTCTATCATGCTCAGAAAGAGCGAAGTAGAAAATCTTGACTTGTTTCTCCTTGTCAAGCCCATGATGTGGGCACCTCCTCAGCATTATTTGGAAACGTTCCCAAGTCTCAGAATACGTCTCCCCGACTTTCTGGCTGAAATTGTAGATCTTCCGTACCAGATCGTTGGTTTTCTTTGGTGGAAAGAATCTCTCGAAGAAGACCTCGATCATTTGATCCCAAGTTTCGACAGTCTCATCATCTAGGTTATGCAACCATTCACGTGCATTACCTGCAAGAGAGCTGGGAAACAACTTCAAATACAGTCTCTTGTGGAAACTTGTCTATCTTGATCATATCGCAATTTTCCACAAATGTGCTGATGTGTGCAACTGGGTCCTCATTCTTCAACCCGTGAAATGATTGAGACTTGACCAAGTTTATCAGTGTCGGGTCAATCTTATAAGTTGGAATGTTGATTGTCTGCTTCTTTATTGGTCCCTTTGATGCTGACGAGGAAGAAGCTTTTATCTTCTCCCAGATTGTCTGTTCTTCAGCCATAGCTTCTGCTTCAAAGTCTGAATCTATATCCTCAGGCTGATCGTGAATATTGTTCTCTTCGTCGTCTGGTCCCAATGGTGGAACCTCTGGTGATGGCTGTGTAGTCTGTGCTACGCGTCCTCGCAATGCACTAGTACCTGCAAAGTAATAAATTTGGTTCAGTACAGTACTAGACAATTGCTAGGTATGACGGATAAACAATGAATTTAAAAAATGATAATAAAAAAAATGTGGCCTAGAGTGGCCGCTTGCAGCACTCGTAGTGCCGACAATTGCCGCGTCCCCGGTAGCGACGCCAAAAACTTGACACGCGTAAACCGTGCGTGCAAACGCAAGTGCACGCGTCAATGTAATATATGCCTTTGTGAGGCCCGAGTCGAACTCAGGGACACTGAACTATTGGTAGGCTACTACTAACTGTTCGCAATCAGCTAGACTAGTTAAAAATGTTTTAAGAGTTGATTAAAATGAAAAAGAAAACAAAAGAAAGCAAAACAATCGATTAAATGTTGTTTAATCAATTTAGATGGGAATCTTTAGGATTGCGGTTTCACCGCGGGTTCTCGTTGTATGAATTTTCACATAATTAATCACATTCATCTCTCATTCCGGGCAGTGGCCTGTAGTCAGAATTGTTCACTGTCGTGATACAATTCACTACCTAAATCTAGGTCGGTTCCACCGTCGTAGTAACCTATACCCTAAACTAGGTGCATTAGAATCAACCTCTGGGTTTCCACCATTAACCGTACATCACCTTGTTCAAGGAATTTATGAGTTAATGTGAATTTCGTCTCTTTTCAACCGTTAATTCTTCTTTCAAAGCAATTAAAGGCATTAGATTATCATTAGGGTGATCAAGCATAATGATATATTGGAGAAAATGAAATCATACCACGGATTTAAGAGACAAAATATGAATTACTATGATAAAAACGTCATACAACGATTACCTGGGTTACTCCCGATCCTAAAGACAAAGGGGATTAGCCCCGCATGTTCATCTCAGAGCAAGACATGGTGGAAGAAAGGGAAAACATGAAGAAAACGTGGATGAAGTGATGTAAACCCCTGAACGGAGAAGATCCAAGCGTTCCTCGACGTAGAATGCACAATCTACAGC
The DNA here is from genome assembly GCA_963693085.1 of Alisma plantago-aquatica. Classification (NCBI taxonomy): domain Eukaryota; kingdom Viridiplantae; phylum Streptophyta; class Magnoliopsida; order Alismatales; family Alismataceae; genus Alisma; species Alisma plantago-aquatica. The sequence continues at coordinate 808,720,959 of OY856409.1, forward strand.
CTTTCGGCGGTGGAAAACGACTTCTGCGGCTCTCGAAACGGTCGGGGCGTGCTTTCGGGCTCCGTTCTCCTCTCCAACTCTCCTTGGGATGTGTGCAGCGGCTAATGACGTGATAGATCGCTCCTGGCCGCCGTCATTAGGTATAAACACCAAATTAGATCATCGAAATATCACCACCGTTGGATTCGGGCCGATCTGGAACAAAAACTAATCTGACGGCGTCGATACCATCGACGCGGGTCGATGGTATCGACTCTTCGTGATATCGGCAGGTTTCCTTTCTTCTCTGTCGTTCAGCCTGATGCAGACTCGATACCATCGACGCGGGTCGATGGTATCGACACCCTTAGGCGTCGATTTTATCACCTTTCCGACACTGAAGCTGTAGAACGTCGATAGTATCGACTTTTGTGTCGATAGTATCGACCGGCTGATCGCTGGCAACCTGAAGGTAGCTCGCTACCATCGACTTCCCAGTCGATGGTATCGACACTACTTGGCTCCTTGCGGCTGTCTGTCTGTGACTGTGTCGATACTATCGACGGATGTCGATGGTATCGACAGCTATATATATGCGTTTTTCCTGAAATTGCAAGACAACCAAATCAGCCAAGCTAACATGCGTCAATATGATCATTTATAATAAAAAAGATACAATATGCGAGATTTGATATAGAAAGAAGTTATAGACTAAAGTGAATGAATCATGCAATATTAACCACCAAAGTGACTAATAAACACATAAAACACATGTAAAATAAGTCTATAAAAGCGACTCAAAATCATCGCATCAGACAACATAAGTAATCTTTGGCAAAAGGTTTATAAAGTTGTTCGAATGTCATGCCAACATATGACGGGTTGAATAATCAGCCAACCGAAGATATCGGCAGTCACAATGTTCGTCGTGGAGCTTCACTGCCTGCCTTTCACTTATAATCTGCCAATTGGATAAATATTGGCTGTAAACTTAATTTTAGGAACGAACTAAGAGAGAATAAGAGAATAGAGGTACAAGTTCCACAAGGAAATGCAAATTACTGATCTTGAACAAGAGATAGTAGACGCAAGAGTAAGTGATGTGCTTTATACTATTTATGTTTTATTCAGTTATATATATCTTTTTTCTTCCTATAATGGTCTGTTTGTGAGTCTTGAATGTCTTCTATTGTGTATTTGTTTATTATGGATGCATATTTGCCTTTTTCTGTTATACTTTGTATAGTGTGGTCATTTTGACTCTGCTGTTGTGACGCTTTATTTGAAAATTTCTGCAGTTCTTAATCCCTGCGTTTTTTTACATTGATTGTAGATTTAAGAGGCCAGATTTTCCTTTGATGTTTTCTGGTGCATCTTCATTGCTGGGATGGTAAGCATGACTCCTTGCTATCTACCTGCAATATGCTGACAGTTTTGTGATTGTTTTCACTATCATACTGATCGGAATCTAATTCTTGCACTTAACACTACTTTGAGAAGGTCGCCATACGCTCAGTGTTATGGAGGACATCAGTTTGGCGTTTGGGCTGGTCAACTTGGTGATGGCCGTGCAATTACTCTTGGAGAGATTTTGAACTCAAAAGGGGAGAGATGGGAGCTCCAACTGAAGGGTGCAGGAAAGACTCCTTATAGCAGATTTGCTGACGGCCTTGCTGTTCTGAGGAGTAGCATCCGTGAGTTTCTCTGTAGTGAAGCAATGAATGGCCTAGGAATTCCCACAACTCGAGCTCTCTGTCTTGTTACAACTGGAAAACTTGTCATGCGTGACATGTTTTATGAGTATGCTCTTTGTCAAAATATATTTGAATTCTTTCTACTCTACAACTTATATAAGTGACAATTTTTATGCCATCTTTATTTTATAATCTAATTCTTTCATATCATTTAATGTATGGAAATCGAACCAGAATAGTTTTTGTTGAGTGTGAGCTGTTTGTGCTGATTTTTTTTCTGTGCTTGGGGGGTGGTAACTTCAAGGGGACATATTTGTGCTACTTGCAAATTTCTTTTCCCTTTTTTCACGGCTACCTGAAGAAATATAGCCTCTTGTTTCTGGTTTTATTATATTGTTTGTAATCTAAGAAGCACTTAGACTCCAAAATAGGTGCTGTACCCTTGGATACGTCTGGGTACGTATTGAATATTTTCCCATACCTACCCTGATTTTGGTTGACTTTTTGAAAAGTGCATACTTCGTGGATACATCTTGGATACTTTGTGGACACGGCCCGGCCCGATCCGACCCATTTATATAGAGATGCATACATAAATATGATTCGTCTATCATTATGTGCCTATTGTTACTAATGATACTGTAAAATAATAAGTGGGGGACATTACAAGTCCTATCCTTATATAGGATAACAAAGGAGGACATTTACAAAACTAAGCTATATGGGATAAAAGACAAGAGAGTAAAACATAGAGAACACACAATATAACAGAATATAACACAAAACACTAAATATGTTAGCACTCCCCTCAAGCTTGTCCAGCATGCTGATAAATCTTGTCTTTGGCAGTGATTTGGTAAAAATGTCAACAAGTTGATCCTCAGTCCTGACATAAGGACTGGATATGCGTCTAGACATTATAGATGGATGAAGGACTTAGTAAATTGATTTATTTGGAAAACAAGGAGATGTGAGGGTAGGAGAGGTCAAACTAACATGATTGTAGCCAGCCTTACCCTATGGTTGCACCCTTATATGGTGAAAACAAGATCATGTAAAACCAAGGAACGAGGTATTTGATATCGATGCCATTTCAACAATGTGGAAATAGGTGTCAAAATTGACGTCAAAATGACATTTTGGTGGATGCAGTCCTCGTTTCAACGTCAAAATTGACGTCAAAATGAACGAATTGAATCATGAAATTTTACTGGTGTAATCTTTGCATCTAAAAGCATAGCAATGTAAAGAAACTGGCTAGGTATTTACTAGTATACTGACGCAATTTCGATGAATGCAATCCTTAGTGTTTCAATGTCAAAATTGACGTCAAACTGAACGAATTAAATCATGAAATTTACAGGTGTAATTTTGCATCTAAAAGCATGGCAATATAAAAGAACTGGCCTATGACGCCTCTCTCTTGGGGTTTGTAGGATTTTGATGACAAGGTGTATGAATTAAGTTTTGAGATTTTACTAGCATAATTCATAAACTTACATACACATACACAACAACATCACAACTTAGATACGTGGGTGTCATCCCCAATGCTTTGCTGGGGTTGATATTTAACAATTGTTAGACTATCAATTTAACACTGACTAAGTGACTAACAATCAAATTACCAATTAACATTGCAAATAACATAAAAAACTTGTGTACATAAGTTACTTATAACCCATAAGACTCTTGTAGCCAAGTAAAAATAAGTTACATCAGTTATGAGTGTTGTGTCGGTTCTCCCCTACCATATGATCTTCTTCACCATAGAGTATGGTTGATATGGTTGACATAGTGCTCCCTGGTCATGTAAACTCTATGCGCTTAAACATCACGTACTCCTTGTGTACTTCTGGTTTCGCAAATTGCATCACCTAAATCTCTGGGTAGAATTCTTGGAAAGATTTATTTTCATTTTTAGAAATTGTCCTACACGGTGGAGGGATTGGAGCTGTGACCATGCCTGGCCATGGGGAATTTTCAAATGGATGGGACATTATGAGAAAGAGGATCACAGCCACCTGACCACCAGCCCATCTTCCCCCCATCATCAGAGTACATTTGTGAACTAAAATTGTAAGCTCTAAGGGGCCCATTGATGTTTGTACTATATGTATATCCTACATGATGCAGAGTGCTCACACTGCTCTTCCCGTGCTTGCGGTTCATATGAATCATATCCATAATATCCATGACCATGTGAGTATGGATGTGGTTGTCCGAAATGTACAAAGAATTGATAACAAAAGGATATTGAGATCGCATACCAAAAATACTCATGCTCCCAATTAAATCAATAAGATCAGATTGATAATCACTATAATCTTGTGGATCATAAGTTTTTTCAGCCGATGGTAGTGTCTATCTTGTGGAAGAACAAGCGTAGCACTAGAAACCTGAGGGCATTCATTAACCTTGTGATCAATAGGCGGAGGATTTATGCAGACCGCTCACTAACTCCATTATTATCATCGCCACCTCATCGGGCATAGATTTCAGACGTATATAGTTTTTGAATAAGAATTACGTACGCTAGTAGCAAACTTTTCTTGCACTACTCTATTAATTTCTATATCAATTTAACATGCTCAGGTCGAGCTTAAGTCTTCTAGGTGGGGTTCGATTTCTCTATTCTTCATCAAGGTTAACATCGGAAGCTTCTTCAAATTGTTCTTCTACATATGGACGTGGACAACCCGAAAGATTAAGAACGAGATGACATATCTCATTCGTCCATTCCTGTGACGGATCTTCCAATTTATCAATATCTATGCCTCTTTGTCTGGATGGATTGGATGTATATGTAGTGTCAATGCGATCGTGGACTGCAACAAAATCCACTTCCGTATAGTTGGCATCTCGTATAGCTTTAACCCTCAATCGGTTGTTGTAGACTTGTAGTGAATGTAAGTCAGATCTCTCAGCTTGTTTGCCCCCAAATGTTCCTTCTTTTTTGAGTGTATTGAATCCAACATGATTTATTCTGTCACAAAAAAATTCTTTGAGGAAGGATGTGGACAACCACTTCCCTTAGTTATCAAGGTGCCCGCCTAGCGTCTAGGCTTAAGGCAGGCCGCCTCAAACTGGGCGCCTAGCCCGTGGGTGACCTAAGTGACCGCCTAAGCCCTTTTAGCCCCAAATTAAGCCACTTCAAGGCGAATTTAGCATACATTAGGTGTGTTTTCAATCAAGTTCAGTCATTTATGATTGAAATGGGTCCAATTTATCCCATATGAGGTCAAGGGGAAATTATGTCTGATTTGGGGGAAATAGGTCTAATTTGGGGGAATTAGGTCTGATTTGGCCATGTAAGGCCTCATAAAGATCAATATAGGGAAAATTAGAGCTTGCTAGGTTTGCTTAGGTCATGTTATGGAAAATTAGGTTTGATTTTAGGCCAGATTATGTCAAATTTAAGCAAATTAGCTCTAATTTGGCTAAAACTACTATGATTTGGGCAAAATGGGTCTTGATTTGATGAGATTAGGTCTGATTTGGCGAAATTAGATCTTATTTAGGTCAACATATGGAAAATTTGGGGAAGTTAGGTATGATTGGGTCATAATACGCAAAATTAGATTTGATTTAGGCCAAATCATGTAAAATTTGGGCACATTAGGTCTAATTGGGTGAAAACAAGTATGATATGAAGGAAATAGTTCTAACTTAGGAATATTAGGTCCGATTTAGCCAAATTTGGTCTCATTTAGGTCAATATATGAAAAATTTAGGGAAATTGGGTCTGATTGGGCCAAGTTATACAAAATTTGTTGACTTGAGAGTTATACATTGACCATATTTTAATAATGACTTAACCATTCCATTCATATGTATCTAATATGTTTGTTTAAGATTGATTTTAGGCATTAGGTACATGAAAATGATCAAATTCACCAAACCCTAGCCTGTCCAAGTTCAAGTCAAAAGCATTGCAAATGCACTTTTGTGGAAAACACTCCAAACCACCTTAGAATATTTTTGTAATCATTTGTATTGATGATATGACTTGTAACTAAGATGAGAAAAAATCAGGGACACTTAATTCCATTGTTTGATCACTTAAAAATCATTTTGGAAAATTTGTCACATTAATTTTATCAGTCGAGTTTGAATCTCGACCAATCAGTGATGGATTTTTGGAAATGATTGGATCGGTCGAGTTGTACACTCACAGAACTCGACGAACCAACTTTCTAACCAAAGTTGATTTTAGCTGATTGGTCGAGTTGCCCGAAGACAAACTCGACCGATAGTTTGAAAATTGACTTTGTCGGATAGTGGATCGGTCGAGTTACCTTTATTGAAACTCAACCAAATACACTGTACGAAAAACACAAAAAGAATGATTCCAACAGTTGGAGAGTTGTTAGACACGAAAATAGATCCGTTGCAAGCTGTAAAATGACTATTTTTTGTTCTTAAGTGATCTCACACTCAAAGGAACACCCCCAACTATAAATAGGACCCCTTGGAGTTGATTCCAAGATTGCTCATTCATGCTATCCTTGATCCTTGCTATAGTTGAGTGTGCTAAACCCCTTTGAGCCCCTTTCTCTCTCTCATTTACAAAACATTTCATGATTATGAGTGAGTTAGGCATGTTGTAAAGCTCTCCATCTTTCCATCTTCCCGATCCTCTTTCTCAAAGAGCAAAGACTGAAGTGATCTTCTCCGAGTGAAGGAGTTGCTGTTCTTCTTCAAGGCTGAGGAAGATGTGAAGATCTTCTCGAAGTGAAGGAGAAGGACAAGGCGGAAGATCCAAGGAGCTTGGTGGGTAAATCCTCAAGGCTGAAGACGTGTTGCAAGGAGGAGATGTCCTAGGAGAAGGAATCGAGCTGCTTGCAAGAGTGGGAAAGACCTGTTGTGAGGTAGAAGACTAGATTCTGGATAGGTAAGTCCTTGGATGTAAGGTGGTCTTCTTGTATCTCTTATAATGGAATATAAGTATACGTGGTTGCAAAGTCCTGGAAGTTGACCTCTCTAGGTAGTGGACTGACGGTCTCCTAGTTTGGAGATTGGAACAACTCTAAACACCTTGTCCAAGTGTTTGTAACTCATCCTTAAAGCAATACCAGAACCTCAGTCTATTTCTCCTATTCGAGCTTGGGGAGTTTTCAATCTCTCTCATCCTTGCTATGCTTGTTTAGATAGGACCACAAATTCACTTTTAACATTTGGTTTCAATTGATATAATTTGAAGGTCTAACTATTCTTATGCAAATTTTGAAGCTCTATTCACCACCCTCTAGAGCCCTAGATCCAACAAAATTAGGTCTGGTTTAGGCCAAATTAGGGTCAACTAGGTCAAATGAGATCAAATTTGGATCAGATGAGTTCGAATTAGTGCCAATCAGTTCTAGTTTAGGTCATATTAGGTGTGATTTAGCCGAAATTCTATGTAATACTGTGTAATAATATCATTATTTAACATTTACATGTATGCAAATATAAATGTAAATATCAAAAAACCATCACTGTTTATAAAAAAATTAGAACGCCTAGAGATGCCTGGGCGTCCTCTCAGTAATGCCTAGCGCCTGGCCGCCTTAACAACTAGCCACTTCCCTCAGATGAGGGACACATGTTACATTCTACACCCACAACTCACAAGGATCATCCGAACTACATTTGGATGTTCACGGTATTGCCACAACTGCATAAAGGATTTAAAATATTAGATGATGAAACAAGAATGTGTTACACAGTTACACTTACACAAACCAAAGACCTAATATTCAAATAATACATCATCTAGTACTACCCATGGTTGTATAGGCGGCTAGGTGACCAGGCAGCCTAGGCACCCAGGCGGAGGCCCATGTGTTTCCAGACATTTTGTTATATATATTATTTAGTGGATATATGTTCAATTTATGAATTAATACGATCCCTACATATATGAATATACATTATATATAGAAAATGTTGGATGAATAAATACAAATCAGTAAATAAACAAGTACAAATCAGTAGATAAATAAATACAAATCGGTAGATAAATAATACAAACCAGTGCTCAGTAGATAGATAAATACAAAATAGTAGATAAGTAAATACAAATTAGTATATAAATAAATACAAATCGGTAGACAAATAAATATAAATCAGTAGATGAATAAATTATTTCAAAATCAGTAGAGAAATAAATATCGAATACAAATCCCAAATTTCAAATAAATAGATGAGGCAGCAACAATAGTTGATGAGTAGTTGTTGATGGTGGGTTAATTTAGGGATTCTATATGAATATACATTATGAACACAAAATAGTGGATAAACCAATACAAATCAGTAAATAAATAAATACAAATCAGTGAATAAATAAATATCAATCAGCAGATAAATAAATACAAACCAGTACTCAGTAGATAAATAAATACAAAATAGTAGATAAATAAATACAAATCGGTAGACAAATAAATATAAATCAGTAGATGAATAAATAATTTAAAATCAGTAGAGAAATAATTATTGAATACAGATCCCAAATTTCAAATAAATAGATGAGGCAGCAACAATAGTTGATGAGTAGTTGTTGATGGTGGGTTAGATTGGGGATTCTATATGAATATACATTATGAATACAAAATAGCGGATAAACCAATACAAATCAGTGAATAAATAAATACAAATAAATACAAATCAGTGAATAAATAAATATCAATCAGCAGATAAATAAATACAAACCAGTACTCAGTAGATAAATAAATACAAAATAGTAGATAAATAAATACAAATCGGTAGACAAATAAATATAAATCAGTAGATGAATAAATAATTTCAAAATCAGTAGAAAAATAAATGCCTAACCCGCCTGGGTACACTGAATGTACTGGGCACCTGGCTTTAGAGGACCCAAGGGCCGCCTGGGCGGCCGCCATTACAACACACTACTACCACATGCTCTTTTGTGGAGGAAATCAATTTTGTAACTGCATCGAAGCTCAATTTCAGCAAATATTGGAACCTTGGATTTAGACGAAATGTTGTGACCAACTAAGAAAAATTACGTACGAGAATTCTACTCAAACACTTTTGCTAATTGCTATAGAACTGTTGAAAGCATCTAAGTAGTAAGCCCCCCCTCCTCCTCTTCAAGATGACTCCTATTCCGACTTCCCCGGAGCCTCCGGTAGCACAAGCACAGCCGAGACAGCGACGGATTCTTTGCCCCCGCGTGGATGGAGCGACAGAAGTATTGTGACTCTTTTTCGGGACTGGACCAACCGGCAGCGAAAGAACTTAGAAAAAAAAATACTATTAGGCTACGAGTTATATATTTATACATGCTTTATGCAATGGATACAAAAGCATGTTGGTCCAACACTTTTCTATGTTTTCCATGTACTGTGCATTGGAGTTTAGGAGCCACTTTCTTGATATTATCCACCATTATTTGCATTGCATCATACAACTATGGCATGGTTGCAACTTTATCACCATCTACCGGCTTCAATACTTTTGACAATGAGATTATTCTTTGTGACACCTTTGTAACCTTCTCCGGAAAGGCTGATTGGCAATCCGTTCTTTAGTTCTTCTACCAATCAGGGTGTTGTGCTCCTTCATGGAGGTCTACTCTATGCCATTGACAAGTTTCATAAGTCTATCACTTTTCAACTAAAATGAATGTAAGACTAGACAATTTATGGCAAATCTGGTTCTCCTTGGTCTAAATATGTGAGAACCCGTTACACTAAACGAGATTACTTAGAACATAAAACACAATCAATCACTAATTAATCACATACAAAAAAATATGGGTAAATTAAAACCGATTTCAACAACAACACCCGTTAAAAAACATTTGCATAAGAGCCCAACATCTTTCTTGTATCCATACTATGCCAAGAATTTGATACAAATTGGTCTATCGCCTTAACCACAACATATATACACATGAGAATAATATTTGTATATGCCACACAAACAAATATTATCATGCTAACAAAATTCCGATTCGTTTGAAACACCATATACAAACTTTTCCTGCCTGGATCTGAGAGTACATGGATGACTCTAGGACACACTAGACATCTAATCATCTTTCTCAAAGATTCATTACTGTAGTTCCTCTTTACTTCCACGGTTTTGTTGTCGTCACTGCCGATTACCTAAAAAGATGTGGCGAACCACAAGGGTGAGACCCATGTCCCAGCAAGAGATATAACCTCCAACAACGCTTATTGATTATAACATTTTAAATAGTAGATAACAAAGTAGTTGGAGTATTTAATAATCAATTGAACAGATTGAACAATTCAAGTATGCTAAATAGATTAAGCAATTAATCTTAGCAACAAGTATGATCATCAATGCATATATAGATAACAAATAAATCAATTTCTTTGGATAGATATCTACTCAAATATCATCAAATTGCATCTAATTACAATCATTATCATTAATCTGACTATCATCATATTCCTTACTAACAGCACAAGCAATCTAGTAGCATAAGCATCCCTAACATCATGAATATGTCTAGTAACATAACATGGCTATCAATATTGACATCTCAAATAAAGAGAACAGATCTATATCATAGAACTAACATCATAGCACAATTAACTGCATATGCATGATTAGCAGTTTAAGCATTTATAATTACATAGGCATGGCTAGCAATATTAAACATAGCTAGCAGCATCATCTTAGCCATCAATGTCCGTATATTTGACAACATAAGCATGCTTACAACATGAGTATAACTACAACATAAGCATATCTATTGACTCTTATTGTACTATACATGATCTCAATGAAAAGAAAGCAAACAAGGGTTATCATCCAATATGAAGTGTTGTGTATAACCCTAAACAAATATGCTACACGGCTGTCTTACATCTTTTATTATGCCTTGGAGAATTTGAATCGTACCATCCAAAGTCCAACCGACCCCTGCGAAGGCTATTCGGTTCCGTACAAGATCTAGGAGTGCCGGTATCCTAAGATCTCTTCCCCTCGTCAGTACGAGTAAAAAGGTAGTGACATATCACTCAAAGCTGCCACCACAATGACATATAGTCAAGCTGCTAACCACTAGTCCGCCCTTGGTACAGGCCACGACACTAGAAACCAGGGTATACAAAACCCTCTAATCCGAGGTACAACCGTAGTTGTCCTCAATCACATCAGATGTATGAGGCATGACCATAGCCATCCTCCACAACCTGCATTGTGGATGACAAGGATATATCCTCAACTTGCCACCCCCACATACTTAATAGTATGCGCTCCGAGTTTCCCTTAGGAATACTCGTTTCACTATCCAACAAATTCTGACACTGAAGATGGCTCTACGACACATGTCACTACATGATTAGAGTTGCACTTGATTAGTTATGCCAATTGGGTGAATTGAGGCTGCATCAAACAAGTGGACATACAAACCCTAATTCACCTCTAGCAAGCATATAAATATCACAACTTCAAAAGATATAAAACGTGTGAAACATAATTTCTCATCTTATCATCACATGGTACTATTCACTTGCCATTCATGAGACTACACTAGTCATCATGCTATCACAAGATGTAAATCCTTTTCACAATATCACAGAGTATCAACCCTTATCAACACAAGATGATTACACCTCATTCAGGGCTCAACCATGCCCAAAGGTAATTGAGACCATCATACTATCACATGATATAAATCCTTTTCACAATATCACAGGGTATCAACCCTTATCAACACAAGAGGATTACACCTCATTCAGGGCTCAACCATGCCCAATGGTCATTAAGACCATCATACTATTCCCTGCAAGATCATCATTATTTTTGCATGCCTTGTAACAAGGTTCAACAACATCACTTACATATAATACACCAGATCAAAACAATATTGCATTAATGAGCTAGGAGATATTCATAAACAATCATAGCATGGGTTATATTAACATTAAGAACATTCCTTTATTAACACCTTCAAAAAAAAAAGAACATTCCTTTATTACATCAACATGCAAGGAATCTAGATATGATTAACCCTCATCATATTCATAATGCACATGTTTAGCATAAGAAAATATCAACCATGTGGCTATGATAACCACCAATTAACACATTAAGGTTATGATCATATTAAGGATGTTATTTCACCATCATGCCATCATATAAGAAGGTTCAACATGAATACTCATCTTTATCTATTTGCATTAGAGTTAGGCTCAACACGATAAATTATATTAATGTTACTAATCAACACTCATACCCAAATCCTAACTCACGACATCCCCATTGGATCATGGATGCATAAGGTGAAGCATCACCATCACATTCCATATTATTCTCAAGTATGAACCCACACATAAATCAAGGTGTAACCATCGGGTGATAGCATACTAGGGTTTCAACAACAATAAGAGAGCACTCTATGATTGTATTAATTATTCAAGGACTATTCATACCCAATTACCATCATTTAGTTATATTAAAGCTAGGTATAACAAGCTATACCTCATTAGGGTTACATATCAACACAACATGATTATCATCCCTTCTATTCATATGAGTGAATAGGTAAGACTACCTTATTAAGGGTAACCCTCCATTTGTTCCATCATCATTCAACCCATAAGTAAACACCTTGGATAAACCACTAATGAAGTCCTTGATTTGTTCTCTAAAAAGAGTCACCATCTAACCCTAGACATCCCTTGATTAACAACACAAAAAGTTCCATTGAGAGTAGGGTAAAACCCACAATCGACTGTTCATTTAAAACAAAACCATCCATTGTCAACAAGTAAGCTCCTTAAGTTGATCATATAAATAAAACCATCTAAATCACATTATTAGGACCAACATATTGCATTAGCCATCATTCCACTTTATTGGAGGAATAGACATTAGATCTTGACCATTGGGTCAAGTTCATATGTTAAAACCATCAATTACAGTATAGGTCCGACCATTGCATCAAGTGACCCAAGAAACCATTGGTCTAAGGCTTAATTGATGCTACAACTATGTGATCAACTCACTATAGGTTTTGGAGATCTGATCCACCATCATTAGTGATCATTAAGTCACCATAGGTTGTTAGATCAACACTATATTCATTAATCAACATCAAATATCAAACTAATATCACCATTGATTGATAGCATCATTATGGTACTTAGTTGTTAATCACTAGGCTTCTAATTAGGCCAAAACCTGACCTAAGGGGTGAACGTAAGTTGACACCGTTGGTCACCACCATCAGTTATCATGAAGACAACACCCTCAGTTGTTGCAATGGTACCACCATCGAGTCATGTGTTTATAGAAGAAATCAGCTTTAAACCTGAAAATTGACCATTGGTTGATAGGTGCTTAGCACCATAGGTTGTCAAACCAACCTGATCTAAGTCATATTATACCTTAGGAATAACGTACACATAATCACAGGTTCATATAGAATTGAAATCAGAACAGGGAACATTATAAAAATTAAAATCCAAGTCAAACATAGCTTTTCAGTGCATGGATCATCATTTTCAAGCAAAAACATGAGCTAGAAAGCTTATGGTAAGCAATAAACGTGGAGCAAATTATAAAACTTGACTCTAATTAGAAGATAAACTCCCAAACAAAAGAAAACACGAGCAGGTAGGGTAGGAAATCCAAGCATAAGCTGTGAACTCGTCCATCTAGCACCTTTCTTCATCAAATGAGCAAACCCTAAGCATAAGGAGCATGAAGGGTAGGGTTTTAGAGCTTTAGAGCAATTTCTACCATGGAACAGTTCCAACCTGGAGAAAGGTAGGAGGAAGAATAACAAAGAAATAAATGGAGGAAAGAAGGGGATTCTAACTCTTTTAGGTAAAGATCACTAGAAGGAAGCTTTTCAAACCCTAAAAGGAAGTCAATTGCAACCCTAGAGCTTTTTCCCAAGAAGATCCCCTCTTTCTTCTTCCTTGGACAAGAAATTCTGTACAACACAGAGGGAGAACGAGGTTTGTAGGAGGGAAGTGGTAGAGAGCAAATGGCTCGTTTGGGTGCTTAGGGATAAGTATATGAAACTTTAAGATAAAAAAAAAGAAAAAGTTAAAGTTCTAGTATCTTTCCAAGTGTCCATGGCCTTAAACTATTAAGAATATACAAGCACACACAAGAAGCTCCCCCACCGTCCATAGAGACATGGTTATCCCTTGTTTCTTGAATTTCCAAGCAAAACAAATAATTCATTAGTTGATAGCTACTAAAGGTAGCTCATCCATGAAGGGGTAAACACTAAAATACCCTTGGAGAAAACACCTTCAAACCAAGGTTTAAATAGACGTCCCATGGCTCAACAAGCTCAAGAATGATGAGAGAATATCCAAGGAACATAATGCAAGTGATAAATTGCAAAGAAAACCTCTCAATTGGGTAAATTGCAGAAAAGTCCAAAATGTGCATAAAATTGCATAACTTGCTTAAACAATGTCCAAATTGGACCAAATTTGAAACTTAAGCTTGTCTTATGATTTCAAAACACATCACAAGGCTAGATTAGGGTTATAGGAATTCAATTATGATAATTAAGCTTATTCAACTCATTAAGTAAGTTTAGGGGCCTTACAAAATAGATCGCCTTCGTAGTACTCCAGTAGTCTCTTTGCATTCAAACAAAAGGAATGGTTGCATATGAAACTCGTAATCGATCTAACATTAGCTGCAACAGATTTGTTGTAATCAATTGTGCCCATGTCCTTTAGAATCTGACCAATACAATGGGCCATGGCGCCTAGTAGATTGGATGTTTCTTCATGTTGACAAGTGTGTGGGACGTTGTAATTGTTGTTGTTGTTATTGTTATGTACACCCCTGTCCTATATATATAGGAGAGGAGGCAATTACAAGGAAACAGACTAAACCCTAACGGGCTAGGGCAAACGGGCCCATGTACATAATACACTAATTAACCAATTAACTACATAGTCTAATACTTTTTAACACTTCATTGTTCTATGCCCGATCTTCTTGAAATTACTAACATTATCAATCACACCACAAACTGCAGTTTCAGTGCCAATACCATGCTTTAATATGTTTGTAATCTCTGATTTCATCGGAAGCATCAACAAAATTGAGAAATATAGTCGATCCACAACAATGTGTAAGAAAGCAAATTATATGCTTCATGTTCCCACCACTCCACCCATCACACATGAGTGTAACACCATATTCAACTTATGATGACTTTTATTGGTATGCAATTTATCCGAGTAGCTCCTTATGTTTGGGAAGATATTTGTTCACAAATTCATATGTTGTACTTGCCCCCTACCAGACTTCCCTATCACATCTACCATATGTGACATGTTCTGGTATACCTTGAGCAAAGAACTTGCCTACTACCTTTCCAATCTTCTCTTTTGCCCCGATAAATATTACTTTAAGGTTTTTTTTCCTAGCATCAAAGTTTGTAACTCATCAATATTTTATAATTGGTGCTAGCAGAATAAAAAAGTACATCAATAGTGCCTTTCTTTATTTTGTGTTGAGTAGGTTTATTTTCTTCATCGTCTAGGTCAACAACAAGAACATCTGCAACCCCACTGCTTCCACTTGCATTCGAAGATCCAAATCTTCTCATTGTTCGAGCTGTCTTCTCCCCATTTCACTCACTTTTGCGAGATTCTCTGTACCCCTATCCCCGTAACGCCTACTATGTAATATGATCAATCAAGCCTATCGCTGATTGCACGCCCGTTGTGTTGATTTCACCCATGTCCGCTACAAAATCAAAGATTGAAACTTCCAGGAAGAAACTCGCATTCTGTACTTGAATAGAATGGACTCCTTCCCTAATGTGACATTGTCTACGGGCTTGCTTTTTTGCCTAAGAGAAGTCGGGACACCCTTCTCTTCTTATCTTAACATATTTCCTTGTGAAAACAAGACATGTCCTTGACTAGATGAAGGATAGCGAGCCCAACTTATGGGTGGGAACGCTACCTATATGCTTAATAGAAGCTCCACATACGCTTTTGAAAAGAATGCTTGCTACTCGTTCGTCATTCATGTACGATGAGCGTTGTATCACACCCTGGATGATATATCATATCATCGTCGTACTCACATGTGGGACTTACATTGAAGAGTGTTATTGTCTAAGCCTATTCAACCTACTTCAATTCATTTTATTTGTCTTTCTTTGCACCCATCAACTTCTTGAAGCCACTCCCTAACACTTTGGGGACACTTTAGGCACATGACAACATTTTTGTCACTAGGTATGTGACGTTTGAATCTAGTGATGCCTCTCCACCAATTACTTTCTGACAGTAGTGGCAAGCCACCTTTCCTTAGCCCCATGTAGAATTGTATTGATTTCATTCAAAATCAACATCCTTCGTTGTGGCCTTGAACCTAGCACTGTTACTGTTGCTTGAACTAGAAGGCTTGCTTCTTAAAAGGCAACATTGAAAAAGATAGACAAACAAACATAAATGTATGTGTAATTACATACAATACTACAACATGTAACCAATTAAGTAAATACAATACAATCATGACAATTATACAATACTATATAAGAGTATAACACTTATATGTATTATAAAACCAAACACAATATTTTAAATTTTCTTAAATGGAGTTTTTTTGAAGACGAAGTCTGAACTTTTTTTAGAATGATATAAAATTGTATTTAATGACTGAATCACATTTTAAAAGGCCACATATTAATAACTCAACTAATATAACTTTTAACACACTCAAACATATAAAAAAAATTGACGTTGGATTTTTATTATATTGAAGCAATTTCTATAAATAAAAATACATATTTTGACTATATTTTTGCTTTTATATATTCATAGTATCTTTAGTAGAATTTCTTCTACTAAACCTAAATTAAATAACTAATTGTAGTTATTGTATCATCAACAAGGTTGTCTAGGTGGCTAGGCGGTGCCCTCCAAGGCAAGGGGGGCTGGTTGCCTAGGCGGTCTTGGCATTTTTGGCTTGTATTTTTTGTATTATTTTAGTTGAATTTCTATAAATATACTTTGATATAGTTACATACATGTATGCTTTAAGAAATTAATATATAATACTTTTCTCTAATCTTAGCCAACTCTAAGTTCCCAAAATTCACATCTCAAGTGGCCTATATTAGACTTAACTTGTCATGATCGGTCAAGAGCGAATTTATTCTAAATGAGACTGAACCTTCCCCAATTAGACTAAATTAGATGTAACTTGCCCTGATGTGCCCTGACATGGACTAATTTGGCTGCACTAGACTTAATTTGACCTAATTAGACCTTATTTGACCTAAATGTAGATATAATTTGACCAAATCCAACCCCAAAACCACTTATGTTACTCTAATTCGGACCAAATGTAAGCTAGTTTCCCCTTAAAATATCTTAATTTAGGAATAAAAGGCCCTACCCGCCCACATTGACCACTAGAGGAGCTTGGTGCCTAGTTTTGAGACTATCTTGTAGCGGGTAGCCGGGCGCCCAAACAACTATGATTATTAGTATAATCATGAAATAGTAGTAATTAGTGTAGTAATTAGGTAAATATGTAATTAGCATTAAACATACCAACTTTGGAGTAAATTTAGGTTTTGGGGGTATTTGGTGCATTTAAAATCACTTGGAGGTGAAATTACGAGAAATGAGATGACGAGGTTGGAAATGCTTGGAAATGAAAGAAATTACAAAACGAACCTTGATTGGTATGATTTGAGCTCCAGTCTTTAAAACTGCCCAAGATCTCCTCCTTTCTCTTCTGCAAACTGCAGCAACAAGGCAACTCATGCAGTCTGTTGATAAAGCGGGTGGTGTACCCTATACTGCCTTGTATGGGTGGGTAAGTGGTTCATTTTGCACCAAAATGGTTTTGGTGAAATACCCGCCAAGATACCAAAATATGTGAGACCAATGGCATGCTCGCCTGATTTAGTATCTAATCCTACAGAAATCGGCGTATTAGGTAAAATACCCCCGAACCGTTGAAATCTCTTTCCTTCTTATATATGTACAGCGGCCTACTTGTAAGTGTGAGAAAAGGTGAGGGACCTATGTGTAAAGTATGTAAAGGCTCTTGCATATAAATATACAAGCACCTTGACTCCAAATGTGAAACACAAGTCGAGGGTTTCTTCCATTCTTTGCTCTTGTACACAACTACTTCTCAGGTTTATATCGAGATTTTTCCTTTTTCAATCTGACTTGATGATCAACTGTTCAAAAGTCCGTCTGTACCCGGAAAGTTTCTGCTGCTACCAAGACAGATCACTCCCATGTCCTCCTACAGTACCCGGACAGAAACCACCACAATGCGCAATCAGTGTTCTCATATGCCCTGCATATGCCTATGCGGCCCTCAGCCGCTCCGCATATAATTATGCAGTGCTATTTTTGGACATGGACCGAATATGCGGCCGCTTAGGCCCCACATTTAATTTGCTGACTTAGGTAAAAAAAAAAATAAAACCTCAAATAAAATCAACCAAATAAAATGACTTCTATATAGTTGGTTTTAGATCAGATATTGAAATTTGCTACCTCAGAAACAATTCTATTTTGAATCAGTGGTGCAAAATATATTATTACATTTTACAATTGTCAATGTTTCATTATGCTCTTTCCTTTGCTCTTTTTTCTCTCTTCTATTTTGCTCTAAGATTAGAACATGTTGCACTTGTAATAGTTCTTATTTTGTCTTGTATAAAAGGGGAATCATTGCAGATATTAATTAGATATGAGATTTTCTTTTACATAGTATCACATTTGTGTGCTGCCTAGAGAGTAATTTATATTCCGTATGACTTTTTCTTCTCTATTTATTACTGACATGATTTCTTCATACCATTTTGATGTTTTGATTTTGTTTCTGATGTTCTTTTTCTATTTCTATTTTGAACTACCATGTGTTGTGTTACTGTGGTTATTCTTATTGTGTTCATTCAATAAATGTTTCTATGAACTTCATGTGTTAGTGTGTTGTGCTACTTGTATATTCTAGTACATTATATAAACTTAGGGTTTTGTTGAATGATTTTTCTTCTTGATGATTGGAAAATATGTGTTTCTTCTTCCATGATGTAATGATCTGTTGGTACGTTTTGGGCTATTAGGCTACAAATCTAGATAGTATGAAATTTATGATTGTGATTATATTTTTTAAATTAAATATATGTATAATATATATAATTGATAAAAAAATTAAAAAACGCATATGCCCTGCTTATGCTCCCGCATTCCGCTTATACTCTGATGCGGTACCCTGACCGAACGCATACCGCATAACGCATTTCAGAACATTGTGCGCAATAGAAGAGGTCGACCGCGTTGATACTCCAACAACCGGGCAACATTTACTGTTCTCAGCGTGCTTGTCCGGGTCCAAGAGTGTGGTGCAGTTGCATGGACTCTGTGATTAGTACTCTTTAAAGCGCGTCTGCTGCAGTGTGTAGTCAGTGTGAATTTTGTGCCGAACCTTTTATCAAACTCAGCGCATTTGCCTGGGTCACAGAACGTGGCGTAGGCGGCGTGGACTCTGCGAAAAATCTCTAGGAAGCAGATTTTGCTACGGCTCATCGTAGGTGGCCCGGGCATTGTGACGAGCCCTCTGGAATCTGATGCGACACATTGTGAGGAAGACGGTGACTAGGGGGGGAGGGAGGGAGCAGGGGAGACAGATGAGACAGTCATGCTGTTCGTGTTTCTCATTGGGTCTAACCGGGCTGCATCACACAAATTGGGTCTAGACCCAGGATCCCCACTTCAGCCCCACATGTCAGCTTAGAACCATTTGACCCATTACATTTGGGCCTGATCACATTGGGTCTTGCAGGGTATGGGTCTAATGGGGACAATTGCCATCCCTGCAGCATCACTTCTCCATGTTTGCTTATTTGGATGCTTTGTCTGCCTGACACTTGGTATATGGGGTGCAAAATGTCCCATTACGCTGTCTAGTTACGAAGTGCAGTTGTTGCTATATCTAAACTTCTTTTACTGCAGTATCAGCCGCTGTCATAGTTCTAGTATTCTGGACGTTCTTGAATACAAATTCTTGATTGATAGGAATAATTTATGTTTTAAAGTATTAATACTCTGTTTTTTATACCATGAGTTGTTCATGTTAGCAAGCTTTTTAAATTTCACCACGCAATCTACCTCTGTACATTCAATATCTCGCACTCTTGGGACTTGAATGATTATGTATTGTCATCTATGGTGAATGAAGCTGTAAATTCTGTTCTAATGTTTCATTTGAAGAGGAATTTCTGTCTTGAGGTTCCAAATTTCCCTGAGCTACCATCTATAATAAACAAGAGGTTTTTCACATGATCTAATTTATGTATATATATGTATGTATGTATGTATGTATGTATGTATGTATATATATATATATATATATATATATATATATATATATATATATATATATAGAGAGAGAGAGAGAGAGAGAGAGAGAGAGGCTAGAATACACTCGAGTGTATTCGGAGCAGAATACACTCAAGCAGTTTTCCATGATGCAATATTTTTTTCAAAAATCTAATCCGTTGATCTTCTTCAACATCTTGTGAATAGCTCATATGCAAAATTTGAGCACATTTGGACATTTATAGGTCATGTTATAAAGACCGCAAAAATTATGCATTTCAAATTAGTTTCGCGCGTCGATTTTGTTGCCCTTGGATGAGTGACTTTACTCATCCAAATGGGCTCAAAATTTGTATGTAGCCTAGTTATAGTATGACGGTGAAGATCAATGGTTTACATTTTGCAAAAGATAGTCTTGATATGCAAACACACTTGAGTGTATTCGTGCGATCTGTACACTCGAGTGTATTCTAGCCTGACTCTCTCTCTCTCTCTCTCTCCCCCCCCCCCTCTCTCTCTCTCTATATATATATATATATGTTGATTTTGTCAGTATTTTTAAAATTTTCCTGAATAGTTGAGCGTACTTTTTATTGAGCTTGACCAGATTCCCTGACCTTCTCACATGGTTTTAGCACCCAAAAATTCTCTGGTGACACATTCAATCAATTTTGCATTGGACATTCAACAATTTCAATTCTTTCAGTATAATTTAATTTTGTTTGAAATGACCACCGATAAAGTTACTGTTGTGTTTTTTTAAGTTATTTCTAGTAAACGCTTGCATTGCTAATTAATGCTGTTATAAGTGTAGACGTATAAGGGACCCGTTTATATTCAATATTCATATAAAACCAAGGAAGCATGGACGCGTTTCTAGACACGGACACGGGGCACGGGACACGACGATTTTCTAAAATATAGGACACGGACACAGCGCTGATGAGGGCTGTTTTTTCTCTCTAATATATACATATGTGAGTGTATAATGCATGTATGTATAATACTATATGAATATGAATGCAAAGGTGTATTTATGTGTAGTACAAACAATATGAAGTCGACAAATAAACCTGCTGCCGTTTTAGGCAACTACATAAGATTTTCAGAATGAATAAACACTGATTTAATTAGTTTATTAGACCAAAATGTGATTCATGATATAGAACTCATCTTGGATTTTGCATTTTGGGACGCTTTTTAAGACATTTTATTTGTAATTTTGATTAGATCTTGTTGTGTTATATGTTCTCAATCACAAGAACACTTAGAAGTGACTGTATTTCCAGAATCTACACTCTGAAACAGGTTACTACTGGAGCAATTGCTGCACAAAGTGTTCGGGGAGTGTCCGGGCCGTGTTTTGTTGTGTCCAAGTGTAAAAAAGACCAAAATGGATAGGACACGGCATAACTGTGTCCAAAACGTTTTGAGCGGTGTCCAGGAAGTGTCCGTGTCTGAAATGTGTCCGACACGGACACGGCAGCTGTACAGAAGTGTCCGTGCTTCTTAGTATAAAACATTCATCATCATCATCATCATCTAAGCCTCAATCCCAACTATGTTGGGGTCGGCTACATGGATCCTTCGTTTCCATTCAGCTCTATCATGGGCCATATTCTGATTGAGATGTAGAGATTCAAAATCTCTCTTTATAAGCTCATCCCTTGTTAAGAAGGAAAAATGCTCTACTATGATACTAGTGCTATTTAGAACCAAAATCAACGTTTATGCATTTAGATTCATTCATCTAAAAAACATATTAAGAGAGAGTAAACTGATGCTTTGGATGGGAAAAATACAATTACCTCTACAAAAGACTACTGAAAGCAGTACCATCGTTTTACGAAAGGTTGGCTAATATGACAACCCCCTGGCCATTTTGTTGCTCGAGTGGCTTGCCAAGTGAACAACAAAAGCTTTTTGTTATTTGCAACGGCGAATATAATGTAAATCTACTTCGGTTAATCAAATATTCTTCTTAAAGAATAAAAGATGATGGCATAGGTTTACTTATAAGAATCCATTATATGCAGTGGCAATCCAAAGGACGAACCGGGTGCCATTGTTTGCCGGGTTGCCCAATCTTTCCTTCGGTTTGGTTCATATCAGATTCATGCTTCTAGAGACAAGGAGGATTTTGATATTGTACGCCAGTTGGCTAACTACACTATAAGGCATCACTTCCCACATCTTGACAAGTTGAATGGAAGTGAGACAACAACACTTTCTGCAGGCCCAGAAGGTCCCAAGGTGGTGGATTTGACTTCAAATAAATATGCAGGTGAGAGATTGTAACTCTCTTGATGAATTTTCACAAAGATCGATAGTTCAGCGTTAATCTATCTTTGGTGTGCTTTTAAACGGTTCAGCTTGGTCCGTTGAAGTTGCGGAGAGAACAGCTTCTCTAGTAGCTCAGTGGCAGGGGGTTGGCTTTACTCATGGTGTGCTAAATACTGATAACATGAGCGTCTTAGGCCTGACAATTGATTATGGACCTTTTGGGTTTTTGGATGCTTTTGATCCCAAATTTACTCCAAACACTACCGATCTTCCTGGAAGAAGATACTGTTTTGCTAATCAGCCGGATATTGGTTTATGGAATATCGCACAATTTGTAACTACGTTGGCAGCTGCTGATCTGATAAGCAAAGAGGAGGCGGATTATTCTATGGAAAGGTTTACAACATTGACGTTTAGTTTCATATTTCTTTGGATTTGGTTATAATCTGTTTAAATGATGCTGATACTATTTGATCTTTTGTTGCAGATATGGTACCAGATTTATGGATGACTACAGGTCTACCATGACCCGCAAGCTGGGGCTGCCCAAGTATAACAAAGACCTGATTGGGAAGCTTCTTAATAATTTGGCAGTTGATAAAGTTGATTACACAAACTTCTTTCGAGCTCTTTCCAATGTCCCAGCTGATGCCAGTATTTCAGATGATAAGCTTCTTGTTCCACTTAAATCTGTCTTGCTGGATATTGGCCAGGAAAGAAAGGACGCATGGATCAGTTGGGTGAAAACATACATTGAAGAGGTAATTCACCTAGTCAAGGCTATGAGCCTTAGCAAATCACCTTGTTAATGGTGTGCTAATTTTTGGTTTTTTCAACTTAATGCTTGGTCTCTTATTTCAATCTAATCACTGCATTATTGTCAGTTGGTGGCTGGTGGTGTTAACGATAATGAGAGAAAGGCTGCTATGAACTTGGTGAATCCGAAATATATTCTTCGAAATTACCTATGTCAAAGTGCCATTGACGCTGCTGAACTTGGTGACTACAGTGAAGTACGCAGGCTACTCAAGTTAATGCAGAAGCCATATGATGAACAGGAAGGCATGGAGAAATATGCACGGCTGCCTCCTGCTTGGGCTTACCGACCTGGTGTATGCATGCTTTCATGTTCTTCTTGAATCGAGTGACAAAATCTCGTCATAAGTTTTCTGAAACAATTGTTGATGATTTTGTAACAGTAAATAAAATCTCATTCTGTTTTGGTAGATATGCAAGTTTTCTTGAGTTTTTCCCGTTGTTGTATTCCGTTTTATTATAGTGGTTCCTTGAGCGGCAGAAATTGGTAGATGTAAAAGCTCTTGACAAATTGTTAATATAATATTGCAGCAGGACATGATATTTTGTCAGTGATTTAATAGAACAATATAAAACATTTCCATTATATCAGAAAAACCACTTTCTATGATCTTGTCCATAGTCTGGAATCTTATATATCGACTTATTTGTCTGCTGTCTTTCAACTTGATCATTATATTGACGAGAAAAATGCTTGCAAAGCAGGTTTTTCTTTTATCTCTACTTGTTTGTTATTTCCTGGGTTGCTTAAAGTCCTAGCATTTGGGGGAAAATAAATATTCTCTTGGGATCATTTCACGACAGAAAACTAGGTTGGAGAGGCAATGGAGGCTTTTGATGTTCACCTATGAAAAATAAGTTGAAAGAGGCTGACACTCGGCGTTGTTTGGAAAGGGATGTAACTGGAGTAGAACTGGATTAGCCTTATCTCCTTGTGCCAAATGGGGTTGTGTGGATCAAAACTGGATTATGGTTGATGTTAGCACACATGGAATCCTATAGCCAAGATGTCCCCCTCCCTATCTGCCGTTGGATTGGACTTCTACCACGGATTAGGCCTAGCTTTTTTTAGGGTATTTGGTGTTAGTCGCCAATCGGTTGCCCTTAGGAATAGATGCAAATCACTCCTCCCTCGACTCCCAATAGCCCCTTTCTTCTCCCTGGCTCTCCCCTTTTCCTGCTCTCGCAACTGCTTCATGCTGCTAGCTCCCCATTTCCTCCACTGTTGGTTTGGTGGGTTGCTATGGTTGCAATACCAACAACATTTGTTTTGTATCTTCTTGACTCGCATTTGTTTCTTGATGGATTGTTTCTATTCAAAATCCTAACTTATGGCGGTAGATAGGGTCTTGTGTATTGTGCCAACCTTACTGTAGTCTGCCTTGTGCTTGTGCTGTTGCTTCCCTCGTTGTATTGCCTGCCAGACCAATATTGAGCTAGCTTTCAAAAGGAGAAGGGAGCAAGCTAGTTATAAGAGTGAAATTTTACTTTGCATTTTCTATTATTAATGTGTCTTGTATTTGAGTTGGATATAGCCTATGGATTTGCCTTGCACCTAGTTTTGGATATCGTCTTCTTCCTCGCGACTGTGCTTCACTGCTCGTTCTTATCCAATGCTCTCTCTATTATCTTCCCCACAACTCGTTTTTGCGATGATGAGACTTCATTGTGAGTTCCCTTCATGTGTCCGAGGCCTACTGCACCATTTTGCTCTGGTCATTAATTTGCTTATTGAAGTTTGCTCTGGTGCCGGTGTTGGGTATTTGTTTTCCTTCCGCATGCCTATTTTATGCTTAGTTATTAATTCACATTGAACTTTTACACTTATATCTTACAAAATAGTTATGTTCTTTTGTATTTTCCATATCTGTTATCATTTTGCACTGTAAATTTATTTCTGATACACGAGATAGTTCAACCACAATCTAATGAGGTTTGAGATGATCTGAAATGTATGTGTACTGTGGTTGTTTAACTAGAATTCTTGTTGCTTTGTTTTTTATGTGGATGCCATTATCACACAATAGTTTGGACAATTTGGCATGCATTTGATTATTTATTTAAGCATTGATTTGGAATGCTTTTTTTAGGTTTAGTTTTAAGGTTTGCTTGGATGCATTTATTTGGGATAATTTTTAGGTTTAGCTTTCTTGTGTTGATATTTAGGACTGCTATGTGCCCTGTTTTTTACTTAGTTAGACACGTTCAATCCTTATTCTCCATCTACTATTAGATATGTTGTTTGATTTGTTTTTTGCATACTTTATTAGTAGACTGCATTAGGTAAGCCTACTTGATTTTAATGTAGTGGCATTAGTGTCTTCAATACACACTTAATTGGACAATTTATCTTGCATTAGGCTTTCTATTTGTTATGAGGTCTGAGACACTAATTTGCGAAGTATTTTTCAGGTTTAGGTTAAAGTTTAGGTTTGGTTTTAGGCTTAGGTATATTTGGGATGCATTTTAGATGGGGTTTATGTGCATGATATTCATACATGTTATGTGCTGCGGTTTGTACTTAATTAGTTATATTCAGCCAATATTGTCCAAATGGGCGTACCATGTTATTAGTGTGTGTGAATAACATTGAGACATCTCATGTAATTATCATAACTACCTGTTTGTGGACTTAATTTTAGGCTTGTTATCGGTGTGTGTGTGTGCATAACATTATGACACTTCATGTGTCCTAATGTTTACATGGGAGGCACATGAATTCAAATTTGTCCAACATGTACTAATTAAAATCTTCCTACCTTACATTTTAGGTTGGGTTTATGTGCATGATATTCATACATGTTATGTGCTGCGGTTTGTACTTAATTAGTTATATTCAGTCAATATTGTCCAAATGGGCGTACCATGTTATTAGTGTGTGTGAAAATAACATTGAGACATCTCATGTAATTATCATAACTACCTGTTTGTGGACTTAATTTTAGGCTTGTTATCGGTGTGTGTGTGTGTGTGTGTGTGCATAACATTATGACACCTCATGTGTCCTAATGTTTACATGGGAGGCACATGAATTCAAATTTGTCCAACATGTACTAATTAAAATCTTTCTACCTTACATTTTTGTGTTGGCAATGTCATGTGGTCTTTTAGTTATGCTAAGATCTAGCTACCAAATAAGACTGCATTTGATGATATCATTCCTAGTTGATATTAATGTCAGCCACATCATTATTAATATGCTAGTTGCTATGTTTTCTACATATTTTACAAACTCTAGTACCTTGTAGGATAGTTGTTATGGTTGTTAGTGTGTGTGCATAACATTCATACTTCTCATGTGCCTCAAATGTTTACATGAAGAGGCACATGGGTTTAAAATTGGCCAAATTGTATGTTAATTTAAGTCTTCCTATTGCATTCATATTCTCCCATGCAAATTTAAGTATTCCAACTTTGCATTTATAAGTTGGTAGTTTTAATTTATCTTTCATTTATGCTAAATTTAGCTACTGAATCTAGCTACATTTGAGGGTATCATCTCTAGTTGATAGTTATGTTAGTGGCATCATTGTTAATCTGCTACTAGTAATCTTGTCTACACATTTTGTAGACTTAATTATCTTGTATGTTAGTGGCTATGTAAATTTGTGTGTCATGGTTGTTAGTGTGTGTGCATAACATTCAAACCTCCCACGTGCCTTGGTCTTCACATGATGAGGTACATGGATTCAAATTGGCTAGGCTCTCTGCTAATTTAAATCATCCTACCTTGCATTTATATGTTGGTAGTGTCAATTTTACTTTCAATTATGCTAAATTTTGATGTTGATTCATGTTACATAGGGGATGTTGTGCATAGTTGATTCTGATGTCAGTGACATTTATGCTTACATACCATGTTGGTTTCTATTTGGGTATAATTTATGATAATTTTATCCTTGAATGATATGGTGTTGTGAAACATATTTTGTTCGAAAGGAACATGTTGACACCACCACAATATTGCTACCCTCTTCAATAGCCTGTTATAGGGTTATTTTGAACCCAAGTTTATTTTTATGTGTTGCTTGTCTAATTTTTGATATCGAAAACTATCTGTTATAACCCCAATTTTTAGGTTTATATGGATTGAAATGCAATTTTCCTAATAAAATGTATGATTATGAAATTGTATGATTCATGTGTAATGAGTGGATTTCTTTGGTAGTATTTCCTTTACATATTAAGTTAGTGAGTCCAAGATGATAAAAAGAGAAAGAAAATTGAAGGAAATCAAATAATGCATAAATAAGAAAAGAAATTGAGATAATAATGAAAATATGAGAAATGTGTGGAAAGATGTATGATTGAATCATCATGGATGAGATTTTGAATCCACAAGGTTTCTAATGGTAAAAGGAATCCAAATAAAGAGAATACAAGAGTAAGAGAGAGAAAATATGTATAAAATATGCTTTATTAAATGATAACTTACATATGAAGAAAGTCTCTCATACTTTCAAATTTCAGTACCAACCTTTACACATAATTAATTAAAGTCATTAAGGACTTTCCTTCAAAATTTGGTATTAATTGGACATGTGGTTTGGACATTTGGTATTAATTAAAGTCTGATTCTTCTTGCAATTCAAAAAGGATATAAAGATATCATCTTTAATGGTTTAATTAGTGAAAAACCCTAAGAATTGATGATAATTAGGTCTAATAATGTTCTTTGGATGTTATGAGAAAATATTAACCTACTGTTAATAAAAGAGAGAATTAGGTCTAAAAAGATAATCTTTATGCATAATTGGCCTAATTTAGTGTTCCATGTACATGAATATGCATTAATGGGCCTAGAAACCCTAATTTTGATAATTATGATTTTTAATGGTTTTAATTGTGAAAATCCTTGAATAAGACAAATATATGTTGTTACAAATCCAATTTGAGTATAAAAGATCCTTAATGTGGATAATTTGAGTAATTAGGGTTATTATGAGTAGAAAGCTATTTTAGGGTTTGTTGACCTAAAAAGGATAAAGTTTGAGAAATTGATCTAAGAAGCCCTAATGAATCTTTATGAGACTTAGAAACCTTGGAAAGGTGTCCCAAGTCAATAAGGAGTTGTTTGGGGTATGATTGTGACAATTAGACATTATACTTGTTTTTGGGATCAATGTTTGCTTGATTGGTTGCTTGTCTTGCTTGATTGGACATCTTGATTGGATTGGATATCTTGCTTGTATTTGAGACTCCAAGTTAGGTATGTGGTTACACTTATAACTAATCACTATAATTTCACAGTGATTTCTGAGGTTTTATCAGTTGCTTAGAAATAGGTGCTTGGTTGTCTTTTATTTCATGCAACTGTAAAGTGACTATAACTATCACCATAATATATGTGCATGACTAGCTTAGATCCTAGTCCTCCTCTGTAGCTTTGATGATGATGAGATGGATGACCTAGTACATGGTCTACCCTTGGGGTAGGATCATCAAGTTATCATGAGTCGATGTGTTGGTGTCACGCCCCAATCTCACATTAACCACAAACCACAAGATTAGGACGCAACAGGATGGGATTTACACATAAGCCAACCACTCTTCACTTTTAAAAACATTTTAAAGATATTAATAGGAAAATCTGATTTATGCTGTCAAATGAAACTAAACAAACTGCGGAAGCATCTTTATTAACTGACTAGCAATATAAACAAAGTCTACAACATATTACACTGCATTGTTCAACATAAAATTAAACATAACAGTTAATTTACATCTTGTACACATTCTCTCTCTCACTCACACCTTGTCCCGAAGATCAAGGGGAATGGACTAAGAGACCTCTAACTAGACTAACTACAAACCTTTTATCTACTAAGCGTTAGGATGATACGATCCTTCCGACTCCTGTTGCTGATGCTGACCTGAAAATGTTTGAGTAGAGGGGTGAGCCTACTCGCTCAGTGAATAACATTTCACTTAGCTATCAATAAACAACTCGTCAGGTTTAATAACTGAAAATAAACAGGTATACAGTTTAAGCAGAGCAATTCTATTGACATAGCAGATGTTCAGATAATAATCATATTCCTATGCATCATCAGGTGTTTCAAGTAGAAAGACAGTTATATAAATTTACTGTGATCCTAATTGCTTTTTCATCCATTTTATTTTTATGCCCTAAATATATGCAGTGTACTCTGCATATAAGGATCCGCAACAAGTCCATGCTACGGCCCCACCGTACAAGACTCAGCGACACACCCGGGGGGTGCTAAGTCTGACTACTCGTCCTGGTCTGCACAGGACACAGGCTCTTCGGCCTCCTCGCACAACCACGTGTGCACTCGACTCCTCCTTAAACCTGAGTACACCGACGGAGAGTCACAGGGCTACCTTCGCGACACAAGCACGAATGGTGTTAGATAACCGTGTTTTCTGGTGAAATCGCAGTGCCATTGTGACACAAGCACAATTTTTGTTAGACACTGCCCTTTTTCTCTTTCCTCGTTTGTCCGCGACACAAGCACGGATGATGTTGCAACACGGGTTTCACCCCAAAGCTGCAGATACCACTTAGGGGTTCTACGGTGTTAGGGCATCTAAGTCTATACTTGATTAAACAATAACATAAATATCACATTATAACTGTAAAACACAGAATTTCCTCTTTCTCATCATTCTTATTACACAATTCAAGTTCCAATGAACTTATTATACTATTACTGAAGCAATTAGACATTTAAAATGAGTTAAATAATGATTTCTAAATGAATTGCCACTCACCACTTGAAACTCGGCCGATCCCTATGGAACTCGGCCGACCGTTTCCCTGGTTCTGAAACTCGGTCGAACAAATCTCGGCCGACCAACAGGAAACTCGGCCGATCCCCTGGGGAACTCGGCCGACCAGCTCACCGCTTGAAAAACCTACAAAGAAAACTCGGCCGATCAGGACCAAACTCGGCCGACCAAATCCCTGTTCGTTTATCTAATTAGGAAACTCGGCCGATCCAAGATCAAAACTCGGCCGATCAGAAAACGCTGCACAAAAGCCCTAAATAAGAACTCGGCCGACCGAATTGGAACTCGGCCGAACCGCATACAGGCAGAACACAAAAACGGCCTGCAGAAGTCGATTTCTCTCGAATCGACGGACAAACTTCGAGCAAACATCGCGAAACGATCACAAACGATGTATATGACTAATCCGCACCTGAAGGGAAGAAGAAAACAAGCTGGGGCTGCACCGTGCACCCCAATTCCTTGATCGCTTTTCTTGCAAACGCAACTCCAGCTGCAAATTTGCTTCGAATCGATGGAGATGATGATCTACGGAGGAATGGGACGATCTGCAGCGACTGATCGGAGCAAAACGGAGCTCCGACGCCTTTCCCTCCTCAGCTCCTCCTCTCTTTCTCTCTCTTTCTCTCTCGCAGGAACAGAACGCAGGAGCGTTCTCTTGTTTCTGTGAAAATGAAACGAGAAAGGAAGAGAAGAAGGATAAGGAAGAAAACTTAGGGGCCAAATCGCAAAGTTTCAAACTTTTGAAAATTACAATCGGGTCCCTAAAAGCCTAAAAACTAGCAACTTTTGACTCGAAGGTCGGATTCGAACGATTTCTCAGGCAACGCTTCAAGCGTAAGATACTACACGCTTTAGAAGCTAGAAAACATACTAAGCACATATCATGTCCATTTAAACATTATTAACAAAAACAGGCTTATAACTTAACACATCAGCTAAACACATGCTGAACAACTTACTTACGGGATAAGCTCGACGCGGGTCGTAACAATTCCTCTTACCCTTATAAGAATTTCGTCCTCGAAATTCCTAGAAGAGAAAAGGGAACTTGCCACGCATCTCAGACTCTAGCTCCCACGTAGCTTCATCAAGATTATGGTTTCTCCACAAAACCTTCACTAAAGGAATCTCACGGTTCTTAAGCTTTTTGATCCGGTAGTCAACTACCTGCACAGGTCCTTCAACATAGGACACATCTGTCCTAAGTTGCACCGGTTCTGAATCTAGAATCTTATCTGTACCCGGATGACACTTTTTCAGCATAGACACGTGGAAGACATCATGAAGATTTGCCAACTCAGACGGCAAATCCAACCTGTAAGCTACAGGTCCAATCCTCTCAACAATAGGATATGGACCCATATATCTAGGGGTCAACTTACCCCTCTTGCCAAACCTCAGAACTCCCTTCCACGGTGAAACCTTTAAGTAAACCTCGTCGCCAACCTGAAACTCAAGAGGTCGACGTCGTCTATCAGCATAACTCTTCTGTCTATCCTGTGCAGCTTTCAACTGATTCCTGATCACTGATATCTTTTCAGTAGTTACATCAACTAACTCAGGTCCAAGAATTTCCTTTTCACCCACCTCATACCAACAAACTGGCGATCTACACTTTCTGCCATAAAGAGCTTCAAATGGAGCCATCCCAAGACTAGAATGGTAACTGTTATTATAAGCAAACTCTATTAGGCTTAAGTGTTCTTCCCAGTTGCCTCTAAACTGTAGCACACATGCTCTCAGCATGTCTTCAAGGGTCTGTATGGTCCTCTCAGATTGACCATCTGTCTGTGGGTGAAACGCTGTACTGAACTTCAGCCTTGTGCCCAACGCACGATGTAACTGATTCCAGAATCTAGATGTAAACTTTGGATCTCTGTCAGAAATAATAGAAACTGGAATCCCATGCAACCTGATTACCTCATCCACATAAACTTTAGCCAGCTTTGAAACTTCAAAAGTTGACTTGACAGGAAGAAAGTGAGCAGACTTAGTTAGTCTATCCACAATTACCCATATCGAGTCTGAATCCTTAGGCGTTCTGGGTAATCCAACCACAAAGTCCATCGTGATGTGTTCCCATTTCCATTCTGGTATAGGAAGCGACTGTAAAATACCAGCAGGTTTCTGATGTTCAGCCTTAACCTGCTGACACACCCCGCACCTAGCTACGTATTCAGCCACATCCTTTTTCATGCCAGACCACCAGTACAGCTCTTTGAGGTTCCTGTACATCTTTGTGTTACCTGGATGCATGGCATACATAGAAGTATGCGCTTCTTCAAGAATCTGCTCTTTCAACTCACTGTTCCCAGGTACACACAACCTATTATGAAGATACAACATGCCTTCATCAGAAAACCTGAACTCTGTCCTCTTACCCTCTGACATCTCCTGCATGATTTGCCATAAATCATTATCACTATGCTGCAATTCTTTAATCTGATTATAAAAAGTAGGTCTGACTTGCATCTGTGCAATCAGCCCACTCTGTCTTGTCACCTCCAAGTCCAAGTTCAACCTTCACATATCTACGAGCAGGTCTCTCTTGAAACATGCCATAGAAAATGCATTGGCTGAAGAACTTGACTTTCTACTCAAGGCATCAGCTACAACATTCGCCTTACCAGGATGGTAATCGATTGTCACATCATAGTCTTTAATCAGCTCTAGCCATCTGCGCTGTCTCAAATTCAAGTCTTTCTGAGTGAAGATATATTTCAGGCTCTTATGATCTGTGAACACCTGACATGTCTCACCATACAAGTAGTGACGCCATGTCTTAAGAGCATGAACTATAGCAGCTAATTCCAGATCATGAACAGGGTAATTCTCTTCATTTTTCTTAAGCTGTCTAGACGCATAAGCAACAACTTTACCTTCTTGCATCAGTACAAAACCCAAACCTCTCCTAGAAGCATCACAGAACACTGTATAGCCTTTTTCTGCTTCAGGCAAAACCAACACTGGTGCTGAAGTCAACCTTTTCTTCAAAATCTGAAAACTTCTCTCACAGTTATCAGACCAAACAAACGGTACATCTTTCCTTGTCAAACGTGTCAAAGGTGATGCTATCTCACTGAAGTTCTTTATAAACCTTCTGTAATATCCTGCCAAACCCAAGAAACTTCTAATCTCAGTAGGAGTCGTAGGATGTTCCCACTGAAGCACATATTCAACTTTCTTAGGATCCACACTAACTCCATCTCTCGAGATAACATGTCCAAGAAATGCTACCTCGGCCAACCAGAACTCGCACTTGCTAAATTTAGCAAACAACTGGTGTTGTCTCAACAACTGCAACACTACTCTCAAGTGTTGCTCATGCTGATCATCGTCTCTGGAATAGATCAGAATATCATCTATGAATACTACAATAAACTGATCTAAAAAAGGTTTGAAAATCCGATTCATCATATCCATAAAGGCTGCTGGGGCATTAGTCAGCCCAAACGACATGACCAAAAACTCATTATGCCCATACCTGGTTCTGAAAGCTGTTTTGGGAATGTCAGAAGCCTTTATCCTGAGCTGATGAAACCCGGATCTCAAATCAATTTTAGAAAAGATCGTTGCTCCTCGCAACTGATCAAACAGATCATCTATTCTCGGCAAGGGATACTTGTTCTTTATTGTGATCTTGTTCAGTTGCCTGTAATCTATACAGAGACGCATGGTTCCATCCTTTTTCTTAACAAACAGGACTGGAGCACCCCATGGTGAAGAACTGGGTCTAATGAAACCCTTATCTAACAACTCCTGCAACTGTACCTTGAGTTCTTTCAACTCTGCAGGTGCCATTCTGTAGGCCGGCAGCGCTACTGGATGACTACCTGGATATATCTGAATTTCAAAATCAATGTCTCTGACAGGAGGTAAGCCTGGTAACTCCTCTGGAAAAACGTCAGAGAACTCACGAACCACAGGCACATCATAAACACTGGTGGTGCTCTTCTCTGCTCTAGTGTCAACCACATGAGCAAGGAACGCTTCACATCCTTTCTGTAGCATCTTATCAGCTACAGCAACTGATATTATGCACGTAGGTAGAACTTTCCTGTCTCCAGTAAAGACACAAGAAAATTCTTCTAATTGAAAGGTAGCTTCCTTTTTCCAGCAATCGAGTTGCACTCGATATGCTTCAAGACAATCCATACCCAAGATGACTTGAAAAGTATTTACATCCAAGGGTATAAGATTAGCAGCAAAGGTGAAACCTCCAAAAGATAACAGGCATCCGGGACAGGACTCAGATAAAACTGTTGGTCCACCTAGTGGAACCCTTAACACTAATTCATCTGCCAACTCTTAAGTTAACAGATTAAGCTCAACAACCAAAGAACGTCGTATAAAAGAATGAGTAGCTCCCGGATCTATCAAAACTGAAACTGGTATACTATTAAACAAAAGCATCTCTCCTGTAACAACTTGTGAAGAGATTATACCTTCCTGAGGTGTCAAAGAAAAGAAACGTGCTGAAGCTCTTCCTCTGCCACGCTGTCCTCTCTGACCACTCCTGCCACTAGACGCTCCACCACCTCTAGAACCAGAAGCCACAGAGGAACTCGGAACATCATGGTATTGAGGCTGAAAAGCTTGTGATGCTGCTTGATGAAGTTGAGGACAAACCCTTTTTATATGTCCTGTCTATCCACAGACATAACAACCTGAACTCCAACATGGCCCAGAATGTGGCTTTCCACATTTGTCACATGGCAGTAACTCTTGTCTCTGAGGACCTGACACTGACATTGACGACCCTGAAGACTATCCACTAGTGGCACTGTTCCATCTTCCTGGGTTATATCCTCCTCTGCCTCTAAAAGTAGTGACATCCTCAGATTTCTGTCTGCCAAAACAACCAAAGCCACGCCCAAGTTTAGAAAAGAAACCTCTACCTCCACCTCTGTATCCACCACTGGACTGTCCTCCACTGAACTCTGCAGACCTCTTCTTAGACTCGGGCACCCTATCAGCATTCATAGATTCTTCAACTTGTCTGGAAGCCTCGACAAACTCGCCAAAGTTCTCTCTGTTCCTCCTACTAGTAGCAGAAACTGTATGCCGAATCTCTGGCCTTAGCACTTCCTGAAACCTTCTGCATCTCTCTATGTTATCAGGAACAAGCTGTGGACAGAAATTTGCCAAACGTGTGAAAAGCGCTTCATATTCTGTAACTGTCATGTTCCCCTGCTTGATATTCTGTAACTGCCTGATTTTCTCATTGAGAAAGGTGGGTGGATAGAATTTGAGATGAAACTCTTCAGAGAAATCCTGCCAGGAAAGCTCTGTGCCTCTCCTCTTTTCTTCCACACCACGCCACCACAACTCTGCATCGCCTGTCAGAAGGTAGACTGCATGATTGATCTTCCTGTCTTCTGGAAGCTCCATAAGACGAAAGACCTTCTCAATCTGTCTAAACCACTCATCAGCTTCTGCGGGATCTGTGGTGCCACTGAACTCTGTGCCACCAAGCTTCTTTACAAGCTCATAAGATCGCATCAGATCTTTACTGCTGGTAGAAGAAGATTCTCGCCTATCAGCCTTGTATTTCTCCTTAGTCTCCAAGAACATCCTGTACATCCGGGATGCTTCATCCACGTGGTCACCACCACCTGGACCCAAGTATCGCGGATCAGGGCCAACATGGCTCTCAGCTTGATCATCACGATCAAAGCCTCTTCCTGCCATCTGCAATGATATAATAGAATATTTCCTATTAGAAAATTACAAATAGAAGAAAGACACTTAAACCTTAATCCTATTGGTCTCTTATCGTCCCCTGACTTGAGTAACTAAGTACTCAAACCTAAGCTCTGATACCAAAAATTGTCACGCCCCAGTCTCACATTAACCACAAACCACAAGATTAGGACGCAACAGGATGGGATTTACACATAAGCCAACCACTCTTCACTTTTAAAAACATTTTAAAGATATTAATAGGAAAATCTGATTTATGCTGTCAAATGAAACTAAACAAACTGTGGAAGCATCTTTATTAACTGACTAGCAATATAAACAGAGTCTACAACATATTACACTGCATTGTTCAACATAAAATTAAGCATAACAGTTAATTTACATCTTGTACACATTCTCTCTCTCACTCACACCTTGTCCCGAAGATCAAGGGGAATGGACTAAGAGACCTCTAACTAGACTAACTACAAACCTTTTATCTACTAAGCGTTAGGATGATACGATCCTTCCGACTCCTGTTGCTGATGCTGACCTGAAAATGTTTGAGTAGAGGGGTGAGCCTACTCGCTCAGTGAATAACATTTCACTTAGCTATCAATAAACAACTCGTCAGGTTTAATAACTGAAAATAAACAGGTATACAGTTTAAGCAGAGCAATTCTATTGACATAGCAGATGTTCAGATAATAATCATATTCCTATGCATCATCAGGTGTTTCAAGTAGAAAGACAGTTATATAAATTTACTGTGATCCTAATTGCTTTTTCATCCATTTTATTTTTATGCCCTAAATATATGCAGTGTACTCTGCATATAAGGATCCGCAACAAGTCCATGCTACGGCCCCACCGTACAAGACTCAGCGACACATCCGGGGGGTGCTAAGTCTGACTACTCGTCCTGGTCTGCACAGGACACAGGCTCTTCGGCCTCCTCGCACAACCACGTGTGCACTCGACTCCTCCTTAAACCTGAGTACACCGGCGGAGAGTCACAGGGCTACCTTCGCGACACAAGCACGAATGGTGTTAGATAACCGTGTTTTCTGGTGAAATCGCAGTGCCATTGTGACACACGCACAATTTTTGTTAGACACTGCCCTTTTTCTCTTTCCTCGTTTGTCCGCGACACAAGCACGGATGATGTTGCAACACGAGTTTCACCCCAAAGCTGCAGATACCACTTAGGGGTTCTACGGTGTTAGGGCATCTAAGTCTATACTTGATTAAACAATAACATAAATATCACATTATAACTGTAAAACACAGAATTTCCTCTTTTTCATCATTCTTATTACACAATTCAAGTTCCAATGAACTTATTATACTATTACTGAAGCAATTAGACATTTAAAATGAGTTAAATAATGATTTCTAAATGAATTGCCACTCACCACTTGAAACTCGGCCGATCCCTATGGAACTCGGCCGACCGTTTCCCTGGTTCTGAAACTCGGTCGAACAAATCTCGGCCGACCAACAGGAAACTCGGCCGATCCCCTGGGGAACTCGGCCGACCAGCTCACCGCTTGAAAAACCTACAAAGAAAACTTGGCCAATCAGGACCAAACTCGGCCGACCAAATCCCTATTCGTTTATCTAATTAGGAAACTCGGCCGATCCAAGATCAAAACTCGGTCGATCAGAAAACGCTGCACAAAAGCCCTAAATAAGAACTCGGCCGACCGAATTGGAACTCGGCCGAACCGCATACAGGCAGAACACAAAAACGGCATGCAGAAGTCGATTTCTCTCGAATCGACGGACAAACTTCGAGCAAACATCGCGAAACGATCACAAACGATGTATATGACTAATCCGCACCTGAAGGGAAGAAGAAAACAAGCTGGGGCTGCACCGTGCACCCCAATTCCTTGATCGCTTTTCTTGCAAACGCAGCTCCAGCTGCAAATTCGCTTCGAATCGACGGAGATGATGATCTACGGAGGAATGGGACGATCTGCAGCGACTGATCGGAGCAAAACGGAGCTCCGACGGCTTTCCCTCCTCAGCTCCTCCTCTCTTTCTCTCTCTTTCTCTCTCGCAGGAACAGAACGCAGGAGCGTTCTCTTGTTTCTGTGAAAATGAAACGAGAAAGGAAGAGAAGAAGGATAAGGAAGAAAACTTAGGGGCCAAATCGCAAAGTTTCAAACTTTTGAAAATTACAACCGGGTCCCTAAAAGCCCAAAAACTAGCAACTTTTGACTCGAAGGTCGGATTCGAACGATTTCTCAGGCAACGCTTCAAGCGTAAGATACTACACGCTTTAGAAGCTAGAAAACATACTAAGCACATATCATGTCCATTTAAACATTATTAACAAAAACATGCTTATAACTTAACACATCAGCTAAACACATGCTGAACAACTTACTTACGGGATAAGCTCGACGCGGGTCGTAACAATTCCTCTACCCTTGGGTAGGACCATACGACTACACAATCCTAGGTCATGGTCTACCTGTAAGGTATGATCATAGGGGCTATTTGAGATCTACCATACGAGAGAGGTAGTATCCATGTTCAAAACAGGGACAACATAGATGTAAGGATACATAGGGATTGAGTAGTTATGTTTAAAACGTAAAGTTTGACTTGTTAAATCATAATTTGATTGCAATATGTTGTCACAATTAGATGCAAGATTTTGTTTCTCCCACATACCAGTATATTTATTTATACTGACTGACATTTTGTTTGTTGACGTTTTAGGAATACTTGAAAAAGGACAAACAATAAAGTGATATTCTTGAAGAATAAAACTAATAAAAGAAAGGAGGTTTTTGTTAGATAGAACTCTACTTTGGGTAAAGTTCCAATCTCCTATTTTTGAAATGTATGTGAGAAGTAAATCTTTATCCTGTATTAATCTTAGTCTTTGGTAGAATTTATTAATTATTTTTGATTATTTGCAAAACCATATGATCATGTTTTGGGATAACAACCCTAGCCTCTTGGTTTCCCTTAATTGAGGGTTACCAAGAAGCATGGTCGTTACATTTGGTATCTGATCATGGTTTTCCATTTAATCTCTAATAATTATTAAATTTTACAAACTCTTTAGAACCCAAGGGAGTTATTAGATGATTTTATAATGATGGAGGTGTCTAGAAAAGGATCACAATCTAGGGACTGGCAAGATTTTCCTCTACCCCGCTAGTCGGTCTACGAGGACTCCCAGATTCTTTGTGACTGTCTGGTTAAAATCGAAGGATTTGACTCAAAATAAGATACCTCTAGGTCTTCTCTCATCTATCTTCGTCCCTTTTATACCCTATTCATTGAATAACTCTAAGAGATTAGAGTTTCTCTCTCTCCACCACCCTCCTGAGTTTTGGGATTAAGAATGATTTGGATTAAGGAATCCTCCACCAAGTAATAAAAAAAGCATGTAAGAAAGATGTCATGGACATAAGTGCTGCTAATTAGAAACTCAGACTGAGTTTAGTTACATGCTTAGGCTGCATGACATGTATTGTCGTGCCCTTAGGAGAACGTTGAGGTTAGACCATCTTATAGGAAGATGAGGAGATAGTTAGCCTTAGAGGAAGAAGCCTCCAAGAAGAGAAAGAGACCTGACACACCCTCATGGGATGATGCTCAATCCAAAACCTTAAGCGGTGGATAGAGAAAGAGAAGACATGATGAGTTAGACATCCTAGTTGACCATGCATGCACGTATGTGAGTTTGACATGCATGCTTTACATGAGTCTTTGAGTATGCATGAGCAACATGAGCTATGTGTGGTTGTTTGAGCCTAGTGCCTTTTGGTGATCCAACCTTGGGTGGGTCGTGCCAGTTAAGGGTGAGGGATAGCTCCCTCATTAAGAAGATTAGTGGTGACGATATAGGAACCCTAATGGCCATATATGAGTAGAAAAGAGGCATGCACCTACATAATGGGTGAGTAACAACAAGACTGGCAGTAGGTTTTAGACCTAAGCCAGAAAGGTTATACCTGATAGTTTATGAGATAGGCATGCAGAGATTTGGACGATCGTGGCCGGACATAAGTTTTGATAGTATGTTTCACCAGGTAGGGATAGACGTGTATCCTTAAGAGCTTGACCCACCTTCTGTGAGAGGACCTCCAGTGGTAGGACCAGTCATAGGGTTAGCTCTAGAGAGAGAGAGAGAGAGAGAGAGAGAGAGAGAGAGACTAGATGAAGAAGTCTGGAGACCTTGACTCGGAGACATGAGGAATCATGAGAAGTTGGTATAATGTGGTCTAGGATAGACGACCCTGAGTGGACATATGTATTTGCCTCATGTATGATCCTTAGAGGTTGGTCGTACCTTGGATGCCTTTAGAAGAACCAAACCTTAGAAGAGAGAAAGATGTTTCTTGAACAAATGTATGGATGATATGAGTGCCTACCTTTGAGGTGTAGGAAAGAGAGTTCCAAGGACCCTAAAGAGGTATGGTGTAATGACAAGTTGTGAGGTCTCACACCCAGTTGGTTGTCCTTGTGTAGGACTCTCAAGGTTGTTCACGAGGAAGAGTGGTAGGAAGTATATGCCATATCTTGTATAAGTTTGGTTCATGGTTGAATAGCTGGATGTACAGTTAGACAAATGTTGCTTAAGAGGTGAATCTGGGGTTCCTAGATGAAAGAGGGGAAGTAGTAGTACATGGTGCAAGTGATGCTCACAAGGATGATTGAGTTCCTAAGGATTCAAGTATGGCATCCCCCATGTATTAGAGGAAAATGAACCCCCCTTGGACTAAGGTATATGTTTGATGAACCCCTCACACATGTTGGTGGCATATGTATGAGATTGGCCAACTTTGAGGGATAGTGAACAAGTATGACATACCAAGGAACTTAGAATGGCTTAGTGGAATGTATTCTTGATAGCTACATGCATAGGTATCATAATAGGAGCTATGCATATACATGATGATGTAGACCTTGGATGCAAGAATGTTTTGTGACCTTTGTTACTATCAAGTGATAGTTTTCTCCCGTCCTGGGGAGGGACCCTTCATGTTAGGGTGAGCACCAATTTTTGATTAGGTTTGAGGTAACCTAAAGAGGTCACTTATAAGAGCTTGATGAGCTAAGTCTAAGAGCAAGTAGTATGATCATTAATCTATAGACCCATGTGTGACCATCTCTCAGGGGGCATGATGATATGTTTCCATGGAGGTAGCTTGTATGGGGCCAGACCAAGTTAGGTAGGTCGCCATGATTCCTATGAGGGATGGAAAGTTAACCATGAATGCCTAGAGAGAGGATGGAGATTTGAGTGAGGATTCAAGGATGAGATGTGCTAGAGTATCAACACAGAAACCACGAGCTACAATAGAATCCTAAGTCAACACTAAGGTCAAGTAGGGATAAGACCGATGGGAGTAGGAGTTGTCTGTTCCCTGAATGCACATGACCATAGGGTTAGGAGGTAACAACTACCTTTGCCCGAGGCCCATGGGTTATGAGGTTGGCCACCTTCATGAGTTCATGGGGCCTAAGGGGTAAATGTGAGAGGCACTTCCTAGATGCATAAGGGTCATATCACCCTAAAAGTACCCATGAGAACCCGTTAAACTAAATGAGATTACTCAAAACATAAAAACAATCAATCACTAATTAACTACATATCCAAAAATATGGGTAAATTAAAACTGATTTCAACATCAACACCTGCTCAGAAACATTTGCATAAGAGCCCAACATCTTTCTTGTATCCATACTATGCCAAGAATTTGATACAAATTGTTCTATCGCCTTAGCCACAACATATATACATAGGAGAACAATATTCATGTATGCCACACAAACATGCATTAATATGCTAAAAAAAGTCCGATTTGTTTGAAACACCATATACAAACTTTTCCTGCCCATACCCGAGAGTACATGGATGACTCTAGGACACACTAGACATCTAATCAACTTTCTCAAAGATTCATTATTGTAGTTTCTATCCACGGTTTTATTGTCATCACTGCCGATTACCTAAAAAGATGTGGCGAACCACAAGGGTGAGACCCATGTCCCAGCAAGAGATATAACCTCCAACAACACTTATTGATTACAACATTTTAAACAGTAGATACTTGAGAAGTTGGAGTATTTAGTAATAAATTTAA
This sequence comes from Alisma plantago-aquatica, assembly GCA_963693085.1. Lineage (NCBI taxonomy): Eukaryota > Viridiplantae > Streptophyta > Magnoliopsida > Alismatales > Alismataceae > Alisma > Alisma plantago-aquatica. The sequence continues at coordinate 808,762,617 of OY856409.1, forward strand.
CCGATTGAACAATTTAAGTATGCTAAACAGATTAAGCAAATAATCTTAGCAACAAGTATGATCATCATTGCATATATTGGTAACAAATAAATCCATTTCGCTGGATAGATATCTACTAAAATATCATCAAATTGCATCTAATAGCAATCATTATCATTAATTTGACTATCATCATATTCCTTGATAACAAAACAAGCAATCTAGTAGCATAAGCATCCCTGACATCATGAATATGTCTAGTAACATAACATGTCTATCAATATTGGCATCTCAAACAAAGGGGACAAATCTATGTCATAAGTAGAACTAACATCATAGCATAATTAACTGCATAGGCATGATTAGAAGTTTAAGCATTTCTAATTACATAGGCATTGGCAAGCAATATTCAACATAGCTAGAAACATCATCTTAACCATCTGTGTCAGTATATTTGATAACATAAGAATGCTTACAACATGAGCATAACTACATCATAAGCATATCTATTATCTCTTATTGTACTATACACGATCTCAGTGAAAAGAAAGAAAACAAGGGTTATCATTGAATATGAAGCGTTGTGTATAACCCTAAACAGATATGCTACGTGGCCGTCTTACATCTTTTATTATGCCCTGAGGAATTTGAGGATACCGCTCAAAATCCAATTGACCACTGCTAAGTCAAAATTAGTGCCATACAAGATCTAGGAAGAGCCAGACTCCTAAGATCTTCTCCTCTTGAGGTCAGTACGGGTCCACCACAGTGACACATAAGGTCAAGCTGCTAACAGCCTAGTCCGTCCTTGGTATAGGTCACAACACTAGTGAAAGGAGGTGGGTACGCATACCCTACCATCCGAGGTACAAATGTAGTTTTCCTCCAATCTCATCACATATATAATCACCCAGACATGACCAAAGTCATTCTCAAACTGAGGGCTAGGTATGGCCGCAATCATCCTCCCTAAACACTTAGATTCAGGATGACAAACACCCCACATATTCAATAGTATGCGCTCCGAGTTTCCCTTAAGAATACTCGTTTCACCATCTGGCAAGTTCTGACACTTAGATGGATCTATGGCACATAGCACTACATGATTAGAATTTCACTTGATTGATTATTTCCAATTGGGTGAATTAAGACTGCATCATACAAGTGGACATACAAACCCTAATTCATCTCTAGCAAACATTGCTATTTAATAATTTTAGAAGATATAAAACATATGATACATATTGTTCATCATCTCATAATCATATCATGCTATTCACTTGCCATTCATGAGACTACACTTGTCATCATATTATCACAGGATAGAAATCCTTTAAACAATATCACAGGGTATCAACCCTTATCAACACAAGAGGATTACACCTCATTCATGGCTCAACCATTTCCAAAGGTCATTAAGAACATCATATTATTCCACGTAAGATCATAATTATCTTTCCATGCCTTATAACAAGGCTCAACACCATCACTTTCATATAAGACACCAGACAACACAATATTGCATTAATGAGCTGAGAGATATTCATAAACAATCATAGAAGGGTTATATTAACATTAAGAACATTCATTTATTACATCAACATGCAAGGAATCTAGATATGATTAACCCTCATCATATTCATAATGCACATGTTTAGCATAAGAAAGTATCAACCATGTGCCTATGATAACCGCCAATTAACACATTAAGGTTATGATCATATTAAGGAGATTATTCCATCATCATGCCATCATATAAGAAGGTTAAACATGAATACTCATATTTATCTATTTGCATTAGAGTTAGATTCAATAAGATAAATTATATTAATATTACTAATCAACACTCATACCCAAACCCTAACTCATGGAATCCCATTGGATCATGGATGCATAAGGTGAAGCATCACCATCACAATCCATACCATTTTCATGTATGGATCCACACATAACTCAAGGTGTAACCATCGGGTTATAGCATACTAAGGTTTCAACAAAAATAAGAGAGTACTCCATGAATGTATTAATCATTCAAGGACTATTCATACCCAATTACCATCATTTAGTTATATTAAAGCTAGGTATAACAAGCTATACCTCATTAGGGTTACCCATTAATTCATTATGGTGATTATCAATCATAATCATATGAGGTTAAGGGTAAGACTACAAGTTTAAGGCATTGAACCATCAAATTTTCATCATTAGAATCATAACATTACACTATAGGCTTCACCCAAAACAATGGGAATATTGAGGCATCGACTTCTAACCATTAAATGTTGAAAAGGTAAAGCCATTGGTAGTTTACATAAGTAAACATACTGAACAAACCACCTATGAAGTCATTGAGTTGTTCTCTAGAAAGAGTCACCATTTCACCCTAGACATCCCTTGATTAACAACATATTCCATTGAGAGTAGGGTAAAACCCACAAGCAATTGTTTATTTAAAACAAGCCGTCAATAAATGAGCTTCTTAAGTTGATCTCATAAAGGAGAGCATATAAATCACTTTATTAGGACCAACATATTACGTTAGGCATCATTCTAATCTATTGGAGTCATTAGATCTTAACCATTGGGTGAAGTTCGTATATTAAAACCATCAATTGGAGTATAGGTCCAACCATTGCATCAAATGACCCAAGAAACCATTGGTTTAAGGATTAATTAATGATACAACTACATGATTAACTCACCATAGGTTGTGGAGACATGATAGACCATCAATAGTGACTATTAAGTCACCATAGGTTGTTAGATCAACACTATATTCATTAATCACCATCGAATATCAAACTAATATCACCATTGATTGATAGCATCATTAGGGTACTTAGTTATTAATCACTAAGCTTATAATTAGGACAACACCTGACCTAATGGGTGAACGTCAGTTGACACCCTTGGTCACCACCATCAGTTGTTATGAAGGTAACACCATCAGTTGTTGCAATGGTACCACCATTGAGTCATGTGTTTATGGAAGAAATTAGCTTTAAACCCTAAAATTGACCATTGGTTGATAGGTGTTTAGCACCATCGGTTGTCAAACCAACCTAATCCAAGTCATATTGTACCTTAGGAATAATGTACACATGATTACAGGTTCATCTATAACTAAAATAAGAATAGGAAACATTATAAAAATCGAAATCTAAGTCAAGCATAGCTTTTTAGTGCATGTATCATCATTTAAAAGAAAGAACATGATCTAGCAAGGTTATGGTAAGCAATAAATGTGGAGCAAGTAATAAAACTTGTCTCTAATTAGAATATAAGATCCAAAATAGAAGAAAACATGAGATGGTAGGGTAGAAAATCCAAGCATAAGCTGTGAACTCGTCCATCTAGCACCTTTCTTCATCAAACGAGAAAACCCTAAGCATAAGGAGAAAGAAAGGTAGGTTTTTGAGATTTAGAGAAATTTCTACCATGTAAAAGCAAGGTTCCAACCTGGAGAAAGGTAGGAGGAAGGATAATAGAGAAATAAATGGAAGAAGGAAGGGGATTCTTACTCATTTAGGTTAAGATCAATAGAAGGAAGCTTTTTAAATCTTAAAAGAGGGCAAAACAAAACCCTAGGAGCTTCTACCAAGAAATTCACCTTCTTCTTCTACCTTAGATAGGTCCTCCACAACTAAACAAATAGGGAATGATGTTCTTACCAGGAGAGAAGTGGTGGAATGTTGGTATGTATGCCCTGAGAGCCAATCATGGGATGATTGGTGGGATACATTAAGATTGATTTGATAAACATCAAAAGCAAGATTTCAATTCTTTCTAGTTCAGTCATATGAGATAATGATAGAACAAATTGAATGTCTAGAGAATGACAATACTCAATGACATATGCTTTCAGGTTGAGGACCTAAACGATGATATCATATGGATGCTAAGAGTTTGTACATTCTTGTTATGTCCCTAGTCGGATGTCATTGTGGAAGGTAGATAGACAACAATGACACACAAGACTAGATTGTGGTGTTGGTTGATGACAAAATCTCATTAGTCATGATATGGAGATATCAAACCAAACACATAGGTACTTGTTAGAGAACAAGTATACCAGACAGACCCACCGTGAGTTTGACACATGAAACCATGACATGGTATTCAAAGTCAGTTCTCACAGTGATGGTGGTGAGTGTGATTCTTTGACCTGAAATCACTACACTCAACACATGTAGTTGGGTACACTTTGACATCATCAAATTTAGTCTTGAAACATGGGTTGTTATAAAGGTGATGATTGGGTGGCTTTGACACATGTGACTTTTGAGGGGTGAGTGATAGATATGAGATTTGTCCCTCCTGAGGGAGTTTGATATCCATGGCCACTTGATGAGTAGGATTGAGATAGGCGTGCGCATACATGTGTGAATCAATATACAATATTGATGTCATACATATCTCCTTCAATCTACTCTGAGATCAAGAAAGTGAATGAACGTTGACAAGATGACTGTTCCATGCCTTGAGTTCATTCGGGATATCAGTGACAAAGGAATTATACATTCGCTATAACACCATTCACATATTGTAGGATTGAAAGTTGTTCTCCAACTTTCCTTTTCCCTTGGGTAGCACTGATGTGCGACTAGGCACCCCTCTTTACTTGTGAAGTCATAAGTGTTATGAACTTTCACTGCCAACGTGAAATGGACCTGCAGGGTCACACACATAGGATTCAACCTGGAAGAGGAGTTTATCCACAAACAATGCTTAGATTGATTACTAAAGGAGTTTAGTAGTTCAATTAAACACTCAATCAATTGATAGCTCAGTATCATAGTGTTCAAGGTGTTGGACCAATTGAATAGAGTATCAAATTGATTGAAACTGCGATTGACTGATTTGCACAGTCTGCTGCCCCAACCGATCGACTCATAGGGATGAACCGATCGGCTCAAGTTGTTGAACCGTTCGATTCATGTGACCAACCGAGATCGTTTGGAAAGTCAGAAGACTATTTTGCAAATACAATTTGTTTCATTAGTACACATTCAATTTGGACAAGGATTAATATTTGATTAATGGGAAACAAATATGAAAGTCAATTTGAGTTAGATCAGGACCATGAACCGATCGGCTTAGAGCACCAGCCGATCGGCTCAGAGCCCCAGACGATCAGCTCAGGTCCCAAATGATCATATCAGGGCCCGAAACGATCGTTTTAGGGTGTGAAACGATCGGTTCAGCTGGCGCAGATTGGTTGTTTTGTGGAAAATCTTGAAACCTTCTACTCCTGCTTTAATCCCGCATTGCCCGGGGTAGAGAACCCTATCCCATGACCCTCCTATATATATAGGGGTAGTGGAGGCTTCTCAGGAACAACAACTCAGAACACCATTTACTCTGCAAAGTTGTCGTTCTCCCTGATTTTGGTAATCGAGAGAGCCCGAGCAAGTACTACCCGATAAGGGAGGCACAATAAGGGAAAGACAATTGTAGAAAAGTGACTAGTGGCAAGAGAGTGTGTCGGTGACTAGTACGCCGACAGGAGAGTGCGAATCCTTCTGATTCCTTGTGGGACAAGGAGATCGGAGTTTCAGGTGGTCCGTGTGGACTACTATAGAGGCGGGAGACTTCTGCCGCTCGGAGGACAACTGTCAATCCCGATAGTCCCGGTGAGACCAGGAGCTGCACAGACACCGTCCATGACCGGAGGTGAAGACCGCGCAAGCCGTGAGGTAACGTCGCCGAGAAAGCCTCGGGACAAGGTATGTCTCCACAAACCATCGTTCCTATTGTATAGACATTGACGCGATTCCTTTATTCTGGGTTTGGGACAAGAATTTTTTTTGTTTTCGCTGCCTTCTCTGTCTCCCCTAAAACCCAAGAGCCACGTCAACTGCTCTATACTTTAGGATTATCGATGTGATCTGTTTTGGTTTGTCGCCTTTATTTATTGCATACGATGTGAATAAAATTGGCTTTATGCATGTCCAATCCTAAATCCACAAATCCCAATATACATATATGATATGTAATATGAATGCACTCGATACGCATCGCCCTTAAACAAGTTTTATGGTGGATGTATAGCGTGGTTATGACCAATAAACCCTATGTATGTGTGCTTGGTTGAATGTGGTTTCTTGCATCTCAGTCTGCGCACCGATTCCCTACCTCCTTATTCGTGATGTAACTTGAGATAACTCGAGATTTCTTTCCTACCTTTACTCCCCCCGAATGTAACTCAGGGTTTCCCTATTCAAATGTAAAATATGATAGATCTTTTATTTCCTGTTATGTCAAGGAACGATGGACAACCTGACGACAACTGAGATGATCGGTTCAAGGAGTGAACCGATCGGTTGGTGATCCAGACAACCGGTTCGAGGAGCGAGACGATCGGGTGGCGGCCATGAGGAGATGCACGACGACCAGGTGAACCGATCGACTGGTGGAACCCAGACGACTGGCCAGGGGGAGCAGGTCATTCATGTGATGAGTTGATCAACTCAGACGGATATAACACTTCATCATGGACAGGTTGCATGTGATGTAGACCTAGATGACCGTGATTCCTCTTTGCTCGAGGAATCACATTAGGATGGCCATAATCATCGCTTTTATCGTTTCACATGTTTTCTGTGGGATATAACATGTATATGATACGTCCTATGTATTGTGGTGATTGGATATGTATCTGTACCTATAAAAACCAAATCCCTCATTAAATATTAAAGTTTTAGATTCCTTCCAAATGTGACACACATGAAAAGCTTGATCGGCCAAGTGTGGACACGCCCTAGCGTGGTGCACCATCTATCTCATGGAAGCGTGAAGGATGAATATGTGGGTCTGCCCTAGCAGGGTGCATATTCATCGTGTTGGTTTTGGGCCGGACTTAACAAGGTGACCTAGATAGGATCTAGCACCTTGAGGCATGGAGGTGATCATACCAAGGAGTTGCATATGACATCTTTCAAGAGTTTCATATGATGCAATTGGCAAGAGTTGCCTACCTGGAAGATCTAAGTTGTGGGTGACAACCCTAGCTGGTCCATGACTTAGATGATTTCATGATCTTTCCCACTAGAAGATTATATGCTGCAATCTTCCGAATTGATGGTGAGGGCTATCAATTTGAACAAAATAGTGGGAGCGATAATTAATTAAAGTCCTAATTATATCATCAAACTTTTCAAATCAATCAAATAAGTCAAAATTGAGTTTTGGACTAAATTGCATATATTTCCTTTTGTAGTTCAAATGACAACAAACAACAATCACTTTTCATTGCGATCGGTCCTTAAAAAGGACAAGCTGAATGGGACTAACTTCCACGACTGGTTTAGGACATTGAAAATTGTTCTCACTCAAGAACGAAAGCTCTATGTCCTGGATACTCCAATTCCAGAGGAACCTACTCCTACCGCACCAAAGGCAGAAAGGGATGCTTCTAAGAAGCATTTTGATGATGTCATTGATTCAAAGTGCTTGATGTTGTGCTCCATGAACCACGAGTTGCAGAGACAACATGAAAACATGGATGTCATTGAGATGATTCAACATCTCAAGAACATGTATGAAGATCAAGCACGACAAGAGAGATATGATGTCTCCAGGGCGCAGTTCAAGTGTGTCATGATAGAAGGAGATCCAGTTGGTCCTCACACGCTCAAGATGATTGGGTATGTGGAGAACCTGACGAGACTGGGATTTCCCCTGAGCCAAGAGTTGGCTACTGATGTGATACTGCAATTGTTTCCAGAATCCTACAGTCAGTTTGTGATGAACTACAACATGAACAACTTTGACAAGCTGTTGACAGAATTGTTGGGCATGTTGAGGACAGCCGAGGCACAAATGAAGAAGGACAAGCCTAAATCTGTGATGGTGATCAACAGCAAGAAAGGCAAGTCCAAGCGTAAGGGCAAAGGCAAAGCTAAGAAAGGTTCTGATGCTAGCCAGCAGCCCAAGATGACTTCAACTCTCAAGGCCAAGGGAGGCGTGACCAAGAGAGGCAATTGCCACCATTGTCAAAAGCCAGGACATTGGAAAAGGAATTGTCCACTCTATCTGGAAGAACTAAAGAAGAAGGAGGCGACAAACGTCTCCACCTGAAGGTGTCATGAAATAAACTTATAACATTTTGAGGTATATGCTACCAAGATATAAAATGTAAAACACTCAATAAATGGGGCAAGTGTTGCCGCCATAGATAGGAGTACTTTAGTTTATTTTCAGCCTTGAAGGCATGTAATAGAGTTATGAACTGCTATTTCATATTTGCCAATGGATAGAAACACATTATTTTTGCATATTGTATGACAATGATGACAATTAATAAAGTTGATGTTTCAATCTTTGTGGCAATGCCTTGTTTATCTTGTGGTACTTGGTATGCATAAGATAAAATGATACCTAAAAGTTATTGATAACTCGATAATCAAATTAGCATAGATCATGATAAATTCATTTATAGTTTCCATATGTTGGATAATCTAGACTCTTTTGGTTAGAGAACCAGTAAGAGACATGAATCTCTTAGACATGATTAATCGATCTTCACTAGTGGTAGTGGGAGAATAATTATCCTATTAGGTATAATACATGTGATGTATTTACATACCTATTGGAGAAAATGATAATACTTAAATCAGTGTTTAGAGAAATACCAATATGAATATCTTGAAGTGTTCAAGAATATCATAAATGAAGTAAGAATTTGGTAAAATGTTAATTCTTGATGAGATCAATGAATGAAATACTTGGACCAGATGTTTGAGATCCTTATGAGTGATTATGATGGTGTATCATAGTGAACTCATGATTAAGGCATGGTGATGTCTAAATCAAGAAGGAGTCATACTCTAAGGAGTTAGAGGATGATTATCAAATAACTAATTTCTTCTTAAATAATGAATACCCCACACTAATAAAGGACATTAAGAATCACAAGGAGTTGTGAGTTCTTGATAGATACATCTCGATTATCTATGTGATGAGTTGGTCATGTGATGAGTCAACTATCTAGATGAATATGAGGAACTAGATTTTGAGTTATGGTTTATGACCATTACATCCTAAATGAATTCTATGAGAACCATAAGTTATGACCTTAATGGTAGCACCCATTGGGATGAAATCCATAAGTGCGAATGAGTCTTAAGTGTTAAGACACATGGATGACATTTTAAGAAGGATGATGCTTGTTTATTGCAACTTAATGACTAAGAGATTTGGCATACAGATACTAAAATTGCATTACTATGAGGAATAAAACAAGGATGTGTACATGACAACCTACAAGGTTTATGAATCCATTAATGCAAATGAAGTCTATAAGTTACAATGGACTAATAAATGTGATTGATTGAGTACAAGCAACTCAGAACTGTGATCTTTACTTTGATAATATAGTCAAAGGGTTTGACTGATATGACAAAGATAAAGAAGGATATGTGATTTCGTGGGAGCATATTCACATTCCACATGTTGATGTGAAATGGAAATGTTCTAGAATGGAAATCCAAAAGTGGAAATTATCTTTAGGGAAGATAGAGACGTTTCCTATGTGATAGGAATAGAGATCTATAGAGATAGTTCTCGAAAACCTCTTGACCTGACAAGAGAGAGCATACATTGGCAATCTACACTGAAGGGTTCAATGTGCATAGATTCAGTGGGAGAAAACTTATCCATGTTACATGGAGTTGGTATCCCAAGGCCAAGTGTCCAATTCTTATGAAGAATGGGAACACTAAGAATAGATATGGATCTATTATGTATGTAATCATCCCATTATCTTGCATGTATGGACATAGCAAAATAAAGTGCATTCATCATCTTGTATGTAGGACATGACAATATGATGTGCTCATCCTGATAACTCGTATGTGGGACATGATGAGTGGATGTCTGTCTAGTTCCAGTAAGGGCGACTGGAATATCATGAGAACTTGATAAGTACTTGAGAAGTACTAGTTCTATGGAAATAAGGAAGGGTTCACTGTAAAGAGTTACACTGATGCGAACTTCTGAAAAGGATAGAAAATTAATCGCAAAATATATATGGGATATATAAAAGTGAATGATTGTTGATAAATGGAAACGTTCCAATAAATCTGTTTATAAGGAAAAGCCGAGTATCTGTGTGTTAGAGAACATTAGTGGATACTATATGGATCTGGAAGTTCATAAGATGAACTTATAGATATTCTGGTCATTGATGACAAATAAGGAGTACTTGGTCATGCAATGTGGCTAAAGGTTAGCAAAGGAATACTAGATCGCATATTACGACAACTCCATCTCATATGTGTGATGTACAATGAAGAGATGAGAGACATGCAGTTAATACCGACTCTGGCAAGGTGTTACCATAACTCACTATGTGAGCACTAGAGCACAGTAACATGTGGGACATGTTTGAAGATCACTATAAATATGATTCAAGGGTGATTGGCTCGCAGTGCAAGTGGGAGTCTATTGGTATGTATGTCCTGAGAGCCAATCATGGGATGATTGGTGGGATACATTAAGATTGATTTGATAAACATCAAAGGCAAGCTTCCAATTCTTTGTGGTTCAGTCATATGAGATAATGATAGAACAAATTGAATGTCTAGAGAATGACAATACTCAATGACGTATGCTTTCAGGTTGAGGACCTGAACAATGAGATCATATAGATGCCAAGAGTTTGTACATTCTTGTTATGTCCCTAGTCATATGTAATTATGGAAGGTAGATAGAAAACAATGACACACAAGACTAGATTGTGGTGTTGGTTGATGACAGAATCTCATTAGTCATGATATGGAGATATCAAACCAAACACATAGGTACTTGTTAGAGAACAAGTATACCAGACAGACCCACCATGAGTTTGACTCATGGAACCATGACATGGTAGTCACATTCAGTTCTCACAGTGATGGTGGTGAGTGTGATTCTTTGACCTGAAATCACTACACTCAACACATGTAGTTGGGTACACTTTGACACCATCAAATACAGTCCTGAAACATGGGTTGTTATAAAGGTGATGATTGGGTGGCTTTGACACATGGGGCTTTTGAGGGGTGAGTGATAGATATGGGATTTGTCCCTCCTGAGGGAGTTTGATATCCATGGCCACTTGATGAGTAGGATTGAGATAGGAGTGCGCACGCATGTGTGAATCAGTATACGATATTGATGTCATACATATCTCCTCCAATCTACTCTGAGATCAAGAAAGTGAATGAATGTTGACAAGATGACTGTTCCATGCCTTGAGTTCATTTGGGATATCAGTGACAAAGGAATTATACATTCGCTGTAACACGATTCACAAATTGTAGGATTGAAAGTTGTTCTCCAACTTTCCTTTTCACTTGGGTAGCACTGATGTGTGACTAGGCACCGCTCTTTGCTTGTGAAGTCATAAGTGTTATGGACTTTCACTGCCAACGTGAAATGGACCTGTAGGGTCACACACATATGATTCAACCTGGAAGAGGAGTTTATCCACAAACGATGTTTAGATTGATTACTAAAGGAGTTTAGTAGTTCAATTAAACACTCAATCAATTGATAGCTCAGTATCATAGTATTCAAGGTGTTGGACCAATTGAATAGAGTATCAGATTGATTGAAGCTGCGATTGACTGATTTGCACAGTCTGCTGCCCCAACCGATCGGCTCATAGGGATGAACCGATCGGCTCAACTGGTGAGACGATCGGCTCATGTGTCATGAGACGATTGGCTCAAGTTGTTTAACCGGTCGATTCATGTGACCAACCGAGATCGTTTGGAAAGTCAGAAGACTATTTTGCAAATACAATTTGTTTCACTTGTACAAATTTGATTTGGGCAAGGATTAATATTTGATTAATTGGAAACAAATATGAAAGTCAATTTGAGTTGGATCAGGACCATGAACCGATCGAATCATAGCACCAGCTGATCGGCTCAGAGCCCCAGACGATCGGATCAGGTCCCAAACGATCGACTCAAGGTCTGAAACGATCGTTTCAGGGTGTGAAACGATCAGTTCAGCTGGCGCAGATTGGTTGTTTTGTGGAAAATCTCAAACCGTTCTACTCCTATTTTAATCCCGCATTGCCCGGGGTAGATAACCCTGTCCCATGACCCTCCTATATATAGGGGTAGTGGGGGCTTCTCAGGAACAATAACTCAGAACACCAGTTGCTATGCAAAGTTGTCGTTCTCTCTGGTTTTGGTAACCGAGAGAGCCCGAGCAAGTGCTACCTGATAAGGGAGGAACAACAAGGGAAAGACAACTGCAAAAAAGTGACTGGTGGTAGGAGAGTGTGTCGGTGACTAGTACGCTGACAGGAGGGTGCGACTCCTTCTGATTCCTTATGGGACACGGAGATCGGAGTTCCAGGTGGTCCGTGTGAACTACTACAGAGGCGGGAGACTTCTGCCGCTCCGAGGACAGCTGTCAATCCTGACAGTCCCGGTGAGACCAGGAGCTGCACAAACACCATCTAAAACCGGAGGTGAAGACCGCACAAGCCGCGAGGTAACATCGCCGAGCAAGCCTTGGGACAATGTATGTCTCCACAAACCATCCTTCCTATTATATAGACGTTGACACGATTCCTTTATTCTGGGTTTGGGAGAAGATTTTTTTTGTTTCCGCTGCTTTCTCTGTCTTCCCTAAAACCCAACATGGAAAGAAAAACTTCATTTGGGAGCTCAAAAATAGATATATAAAGCTCTAGGATAAGGGAGAGAAGAAGCATGATGCATCCATGGCCTTAAACTATTAAGGATATACAAGCAACCACACAAGAAGATGACCCAACTTCCATGGATACCTTCTTATCCCTCATTTCTTGATTTTTCAAGCAAACAAAATAAACCATTTGATTGATAGATCCTGAAGGTAGCTCATCCATAAAGGGGTAAACCCTAAAATACCCTTGAGGAAAAAACCTCCAAACCAAGGTTCAACTTGGTGCATTATGGCTCAAAAAGATCAAGAATGATGAGAGATCATCCAAAGAACATAATGAAAGTGATAAATTGCAAATAAAACATCTCAATTGGGTAAATTATAGCAAAGTCCAAAATGTGCATAAAATTGCATAACTTGCACAAATAGTGTCCAAATTGGACCAAACTTGAAACTTAAGCTTGTATTATGATTAAAAAGCATATCACAAGGTTATATTAAGGTTTTAAACATTCAATTATGATAATTTAAGTATGTTCAATACTTTGAGCAAGTTTAGGGGTCTCTCAACCATAAACCCCTAATAGGGATTTCGCCCCCGAAATCCAAGGTAAACAAAGATGGATACTTCTCATGAACCTCATCCCCAATATTCCACATGGTAACTTTAATTTCATGATGATGTCACATTGTTCTCATAGAAGTCATATTCTTCTCCCTCAACTTCTGCATGTGTAACCATGGTTCATCATAGGAACTATTGTACCACATGTACAGGCCTGGTAGTACCTTTCAACTTTGGGACTCGATTGTTGTCTTGAACTATTCTATATGTTGTATCACACATCAGTCAGAGCCCATACTCAATGGATCTTACCAAACATAGAACATCATGTATCTCTTATCATATTAAACTTTAAAAGGTTTCATCCCTATGCCCCTTTTATGGTTGTTGTAATTAACAACTCAATCAACCAGGTACACATCCCCTAATTTTCAAGAACTATGAGGAATATGTTTTTATAGGATTCTCCCATCATCTCAATGGTGGACTGACCATCTATTTGGTTGAAGAAATATACACTTGTCTATAATTATTAACAAATATAACTTCCCGATTGACATTGTTAGGGGTAGAGCAACGACATTGTCTTCATATTATCAGGATTCACATAACATACTTAATAGAGGTATCATAACTCCAAGAGGATACTTTAGTCAACCCCCAACTCATTCTTTCTAGACTTGTCACACATAAGTACAATTGCTTCATTATTCTTAAGGTTTAATAAAGATATTGACCATGTTACTGACCATCTCTAGAATACTTTGAGATCTCATCATTCAAAGCTTGCTACAACTTGTAAGACATGACTTGAACACTCTGTTCCTCCTATTCATAAATTCTATTGGTAAATTGGTTAGTCTAAAGGACATAACCATAAACTCATCACAATCATGTAATTTATGTCATCCACTCTAACTCTTATGCATTTATATTTGATCATAGGTTTATCTTAAAGGAACATGGTAGCACATGTCTACTGATCAACAAAACATTTATCCTTGATAGTGGTCTTTCTCAGCTATCACGAACCATACACGACATTATAGAATCACTTTTGTTTTTCCTTCCAAACAACATTTTTAGGGTCATCATCAAATCTCTCTCTCTCTATCTCTCTCTCTAAGGGAGATGAATACTTGTAATGTTCATTTAATAAACATCTCCAACCTTCACATACTTCCATACTGTTGATACATCTTAGATACTAGGATTCATTACCTTGGGATCCACCTCATGAACTATAAGGAATTCACATCCTTATCTCATCTACTTTTACCAACATAACAAATTTCAAGACATATAAGAGGAGTCTTCCTAATTATTGGAAGGCTCAAAAGTAAACTCATCACAAACTTTATGATCTTGGAACCATAGTCCAAGCAACCTTCTGCTATAGTAAGCCAACCAACCTCATGTTTACAATGAATCCACACATACCAAGTGGCAATGATCCACTTGAAATATGTGCCCTAGAAAGGAAAGACACAAAGGGAAACACACTTCTCACATCATAGAAGCATTATTCAAGGGTTACTAGCAAAAGGTAACCAATTATATTTTCATGATGAAGGTTACAACTTCTTATGTATCATTTTACCTTTTTTTATTTTGGGTTCCTTGCCATTAGCATAGGAATCATCATGATTAACATATCTCATTACTCCTTCCTTGATGACTATTTATCCCACTAGGGTATGTTCTCTTATTTTATTATGTTTTTCAACCACTTATCAACAAGTAAATCATCATATTCTTCATTTTCTTCATTAAATAGGGATCATCTCCCTTAATTTCTTTCACATGCCATGCTGATTTTACATTAACACTTTCTTACACACATAGGTTGGTCTAAGATTAACTCAGGTTCCACCTTATTCCTTTGTCATTGTTCCCATTTATCTTCTCATTTTTACTTATTATAGGAGTTCTCTCCATCTTATGTTATTTTCATACCTTGATTCACTTTATAAGCACAAACTTATTTGTCTTTTACTTTATTATCTTCTTTAATCACATCTTCAAGAACTCCTCTTTTACTTATTTGTATTCAGATTTAGATTGCATGGTGTTGTTTCTTTCTCTTGTAGTTACCAAACATTAAATTTTTGATAGATAATGACGTAATTCTCATCTTCTCTTGAGGTAATACTGAGTTATTTGCACCATGATTTCTAATTCATTATGCTCTTTAGATTGTTTCAAAATGATTACTTGATTAGAGTAATAAAAAAGATAACAATCTAAAAGTTTCATACTTACCTTTTCTTCAGTAATTGAATACCTAGCCAGGGCACCCAAGTATTGAGATTAGGCAGTATGCACTATATTTTTATGTCATATTCCTTACTTAAACATCATCCTAATCCTAAGTCCAAGTGTTCCTATAGACTCAATGAACCTAAAGCTCTAATACCATCTTGTGAGAACCCGTCACACCAAACAAGATTACTCAAAGCATAAAAACAATCAATCACCAATTAACCTCATACCCAAAAATATGGGTAAATTAAAACTGATTTCAACATCAACACCCGCTCAAAAACATTTGCATAAGTGTCCAACATCTTCCTTATATCCATACTATGCCAAGAATTTGATACAAATTGTTCTATCACCTTAGCCACAACATATATTCGCAGGAGAATGATATTCATGTATGCCACACAAACAAGCATTAACATGCTAACAAAAGTCTGATTTGTTTGAAACACCATATACAAACTTTTCCTGCCCCGACCTGAGAGTATAAGGATGAATCTAGGACACACTAGACATCTGATCAACTTTATCAAAGATTCATTACTATAGTTCCTCTCCACAGTTCTATTGTCATCACTACTGATTACCTAAAAAGATGTGGCAAACCACAAGGGTGAGACCCATGTCCCTGCAAGAGATATAACCTCCAACAACACTTATTGATTACAACATTTTAAATAGTAGATAACTAAGCAGTTGGAGTATTTAATAATCAATTTAACAGATTAAACAATTTAAGTATGCTAAACAGATTAAGCAAATAATCTTAGAAACAAGTATGATCAACAATGCATATATAGGTAATAAATAAATCCATTTCGCTGGATAGATATCTACTCAAATATCATCAAATTGCATCTAATAACAATCATTATCATTAATCTGACTATCATCGTATTCCTTGATAACAACACAAGCAATCTAGTAGCATAAGCATCCCTGACATCATGAATATGTCTAGTAACATAACAAGGCTATCAATATTGGCATCTCAAATAAAGGGGACAAATCTATATCATAAGTAGAACCATCATAGCACAATTCACTACATAGGCATGATTAATAGTTTAAGCATTTCTAGTTACATAAGCATGGCTAGAAATATTAAACATAGCTAGCATCATCATCTTAACCATCAGTGTCAGTATATTTGACAACATAAGCATGCTTACAACAGGAGCATAACTACATGATAAGCATATCTATTATCTCTTATTGTACTATACACGATCTCAGTGAAAAGAAAGCAAACAAGGGTATCATCCAACATGAAGCATTGTGTATAACTCTAAATAGATATGCTACGTGGCTATCTTACATCTTTTATTATGCCTTTAGGAATTTGAGGATACCACTCAAAATCCAACTGACCACTACTAAGTCAAAATCAGTGCCATACAAGATCTAGGAAGAGACAAACTCCTAAGATTTTCTTTGCCCTCGGTCAGTACAGGTCCGCCACAATGACACATAAGGTCAAGATGCTAACAGCCTAGTCCGTTTTTAGTACAGGTCACAACACTAGTGAAAGGAGGTGGGTACGCATACCCTACCATCCGAGGTACACTCATAGTTGTCCTCCAATCTCATCACCTATATAATCACTGAGACACGACCACATTCGTTCTCAAACTGAGGGCTAGGTATGACCGTAGTCATCCTCCCTAAACACTTGGATTTAGGATGACAAACACCCCACAGACTCAATAGTATGCGCTGTGAGTTTCCCTTAGGAATATTTGTTTCACCATCTGGCAAGTTCTGACACTCATATGGATATATGGCACATGGCACTACATGATTTGAATTTCACTTGATTAATTATTTCCAAATGGGTGAATTAAGGCTGGATCATACAAGTGGACATACAAACCATAATTCATCTCTAGAAAACATTGATATAAAACAATTTCAAAAGATATAAAACGTATGGTACATATTGTTCATCATCTCATCATGCTATTCACTTGCCATTCATGAGACTGCACTTGTTATCATACTATCACAGGATATAAATCCTTTTCACAATATCACAGGGTATCAACCCTTATCAATACAAGAGGATTACACCTCATTCAGGGCTCAACCATGCCCAAAGGTCATTAAGACAATCATACTATTCCCTACATGATCATCATTATCTTTCCATGCCTTATAACAAGGCTCAACACCTCACTTACATTTAATACACTGAACAACACAATATTGCATTAATGATCTGGGATATATTCATAAACAAACATAGAAGGGTTATATTAACATTAAGAACATTCATTTATTACATCAACATGCAAGGAATCTAGATATGATTAACCCTCATCATATTCATAATGCACATGTTTAGCATAAGAAAGTATCAACCATGTGGCTATGATAATCACCAATCAACACATTAAGGTTATGATCACATTAAGGGGATTATTCCACCATCATGCCATCATATAAGAAGGTTAAACATGAATACTCATATTTATCTATTTGCATTAGAGTTAGGTTCAACATGATAAATTATATTAATATTACTAATCAACACTCATACCCAAACCCTAACTCATGGAATTCCCATTGGATCATGGATGCATAAGGTGAAGCATCACCATAAAAATCCATACCATTTTCAAATATGGATCCACACATAACTCAAGGTGTAACCATCGGGTTATAGAATACTAAATTTTCAACAACAATAAGAGAGTACTCCATGATTGTATTAATCATTCAAGAACTATTCATACCCAATTACCATCATTTAGTTATACCAAAGCTAAGTATAACAAGCTATACCTCATTAGGGTTACCCATTAATTCATTATGGTGATTATCAATCATAATCATACAAGGGTAAGGGTAAAAATACAAGTTTAAGGCATTGAACCATCAAATAATCATCATTAGAATCATAACATTACACTATAGGCTTCACCTAAAACAATGGGAATATTGAGGCATCAACTTCTAACCATTAAATGTTGAAAAGGCAAAGTCATTGGTAGTTTACATAAGTAAACATCTTGAACAAATCACCTATGAAGTCATTGAGTTGTGCTCTAGAAAAATTCACCATTTTACCCTAGACATCCCTTGATTAACAATATAAAAATTTCCGTTGAGAGTAGGGTAAAACCCACAAGCGATTGTTTATTTAAAACAAGCCATCAATAAATGAGCTATTTAAGTTGATCTCATAAAGGAGACCATATAAATCACTTTATTAGGACCAACATATTACTTTAGGCATCATTCCAATTTATTGGAGTCATTAGATCTTAACCATTGGGTGAAATTCATATATTAAAACCATCAATTGGAATATAGGTCCAACCATTGCATCAAAGGACCCAAGAAACCATTGGTTTAAGGCTTAATTGATGCTACAACTACATCTTAACTCATCATAGGTTGTGGAGACCTGATACACCATCATTAGTGACCATTAAGTCACCATAGGTTGTTAGATAAGGACTATATTCATTAATCACCATCGAATATCAAACTAATATCATCATTGATTGATAGAATCATTAGGGTACTTAGTTATTAATCACTGAGATTATAATTAGGCCAACATATGACCTAAGGGACAATTGACACCCTTGGTCACCACCATCAGTTGTCATGAAGGCAACACCATCAGTTGTTGCAATGGTACCGCCATTGAGTCATGTTGTTTATAGAAGAAATCAACTTTAAACCCTAAAATTGACCATTGGTTGGTAGGTGTTTAGCACCATCGGTTGTCAAACCAACATGATCCAAGTAATATTATACCTTAGGAATAACATACAAATGATCAAAGGTTAATCTAGAACTGAAATCAGAATAGAGAACATTATAAAAATCAAAATCCAAGTCAAGCATAGTTTTTTAGTGTATGGATCATCCTTTAAAAGCAAGAACTTGAGCTAGCAAGCTTATGGTAAGCAATAAATGTGGAGCAAGTTATAAAAATTACCTCTAATTAGAAGACAAATTCCCAAACAGAAGAAAACATGAGTAGGTAGGGTAGAAAATCCAAGCATAAGTTGTGAACTCGTCCATCTAGCACCTTTCTTCATCAAATGAGCAAACCCTAAGCATAAGGATCAAGAAAGGTAAGGTTTTAGAGCTTTAGAGAAATTTCTACCATGGAACAACAAGGTTCCGACCTAGAGAAAGTAGGAGGAAGGATAACCGAGAAAGAAACAGTGGAAGGAATGGGATTCTTACTCATTTAGATCAAGAACACTAGAAGGAAGCTTTTTAAACCCTAAAAGAGAACAAAACAAAACCCTAGGAGCTTCCATCAATAAATTCGCCTTCTTCTTCTACCTTGGATAGGTACTCCATAGCTAAACAGATAGGGAATTAGGTTCTTAACAAGAGAGAAGTGGTGGAAAGCAAAACTTTCATTTGGGAACTCAAAAATAGATATATAAAGCTCTAGGATAAGGGAGAGAAGAAGCATGAGGTGTCTAAAAATATCTCCATGCATCCATGGCCTTAAACTATTAAGGATATACAAGAAACGACACAAGCAACTGACCCACCATGTATGGATACCTGCTCATCCCTCATTTCTTGATACTACAAACAAGGCAAATAAACCATTTGCTTGATAGCTCCTACAGGTAGCTCATCATAAAGGGTAAACCCTAAAATACCCTTGAGGAAACACCTCCATACCAAGGTTCAACTAGGCGTCCCATGGATTAAAAAGGTCAAGAATGACGAGAGAACATCCAAAGAACACAATTAAATTTATAAATTGCAAAGAAAACATCACAATTGGGTTAATTGTAGAAAAGTCCAAAATGTGCATAAAATTGCATAACTTGCACAAACAAGGTCCAAATTGGACCAAACTTGAAACTTAAGCTTGTATTATGATTAAAAAGAATATCATAAGGTTAGATTAAGGTTCTAAACATTCAATTATGATAGTTACATATGTTCAATACTTTGAGCAAGGTCAGAGGTCGCTTAGTACCGACACCCTAGAGACCTTGAGGTAATGATGAAGGATTGTACATTCGAGCAATGTTAAGATCCAGAGGTGATGGGAAAAGTCTTTCCATGGGTGTAGACAATGGATATGTTCATGGTGAGGAGTCATGTGAAGTATCTTTCAACTTAGATTGGAAAGAGTGATGGTGATGTGTGATGCACCATCTCTACTCTTGGAATGGGATGAACTCTGTATTTGGACTGTAGCCAAATGCTTATTTCATCTTGTTGTTGGTGTAAGAGAGAGGAAAAAATTCATGCCATATACTAAGGATAAATATGATATGATTTGAAATATTTCTATGATGTTTGAGGATATAGGAAGTACCACACCTTTTGAGAGTATATTGGATAGATGGTATGAAAACACAAATGGACTATGGTAATCGTCACATGAAGACATACTCGTAAAGAGTGGTTTGAATTTTATGAGTTAAAGTTTGGGTTTGATAACTGAGATGATGGAAGTAAGAACTCAAAATTTTCTTGACTCAGATAGACCTAAACCCGAGACATGGATGATGAATGGAGTGTATGAAGGTTTATGTCTTCACCATCACCTAGAACATAAGGAAGCTAATACGGTAACCAAATGTTCTCAGCTGAAAATAGCTCAAGTGTATAGCTGTGGAGAGAGCTGATAGAGGTTTCTAGGTGGAATCTGCAACCATTAGAGGACTAGACCTATGTGGCTAACATCCAGATACAACTAGACCCATTGGTCAAGTTGGTGGTTACTCAGTTAGCTAGCCTAGAGCTTGTTGAGATAAAAGGATTTCTATAAGAACCTCAGATACACCTCCAAGGAAAAGAAGGTGGTGAGACCCACTACTAGAGTGTTTTAGGGTTTCATGAAAGAAGCTCATGATTTTAAGTACACCATACCCCCTGGTATTACCAAGATTGTAGTGGTACCTTGAAGACCTGGATGAAGAAGGAGATATAGAGTTTCATGTGGCTAGTTGCCATACATGCTAGAGGGTGAAGGCCGAACACCAGTAACCTAGTGAGTTACTATAGATAATGAGGAGTACCTGAGGGGGGATGGGAGTAGATCACCATAGACTTTGTGGTGGGTCTCCCCTGGACTAAGAGAGGTCATGATGCAATATGGGTTATGGTAGATAGCCTTACCAAGATGACACATTCCAGTGTAACAGATCTACTTGAACCATATATTAATGAGAGAGAGAGATGGTTTAACTGCACAATGATCCAAGTTTAATATCTTAAGCATGGCCTCATGTTTACTTCAATGTTGTGGAAGTAGGTTCATGAAGAACTTGATGTTAGATGGAAGTTTAGTACATCATATCACCCCCCTGACTGATGGACAGTCAAGAGAGTATGAGCCAGACTCTAGAAGGTCTGATGAGAGTATATGTGCTCGTTCAGGATGATTCGTGGGAGAAGACCCTGCCCCTAGCACCATAGCTAGTATCGAGATGTATGAAGCTCTGTAAGAGAGGCCTTATTGGTCACCGCTTTACTGAGATGATGTTGGTGAAAGGACCTTGTCAAGGTCAGAGAAACCACAATGTCTGCAGATGAAGTCGCTTTGATCGAACAATGACTCAAATAGCTCAAAATCAACAAGAGTCACGTGCTGGTGCGAAGCAGACTGACATGTAGTTCACTGTGGGTGAACATGTGTTATGAAAATCTGACCCCTTTGAGCTATAGCTAAGGAAGCTGAGTCCCTGATACATGGGTCCATTTGAGATGGATTGGTGGAGTTGCTTATGTTTATCATTACCCCTCAGGATAATATGATGTAAGATGTGTCCGATCTAGATCACTATGTGATGTACCTAAGCCAAGTACTGAACAATGAACTTATTGAGCTCCAAAGGGAGGTTGACATATCCTGAGTCACCTGTGAGGATTCTAGATACCAAGGTGAAAGAACTTAGATGTAAGAATATCGGATGATAAAGGTTCTTTGGAAGAACCATGGAGAGGATGAAGCCACATGGGAGCTAATGATGGACATGGGAAAGTCTTATCCTGATTGTTTGTATGTTTGGTGGAATTTGGAGGGAAAAATTCCAATAAGAGGGAAAGGATGTTACAACCCCAATTTTTGGGTTTATATGGATTGAAATGCAATTTCCTTAATAAAATGTATGATTATGAAATTGTCTGTTTGATGTGTAATGAGTGGATTTCTTTGGTAATATTTCCTTTAAATATGTGTTTTCGTGGACCCTGTTAAGTTAGTGAGTCTAAGATGATAAAAAGAGAAAGAAAATTGAAGGAAATCAAATAATGCATAAATAAGAAAAGAAATTGAGATAATAATGAAAATATGAGAAATGTGTGGAAAGATGTATGATTGAATCATAATGGATGAGATTTCAAATCCATAAGGTTTCTAATGGTAAAAGGAATCCAAATAAAGAGAATAAAAGAGTATGAGGGAGAAAATATGTATAAAATATGCCTTATTAAGTGATAACTTGCATATAAAGAAAGCCTCTCATACTTTTGAATTTCAGTCCCCACCTTTGCACATAAGTAGTTAAAGTCATTAAGGACTTTCCTTTAAAATTTGGTATTATATGGACATGTGGTTTGGTAGATATGATTTTTTGGAAGATTTCCTAAAGTGGAAAGAAAAAGAAGAAATACATTAATTGTCACGATTTTAATTGAATTAGAATTTCATTTTTTTATCTGGGCATGTGTGATGTGGACTGTTGGATCTGAGATCCAATGGTACACGGTCATCTCCTTCCTTCAATCACATAAGGAAATGAATCTACATTAAATCTTTCTCCTCTCCACACCGTTCTCTCTCTCTGATCCACACCCCCTCAAAAGAAGACTTCCATTAGTTTATGGAGGCAAATCTGAATTGGATGATCCCTAATAGCACCCTCTTTGGAAAGCCTTGATGAGTTTCCCTTTTTATAATGACGAGAAGGCCCTTTGGCGGTTGGCCACGCATGGCCCTGCCTATATAAGGCACCAATTTTCCACCAAGAAAGAGGATGAGATTCACAGAATTGTAGAGAGAATTTTCCCACATCCAATTTTCTAGAAGCTCTACTACCCTCTCCTCTCTTCTTCCAGTATGCCACCGATGAGAGACATGATCCTCTATGTTGGTTCGTACCCTCTCCAGTCAATTGATGGCTGTAGATGAGTCCGGTGGGGTGGGGCGGTGGAGTAGGGGTCCTTGCTTGTCTTGCAGGAGCCCTAGAGCTGAGAGTCAATGAGGAAATTGACCATGTGGCCGTCACTATGCGGCGAGTAGCCTAGCTCATGAGGTTGAAGATGATTAGGAACATAATTACTTTTATGACCCCAGCAACGCAACGACTCGTAGCTACTGGACCTGGGGTGAAGTGGAGATTGTGCCCCCTCAGCCCAGGAACACTCATGCCCGTGTGGCATTGGCTTATTGGCCAGGCCGAGCCACACAGAAAACAAGGTAATAGCCCTTCTCTACTGACATGGCTCGACATGATTGGTTGAAAATAAGTTTTCTTATAAAAATCATAACTAATGATAAGATGATCAGATTAGGGCATATGATATATGTTTTTTTTTATCAGAAAAATAAGTAAAATCCATTAAAAATATAATGGAAGTCTGATTCTTCTTGCAATTCAAAAAGGATATAAAGATATGATCTTTAATGGTTTAATTGATGAAAAACCCTAAAAATTGATGATAATTAGGTTTAATAATGTTCTTTGGATGTTATGAGCAAATATTAACCTATTGTTAATAAAAGAGAAAATTAGGTCTAAAAAGATGATCTTTATGCATAATTGGCCTAATTTAGGGTTCCATGTACATGAATATGCATTAATGGGCCTAGAAACCCTAATTTTGAGAATTATGACTTTTATTGGTTTTAATTGTGCAAATCCATGAATAAGATAGAGATATGTTGTTAAAAAATCCAATTTGAGTATAAAAGATCCTTAATGTGGATAATTTGAGTAATTAGGGTTTTTATGAGTAGAAAAGCTATTTTAGGGTTTGTTGACCTAAAAAGGATAAAGTTTGAGAAATTGATCTAAGAAGCCCTAATGAATCCCGATAAGACTTAGAAACCTTGGAAAGGTCTCCCAAGTCAATTAGGAGTTTTTTGGGGGTATGATCGTGACAATTAAACATTATACATGTTTTCATGATCGATGTTTGCTTGATTGGTTGCTTGTCTTGCTTGATGGACATCTTGATTGGATTGGATATCTTGCTTATATTTGAGACTCCAAGTCAGGTATGTGGTTACACTTATGACTAATCGCTCTAGTTTCATGGTGATTTCTGAGGTTTTATAGGTTGCTTAGAAATAACTGCTTGGTTGACTTTTATTTCATGCAACTGTAAAGTGGCTATGACTATCACCATAAATATATGTGCATGACTAGCTCAGATCCTAGTTCTCCTCTGTAGCTTTGATGATGATGAGATGGATGACCCAGTACATGGTCTACCCTTAGGGTAGGATCATCAGGTTTCCATGAGTCAGTGTGTTGGTCTACCCTTGGGTAGGACCATACGACTACACATCCCTAAATCATGGTCTACCCATAAGGTAGGATCATATGGGCTATTTGAGATCTACCATTTGAGAGAGGTAGTATCCATGTCCACTACAGGGACAACACAGAGGCAAGGATACGTAGGGATTGAGTAGTTATGTTTAAAACGTAAAGTTTGACTTGTTAAATCATAATTTGATTACAATATGTTGTCACAATTAGATGTAAATCCCCCCCCCCCACATACCAGTATATTCATTTATATTGACCGACGTTTTATTTGTCGGCATTTTAGGAATACTTGAAAAAAGACAAACAATAAAGTGATATTCTTGAAGAATAAAGCTAATAAAATAAAGAAGGATTTAGTTAAATAGAACTCTACTTTGGGTAAAGTGCCAAGCTCCTATTTTTGAAAGGTATGTGAAAAGTAAATCTTTATCCTACATTAAGCTCAGTCTCTATTTTTGAAAAGTATGTGAAAAGTAAATCTTTATGCTACATTAAGTTCAGTCTTTGGTAGAATTTATTAATTATTTTTTATTATTTGCAAAACCATATGATCCTATTTTGGGATAACGAATCTAGCCTCTTGGTCTCCCTTCATTGGGGGTTACCGGGAAGCAGGGTCGTTACACTATCTTTGTTAATCACAACTTTAAATGGATATAATATTGTATAATAAACCTTATTAGAAAGAAAATAATAGATAATCTTGTGACGGATTCCATGTGAACCACAATAAATCTACCCATTTTAATTTAAATATTAATTTTATAATTGTATTGGCATTACTTTCATTGTCTCCTTCCATTCACCCAAATTTTCTCTTCAATGACCGAACACGTCCATTAATTAATTGTCAACTTCCATTGTTAGTATTTACTTTGAAATTTAAATTTTAGATATATAACATGTCCTTTCTTAAATTTCATTTTATTACATTAATTTATTATGTTGTATTAGTTTTTTTTGTTATTCCCCCATTTCCTTGTATTAGGTCTAGGTTTTAAATCCATCATATTTTTCTAGCATAACTTGTTTTAGACTTTCATCAATTGATTTCCACTAAGTTTGATACATCTATTGCTCTATAGTTAAGGATAACACTGGTGGACATCAAATCTAATATTTTCATATAGCTCATTTTGTCTAATTACCGATCCTTAGGTTATTGTATTGTGAATATATTGTTGTAATTATAGATCTAATGTGATGAAATCTAATTTTTTTCTATACTAATCAGACCTGTAATGTACCATGTTGTTTACATAATTAGGGACATTTTGACAATCTAATTAAATTAATTTATATTTAATATTGTATTTATATAATGGTATAGTTATGCAAGTAAGCTTATTTTTATTTCATTACAGTTAACAATCTTTTTTCTTGATGGATATGATGTTACCAAGCACACATTAAAGAAGAATATCAAGATTTTATTCGGTGGATTTGATGTCAACCACACTAGTGTTACCCTTTCTCATTAGTTTATTATAGAGTTAGGTTTGAAGACATTATTACCATTTTTATTGAAATTCAGTTCATATCCTCCAAGTTCACTACTATTTTAATTTTAGATAGGTGGTTGAGTTACATAGCTTGTAGGTAGAGACTGTGTGAAGCTCAACATCCACCATTGTATCAATATTAAGGATTACTTAAGACCATTGTAGAAACCATATTTTCATATTTACCATCATATAATATATGTATATGTCAGCTATATAGGTAGCTGAGCTAAATAGTTAACATGTAGAGATTGTGAGAAACATGTGCAACCAGTCATCGTCAAGATCAAGAACAACATATAAATTGATGAGTGGGTTAATTCTCATAATGTCATCATTGTGTATCTATGCAAGGATGATCCTATAAATTTAGTGTAATGTTTCATTAATCTTTTTATGCTCATTTTGAGGGTCTTGGGTGCACATAGAAGTTTCACCGAATCACTGCCTACTAGTTGTGAAGATCAACAACCACCATATTCACCCTATTTTTCCACCTACCGATTGAGGGACGCAAAAATGGTTCACGGTCATGGATGAGTGCTTAAATAGGTTGATTTTAGCAACACGATCATTGTGTAGATTTAGAATGATCATCCTATTAGTATACTACACTAGTTTGTGTGTCTCTTGTGATCATTGTGTAGACAAACAATGAGTTGATTTTGATGGTACTGGATGCACTTCTAATTCTTACATTTGTATATGCTAGTTGTGAACACCCACCATTTTATTTTGAGTAACAAGTGTGGATGTAAAATTCATTAAATGCATATATCCCATTTGGTATGAATATCGATCCAATTTAGGTTATAAATTTATGAATATATTGTTAGTGTGTACAACATTCAACAATGACCAAGCTCAGTGTTAATTTAAAATTTCTACCTTGCATTTATATTCTATTTTTATGTTTTTGAATCCAACTACTAATTCATGTTACATTTGAGGATATCATTCCTAGTTGATTCTAACATCACTAGTCTCAATTTCTCCATCTACTAATAGCTAAGTTGTCTACATATTTTGCTAATTTAATACTTGTTGTGGACTTCATTTCATGATTGTTATCAGTATGTGTGTGTGCATAATATTTAGAGATCTTATGTGAACTAACCTTTACATGATGAGGCATACTCATTTGAAATTGGACAAGCTTAATGCTAACTTAAATCTTCCTAATTATCATTTATATATTGACAATGCTAATTTGTCTTTTAGTTAAGATAAATTTAGCTACAAAATCAAGCTACATTTGTGAATATCATTCCTAGTTGATATATATGTTAGTGAAATGCGCATGGTGTATACCTATTGAGAGGCAATGCTAGTTGCTAATGGGACTTAGAGAATATGTAGGGGACATATTGACCGGCCTAAATCGTGCGTCCGAAAAGGGAGCAGATTTGAAGTAGTCGGACTTTTAAATTTATAACCTGAAACCTTCTAGCCCCCTGCAACTTTATTACGGGGTCAAAGTAGATATACGGGGTGAAACACAGGGACAAGGGTGGTAGTGTTGAGAACGCGTAATCGACACGTTACACTCTAGTATGGGTAAGGAGATGATAAAGTTCCCCAAGGGGAACAACAGGCAAAGATCGATAAAAGAAAACTATCTCCAACTGGAGCTTCGAGGAAAAATTAATGTTTTAAAGGTTTATCAGTTTTTAGGGTTTTTGCGCAATGGAAACAAAGAGGATAATACTATTGCTTTAGTAAGGAATGAAGGAGAAAGCTTCGGTAAAACAAGCGGCAGCAGAAACATCCAGTACCCCTTCTCGCAAAGCGGGTACCTCTAACTAAGCATCAACACCTCTCTCGAGGTTGCTGGTCTTAAGTTAGAGTGGAAGGGTCACTAAAGCAACTCCGATCCTGGGCACTCTTGTACTCCCGTATCAGACCAAACACTAGAGCCACAACACCTCTCTCGAGGCTACTGCAATGGGAAAACACGATTCGGTAGCTAGTCAAAACGTGATCCAAGCGTACAAGCTGGAGTTCAGATGCTAAACAAAACAATCATCCAACAAAAGTGACCAAACATAAAGCAGCAGATAATTAAAACTCTTCTAATTCCATTAGCATAAAAAGGGTCTGGTTACATTGCATAAGTAAAGAAAGTAAATGAATGAAACAAGTAAAGATAAATATCGCCTTCTTGATTTAGAAGGGCGACAAGCAGTAGCAGATCCCCAAGATCCCTCCAGCCCGATACCAGGCACGAGCCTTGCCCAATACGCCCGTGTCGGGCGGTACACCCTCTCAGGCGACACGCTCATGATGGGCGGACGTATCGTACGGGGCGCTCCTGCCCGATACGGTCGTGTCGGGCGGCACCCTCTCGGGAGACACGCCGTGACTGGTGATGCATATCAGGCTTGCTATCGTGTCGAGCCAGAGTTTTGCTTAGGGTATCGGGTACTCATATCGGGTGTCCTCGTTGGCCGATATTGGTCTACTGCGGTGCCCGAGGCTGATCCTAAGTGAACCATTCCCTCCCTCTCGGGTCGGGGGAGTGCTCACCTAGTATCGCCTGGTACACCTCTGAGGCACGACATGCTCACCTAGTATCGCCTGGTACACCTCTGAGGCAGAAACAAAGGGAGCTGTACTAACCACGACAACTGAAGTGTGGCGCCTGCCGGTGGGTGGCTTGTATCGCGCGACACACTTCAGTTGTCGTGGTTAGTACAGCTCCCTGTCGGGTAAGTGGCGTATCGCCTATCAGATCCTCCTTGTGCGGCACCCCTGTGTCGCTCAGTAGGCATGTCGTGCTGCCATATGTCGGGCAGTGAGTGTGTCAGCCGACTGGTAGGAAGGCCGATGCAGGTAGAACACGTTCATGGGCCGGGCCGGGCCTTTTTTGCTGATAAAAGAGTCGAAAAATGAGGAAAAAACTCTGCAAAAGATGATAAAATTGAGTTAAGAGCATAGCGAGGCCTGTTTATTCAAAAACATGACAAAAAGGAGAGGAAAATAGTTTAAAAGGGCAGAATTGATAATGAAATAAGGGCCAAAACATCACAAAATTTGGTGTTATCAACTCCCCCAAACTTAGCATTTTGATTGTCCTTAATCAATCTTTAAACTTTGTTTTGTGATGCTTCTTCTTGACCGGTATAGTTTTCAGACCATGGGTTTGAGTGAGCATTGAGATGTCTTACAGAGAATACGACCCGACTACAAACAACATACTTTACTTCTCCTGCCTTATTTAAGCAAAATTTTTCTCCACAACTTCGGCGAGACTTGGGTGCATGATTTCGAAGTTAGCCTTCACACCAAATAGCTTTTGGGAACAGAAAGTTGTGTGTTTGGGTAGGATTAAGGATTTTTGGGTTTTTCTTGTTTCCCATCAGTCCGTCTAGGTACGGGTCTGTTAGTGGGCGAGTGGTCCCTGCAGTCCAAACCAGTTGGCTTTAGAGTAGTGATTTCACATCCTACGTACCACTGCCCCAGATCTACCATGCCTAAAGATGGGTACTTTTTGGAAAACAAGTGTGTATATATTTTTTTCTTTCTTTTTATTTGGCACAACTCTCATAAGGCTATTCTCTCTTTTTGGGATTTTGTTGGGTAAGGGAAAACAAGAGGAATTATTGCTGTTTGGGCAACTTTTTCCTTCTGCATACACGTCTCTTAGCTGTTGCGAGATTATTTTTCGAAATTTTTGGCGTGGAAAGTCATAGTCTTTTGTTGTTTGAGGCTGCATTATCAGAAAGACATAACAAAACCTGCATCTCCTTGGGCACATAGAAAATAAACTGGCAAGAAGTCACATCATGTTTTTACTATATAGTGTCTTTGTACATATATGTGGAGACAAAATAAGAAATTTTTTTGTATGAGGCATGTATATGTATATGTACACATGTTATAGAAAAAGAACAAAAAGGGTGGAGTTTGAAGAATTTTTTTTATACCTCCTTCACTGGTACATGGTACCCCCCAAACTTACTCCACACTCTGTCCCAGAGTTGTGAAGTAGATACAGTAGGGTAATGTTAACCCAGTGAGGGTTAGCTGGTGAGCGCGCCTATGCCAGATAGAAGCTCCCACACATATTCTCCTCGTTTGCTGTGGTAGTCGATGTGGTGGAGTTGGTCAGGCGTCTCTTTATTTGATATCCATTCCAGGACGAAGATGCCGCAGTCGTTGGATAGGGGAATTTGTTGTGGACTGCGGTGGCAGAACTAGAGCTCGTGCCATTGGTCACTGCCGTCTCCAGGAATGGTTGTGTCAACACCGCCACCTCCTCATAGTATTTTCATACTAAGCGCTCGAGGGGTGTCACCGCTGTTGATGTACACTGCACTGGATGATCTTTGTTGCTGTCCGAGCTATTGTAGAAGATTCCTGCTCGTTGGCGAGTGTACATCGTCAGGAGCGTCCAGTGGTTGTAATGCAGGATGGGCAGGAAGATTGTGCGTGGAACCCTATGCTCTAATTCTTCCAGAAATGATTACTTTGCTCCTAATTCATCAACGAGGCAGATGTCGTTGAAAAACATTGGATGGGCTATGTATGCGTGTTCAAACTTTGTCTGTAGCGTCTGGATGTAGGCGGCCGCTACAGATATCACCAAACATCCTCATTCTTTTACCATGTCCCTCAAGTCATCAACCGGGACTATGACACTGCCTGCCTCATAGATAACATCTGCCGGGGTAGAATCAGCTAACTTCAGAAGTACTTCATTGACCTGCTCCTGCGTGAGTGTAGAGCACGAGAAACGGTAGAAGTTGTTGATCACTTCTTCTGAAGTTTCAGGTAAAGCGACGTCTTCGATTCCGTGCATTTCCCGCAGAATTTCTAACTGCTTGCCTGCCGCGTAGATGTTTGTTTCTATCTTAGCTTCTTTCTCTGGAGTGCTGCTGGGTTGCGAAGATTCGCCTTCTAGGCCACTGTCCAGCAACCTCTGTGGTACCCCTACATCTTGGAAATAGCAAATGTCTTTGATCAGCAACAGTGCATATATGCTTCTGAGCTGGTAGAAGTTTTGGCCCTGGAGACGCCTTATGTAACTGAATATGTTGAGCAACTCCATGGTGCAAGATGATAAAGGAGTTGTTTCCACTTCCCTCTTTTGCTTGGACGGGGAAATCTCCGATAGAGAAGAAGTTCCAAACACCGCTATGATGTTGGACTCCTTGCTTGATGGCTCGGAGGAGACGCAGCGGTAGAAGCCTGAGATGCTTGTCCTCTAGGTGACTGAAGATAAGGCCTGAGCATGGCACCTCCTTGTTTCAGCAGCTGAGGAGCCGGACGTCGTGGTTCCGGAGGTCTGCCACACATAAGAACCATATGTTGTGGTGCTTGTACGGGGCCAACACGATGTTCGTGTTGTGCTCTTTGATGTGTCGCAGCATGTTGGCCACCACAATGGAGTCTGGTACTCCCATCATTAGTCTTCCTACCAAGGTCGGGGTGGCATTGTATATTTTTCTCTGACCTGTCCCGGTGCTGATATTCTCTATTATTGCACCTTGTAGGAACCTGAACAGTTCTTTCTGACGACGGATGGCGAGCGGAACATGATTCTAAGTTCTCCCCATCGTACGGAGAAGTAGCTGTCGCTCCAGACGACGTCTTCTTCATCTACCTGTGACCTTAGGACCTTTTAAGCAATTTTTGGTCCCTGATCGTCAGGTAGCCGATGACCCTTCTGTCAAAGTCGGACATCTTGAAGAAAGGTATCTCTGACGGCACAGAGAATACATATTCCGTCGAGCTTCTTCCTCTAGGGGGTGTCTTTCATTGGCGGCGCAGATGTCCCCCCCCCTCTCCCTCAGATTCGTCAGAAGAGTCCTGCCCGACGCTGAATGCTTTGTTGTCATCCTCAGCTTTGTCTAGGGGGACTGAGGGAGCTCCTTCTTCCAGACCGTGGGAGCTCGCCTATCCTGCTGGAGCTCCGTTGGCCGATCTTTGTGGCGTCCCTTCCTCGGGCGTTGGGGATGGCCCGCTGGAGGAGGAAGAGGACAATGATCTTGACGAGACTGCTGATGAGGAAGATTGAGAGCCTGAGCCAGGAGGCGACGAAGACCTTCTCGACTACCTTGGGTGCGGATGGTCGTCTCCCCTGTTCAGCCTCTCCTCGATCACGTCAAGGCACCGGAGGGCCTGTTGAAGCGTGGCGTTGAGTGCCTCTAGTTGGCCGGGAAGGCCAACTAGAGTCAACAGTTCCCGTTCCTGGCTATTCAGCCTCTGCTGGAAAAATGAAAACTTGTGGGTTAGAGAAGTAAATGTAGCCGAGTGGCTTTCTGTTACCTCCCACAAGGGGTCGAGTTCATGCCCCATCATTTTCCCAAGCGACGGAGGGGCTCCTGTAGATCTCCCTCTCGTCCTCACGATACTCCTCTCGCGTGAGGGTCTACCTGACGAGGTAGAACGTATTTCGATCGTCCGTGAGGTGGATGCTGCTGGGCGAGGCATCAACACTTTTACGGCTGTCTCTGCCTCTCCTTCTTGTGGTGGTGGAGAAGGACGCGATGTGGGTGGGCGCTGCTCCACCTCTCTACTTTCGGCGACCTCTTCTACAGCTATCGCAGGAGACACCAGTGGTGACGTTGGCATAAGTCGTGCATCTCCGAGCTCCATCTCTAGGATGTTGACAAACATCCCGTTACTGGTGTCCGGCTGCACTTCTTCTTCTACCACCACAGGCACCACAAAAGTTTCAGGGGCTGCGACTGTCTCTTCCGTGGCAACTCCCGTTGGGGCTGGCGTTTATAGCTTTCCCCCAGTTGTCTCGGCAACCTCAACGATCGCCGATACTTCTTCAGCCACATCAGGTGTTGTCATGATTGTGGCTGGTATAGTAGGAGTGACGACAACTCTATCAACTACTATCGTCGGTGGCTCTGGAGTGACGACTGTCTCTGCAAGGGTCGTTGAAGTTTTTTCCTGCCTAGGGTCGAGAGGGATTGATTCTCCTCTCACAGCCGCCCTCTCTTGAATACTGGTGGCAGCGGCGTAAGCTGCTTCTACTGCCACAACTTCGATTTCTGCTGTGGTAAAGACCGGCTTTTCTGCGTCGTAGGCGGCGCAATGAGGGAGTGGAAGAAGGGTGTTTGTCCTTGTGAACTTTTAGAAGTAGCTTCACCCCTCCTTCTTTATGATGCTGGCACTCATGAGGAACTTGAGGTCGATCAACTCGTCGCCCCTTGTCCTCGAAAGACTGTGCGGTTCCCTTGGGTATCGTAACCCTACCGCGATCAGATTGATGATGCCACCCATGCAGTATTCCTTGGTGGCATCCTTTATTGGGTGCATCCTATTAAGCAAGAAGTGCCCCAAATTGATCACCTTGCCCTCCATCATGTGCCACATGAGATGGAGTTCTTCGGTGTAGACGTTGCTGGACTTGTTTTTGCTGAAGAGCAGGCATGCTACCAGTTTGTGCACTATCCTCCAGAAGCAGGAGTGCACCACCGCCACCTTGCTTCCTGGCTTGCATGATGACTCACTGGTCAGCCTCCTCTAGAGCTCCACAGGGTCAAACCCGTCTCCTTTGATGATCCTCACACCGTTATTCAGTAGTCTTTTCTCCTCCTCACTGGAAGAGAAGATCTCATTGAGCAGCTTTTTAGAGATGACATGCTCCGAGTTGTATAGCCACCCTTGCAGTCTGTCTGCTCTGCCATATTCTTCAACGTCCTCAGCTTTATTCTTCACTCGACGGAGAGACAAAATGAACTCCCTGGTGAGTTCGGTGTAGGAGGCGGAGCGGCTGAGGCAAATCTTCCTCAGTCCTGCCGCGGCTAAGACATTCTCCAGTCTTTCGAAGATACCTAATTGAAGGAAGGACGACTGGTGGCAAAATCTGCTCAGCCTGTATATCTTTGTTGCCAGTTCTGAGTACCGGCGTCCGTGCTCATTGTCTCTTGGCACGAACCTTCCTGGTGTGTGATCCAGGGGTTCAGCCGCTATGGTTGAAGTTGTTGTTGGAGCCGTTACTTCTTCCGTCCTTTCTCTCTTCTCAGCCGTTGATGGCCCAGCTGCCTCGGGATTCAGGCATTTCTGCCCGACTGTTGTTGATTCAGCTACAACCTTGGTGTCGATCCTCCGACCGTGTTCGTCAACTCGAACCACAATTTTCTTTGTGCTGGCCATTTCTATTATTATCAGATAATTTTGTTAAGTATCTAAATGTTTTAAAGTTGATATCGATGTCTGGTAAGAAAATTTCGGCTCGATACAAAAGCTACCTGACACCATCGTATCGGGCCTCAACACTGGGTGATATGATGCTTGCCCGATATGCTGTGTCGGGCAATACGGTCGCGTGAAGCAAAGTGTCCGATAGGGTCTTCCCGATAGAAAAACTTGTCACCCGACAACAATAACAAGCGAGGCAACACAAGGATGGGTGACACAATTATTTCCCGATATAGGGTATCGGGCAAGTGCGTGTTAAAGACGTGTCGCGCGACACATGTGTCAGGCGATACAAGGAAATCAACTAACACTCGTTAGCCCAATACGTTGTGCGCGATATGAAGTTCGTGTCGAGCAAGCAGGATGACACGGCTGTCGGGCTATACCTTTGATATCTGAAGTTATCTTGCATGACACGATAGCAAAAGTTAGCTGGATGACACACGAGCAAAAGGGAGAAACTACTGCACGATACGAGTAGGTGAAAAGTAAAAGCAGTAGCTCGACACGGTAAAACCTTCGTACTATATATAGCAATCCAAACTGGGGGTAAAACGGGTAAATCCGGGGTGCGTGTCGGCCGTTGAGACAAGTCATTCCCGAGATGAGCAGTCCCATCCGTCTAATCAAGGGTAATTACTCATGTTGCCCGACATGGGTGCTCGCCGCCAGGGCGTGTCATTCGACATGACTCATGGCTGGATGGGATGAGCGATATGATGTCGCTTGATACGAGCACGTTCTACGTGCCGGCTGAGTTTTTTCCTGATTCGATTAGGAAAAAGGGTATACTTGCCCGATACAAGGTTTTCAGAACAAAATTCTAGATGAAAAACCCAAAAACAAAGTGAAGGAAAAAGCGATTGATGGGTAAAACATCATTGGCCTAAGGTTAAGTTCCCGGCCTCAGATAGTATTACTCATCAATGCTCATAAAATAGAGCAGTGGCCCATAAAACAAAAGAGTCAGCGCACGTGACACATGCACTGACTCAGGCCTTATTACAGTACAAATGTTCATAGTGTTTTTCTTGCAAGAAAGTAAATAACATCCTATTCTAGGAAAAGTAAAAGCTCGGGCTGCCTCCCGAGGAGCGCTGTAGTTTGCGTCGTCATCTCGACAGCTCCAGGTCCTTCACTTTTTGCCTTCAGCTATTTCCATATCTTGCAAATTGATCTCTTTCCTTCTCACTTCATAGAACCTTTTTACCCTATGCCCATTCACTTGAAAAACCTTGGATGGATCATCTTTATCATATAGCTCCATCATTCCGGACGGGTATATCTTTGATACGGTGAAAGGTCCGGACCACCTCGTTTGTAACTTACCTGGAAAAAGATGAATGGAAGATTTAAATAATAAAACTTTGTCACCTTCACTTACATCCTTCCTCCTCAGGTGGACATCATGCCACACCTTCATCCTCTGTTTATAGATCTTTGCGTTCTCGTAAGCATGCATTCCCAATTCTTCGAGTTCTTGCAACTATAGATATCTCTTCTCTCCTGCCTTCTCTAGATCCATATTCAAGAACTTAATCGCCCAAAGGGCCTCGTGTTCAAGCTCTAGGGGTAGATGAGAGAATTTCCCATAGATCAACTTGTAAGGAGTGGTTCCAATGGGTGTTTTATAGGCAGTTCTGTAGGCCCAAAGTGCGTCGTCAAGCTTCATTGACCAATCTTTCCTCGTGCAGTTGAAAATCTTCTCTAGAATCTACTTGATCTGTCTATTCGAAACCTCTACCTGCCCAAAAGTTTGTGGGTGGTAGGGTGTAGCGACCTTGTGTTTAACTCCATACTTTTGCTGGAGCGCTTCAAACTATATTTCTCCAAAATGCGATCCACCGTCGCTTATTACAGTACGAGGTACTCCAAAACGAGGGAAAATAGTCTTTTCAAACAACTTGATCACTGACTTAAAGCCGCACATTTGAGTTGCAACAACTTCTACCCATTTGGATACATAATCCACTACCACTAGAATGTATTGATATACTTTTGATGGGGGAAACGGTCCCATGTAGTCAATTCCCCATACATCAAAGATCTCCACTTCAACCCAATTTTCCATAGGCATCTCATTTCTTCATCCAATGTTTCCCATCAATTGACACTCTTTACAGACTTTTACATACTTTGCAGCATCCTTGAACAAAGAGGGCCAGTAAAAACCTGATTGCAATACTTTGGCGACGGTTCTTTCGCTACCTAGGTGTCCTCCATAAGGGGAGGCATGACATTCTTTCAGAATGTTCGAGATCTCCTCTTCGGGAATACATCTTTGGTACATGCTATCTGCGCATCTTCTTAAAAGGAGAGGATCGTCCCAGTAGTAGTTCTTTACATCCACGAACAACTTCTTCTTTTGGTTATAGGTTATGTCAGGGGGCAGTTCTCCACAGGAAAGATAATTATAGATATCTACAAACCAAGGTAAACTCTCTTCCTTGGTTTCAATCATCATCAAAGCTTCGTCAGCATAATTGTCATTAATAGGTGGTTTCTTCTGCCCTTCCACAACGATCCTTGATAAATGGTCAGCGACCACATTCTCTACACCCTTCTTATCGACTATCTCGTGGTCGAACTCTTGTAGTAACAAGGCCCACCTCAACAGCCTGGGCTTTGTATCTTTCTTCTGCATGAGATATCTTATAGCCCCATGATCTATGCAGACTTTAACCTTTGCTCCAATGAGGTAAGATCTGAACTTGTCAAAAGTGAAGACTATCGCGAGCATCTCTTTTTCTGTAGTTGTATAATTTACCTGGGCTTCATCTAGTGTACGACTAGCGTAGCATATTACATGGTGATTTTTGTCCTTTTTCTGCCCCAGGACTGCTCCTACAGCATAGTCACTGGCATCACACATAAGCTCGAAAGGTAACTCCCAGTCTGGAGGTTGGAGGATAGGCGGTGAGACAAGAGCATCCTTTAAGGCCTGAAAAGCGATTAGACAATCGTCAGAGAAATTAAATTCAACATCTTTTACCAGAAGGTTGGACAATGGTTTCGAGATCTTTGAGAAGTCTTTTATAAATCTTCGGTAGTAGCCGGCGTGCCCGAGGAAACTCCTCACTCCCATCACAGACTTTGGTGGAGGAAGTTTGGATATGGCTTCAACCTTGCTAACGTCTACCTCGATGCCACACCTCAAGACTTTATGTCCTAGTACGATGCCTTCTCGTACTATAAAATGGCACTTCTCCCAGTTCAAAACCAAACTCTTTTCCTCGCATCGTTGCAAACCCAGAGAGAGGTTTTTCAGGCAGGCATCGAAATCTTTTCCATAGATAGAAAAGTCGTCCATGAAAACTTCCACGATATCCTCCAGAAAGTTCGAGAACATTGATATCATGCAGTGCTGAAACGTTGCGGGAGCATTGCACAGGCCGAAAGGCATCCTCTTGAAGGCGTAGGTGCCATAGAGATAGGTAAAAGTTGTTTTCTCTTGGTCATCTGGCAGGATGGGGACTTGATAAAACCCTAAAAAACCATCCAGAAAACAGAAATAGTCATGATGTCCTAATCTTTCAAGAACTTGATCAATGAAAGGAAGCGGCTAATGATCTTTTTTAGTGGCCTGGTGTAGCTTTCGGTAGTCAATACACATCCTCCATCCCTTGACGGTCCGAACAGCCACTTCATCACCTTTATCTCCTTTAATTATTATTATACCACCTTTCTTGGGTACTACGTGGATCGGGCTCACCCAGTTATTGTCATAGATTGGGTAAATGTTCCCAGCATCCCTCAGTTTGATTACTTCTTTCTTCACAACTTCTTTCAGCATCTGGTTCAATTTTCTCTGGGGTTGAGCCAGAGGTTTGGCAGACTCTTCCAAATTGATGCAATGCATACAAAATGCAGGGCTAAGGCCTTTGATATCCTCTACCGAGTATCCTATAGCCTGCCTGTGGAGTCTTAACTCCCCAATAAGTTTGTCCAATTGATCTTTCGTAAGATGGGCATTGATGATGACATGATTCCTCTCCTCTCGATCTAGGAATTCATACTTCAACCCTTCAGGTATCTACTTCAACTCAGGTTTAGCCTTGGGTGACTTTTCTTCTGGCGCCTCCTCAAGAGAGGCAAACTTAACTGTTTCTACTACCTCTTCCTCGTCGCTCAGGTCTTCATCAGACTGGTTAAGATAGTTGAGAAACTCGACAACTTCTGGATTTTCAGAATCAGAATCTTGATTGTTTATCGCTCTTACAAGAGGGTCTACCATTAAGATATCTTCTTCTACCTCTTCGTAGAACTGGTTGTAGCTTTCTGCAAAGCAAACAAACTCTAACAGGGATGGTCCTTTCATCGCATCCTTTACTTTGAAGTCTAAGTGGTCGTTTCCGACCCTTAGAGTGATTATTCCCCCAGCAACATCAATCAACGCCCTTCCTGTAGCCAAGAAAGGACGTCCAAAGATGATAGGACAACCAGGGTCCTCCACAGTATCAATGACAACAATATCACAAGGAATGAAGAAACTTCCTACCCGGATAGGTACATCTTCAACGACGCCAATAGGCCTTTTAAAGGTATGATCTTCTAATTCAATCCTCATATTGGTCTTGACCATATCAGTCAAACCTAATCACTACGCGAAGCTTAGGGGCATAAGGCTGATGCTAGCCCCTAAATCAGCAAGACCTTTTCGTTTAACATTATCTCCAATGGCGAAAGGAATGGTGAAAGCCCATGGATCTTTCTTTTTGTTGGGAAAATCTGATTTGACAAAAGCATAGGACATACTTGCTAGATGCACGGTCTCGGTTCTTCCTCCTCTTCTCTTCTTGGTAATCAAATCTTTGAAAAACTTAGCATAAGTTGGCATTTCTTCTAAAGTGTCCAAAAAAGGTACTTCGAGATGAAGTTTCTTTACTGATTCCATAAACTTCTCGTGACACTTCTTAAGGTGTTCCTTTATCAGCTTGTAAGGAAAAGGCAACTTGGGACTTCTCTTACCAGACAGTTCCTCACAGGATCTTGGTTCAGGTTCTCTATCATGAGCTTGTTGATTGTCTTCTTCTGTGGGTTTTTCAGCCGCAGTCCTCGATTCAGGTTCCTCTGGACTGGCTTCTTCATGACATTCTACTGTCTTTCCTGATCTCAGCACTGCCATTTTGGCAGATTCGGTGTTGGAGGGTATCTTACCCGAGGGATTCTTTATCAACTCGGCCATATGGGCCAACTGCTGATCGATTTGGCATTGGTGCGTCTGCATGTCCGCCATCTGGACCTGCATTGTGTTCAGAACTCCTGAATTTGAAAGTGCGCTTTGCGCCAGCTAGTTATTGATAGCATCTTGTCTTTTTACAAAATTGAACAACTGGCCAACCAAGTCTGGTTGGTTCAAAATCTTGTCTTGACCTTGCTCCTTGGCTTGACTTTGACCTTGACAAGTGTTTGCCGCTTGGCGACCTTGGTACTTTCCTTGTCCTTGGAAATTTTCCTTGTTCGACTGGAAAGAAGTAGTTCTGGTGAACTGACTTTGTCCCCCTCTTTTCTCGAAACCTTGGGGTTGCTTGGTGGGGTTATGCAGCTGATGCGAGTTTTCGGCCGCATCCTTGTTGCCATAATTAAAACCAGGATGATCTGGCCTCTTAAATTAACGAAAGAGACATTCTCAACTTCCTCAGCCTCAGATTCACTTTCAGTTGACTCGTCAAGTCGGGTGTAGATACAGTTATCTACCCCGTGTCTGCCTTCTCTGTAGGTGACACATCTCATGACCTTTTCAACTTGTTTCTTCCCCTTTCCACTTGATTCTTTCATCTGTTTGACATCAGTGGCTATCTTCTGCATTTGAGAGGTGATAGTTTCCAGAGCCTTGGATTCAACTGAAGGTCCTTCATTAGCCTTCTTAGCATGTCCTCTGTCAGATCTGTCGTAGTCGGTGCCGGCTTGTAACTCCACCATGTTCTCGATGATCTTTTTGGATCTGCTAGGCTTCTTCCCCAGAAAGTCACTGCCCGCTGCTGCATTCAGTGAAACCCTTTCCTCAGGGGTTAGACCATTGTAGTAGGTAGTTATCAAGATACCCTTATTATAGTTGTGATGAGGGCAGTCCCTCTGATATTCTTGATACTGTTCCCAGGCATCGTGTAGATTCTCATTCGGTTTCTACATGAATGACGTGATCCTCTGTCTATTCCAGATAGTTTTCTCTGTAGGATAAAACTTGTTTATAAAGGCATCCTCCAGCGCATTCCATCCATTTAGAGCTTGGTGTGGTAGCCCGAGGTACCAGGATAGAGCCTTATCTTCCAAAGAAAAGATGAAACCCTTGCAATAAATCACCTCCTGTGGGACTCCCCGCATTTTGATGGTCTCACAGATATTTTTAAAAGCGTCTAGATGATGGTAGGGGTTACCATTCTTTGAATTCCCTCTGAAACTTTTGTTCTGGATCATAGAGATGACAGATGGTTTTAGCTCAAAGTTGGTTGCGTTGAACCTCAGGATGACAACATGACATCTCGAATTATTAGCCTTTGTGGCAGCTAACTCCCTGAGGGTCTTTTCTTCTTTGTTGGAATCGTCACTGTCACTGTCTCCCTGGTTCTGATCCTGATTATTTTGATTCCTTCTGTGCCTCCGGTGATGACGACGTCTCTCCCGGCGATGGTCATCCTCGAATTGTTCTATTTCAGGATATTCATGTTGATGATTGCCGTCATAACGGTCATTGTC
This sequence comes from Alisma plantago-aquatica, assembly GCA_963693085.1. Taxonomy (NCBI): domain Eukaryota; kingdom Viridiplantae; phylum Streptophyta; class Magnoliopsida; order Alismatales; family Alismataceae; genus Alisma; species Alisma plantago-aquatica. Next base: position 808,803,926 of record OY856409.1, read on the forward strand.
TTCAGGCGGAGGCGAGTGAGGTCTAACTCTCGCGTGTCGCTCACCATCTGAAAGAGGTGGTTCGATGCGAGGTGGCATGTCTAGCGATGTTGGTGCTCAGATGAGAAGAACACTTCCATTCTGAGTACCTGAATAGCACGTAAAATCAAGTTAGAAAATCTGTATTAATAATACGAACTACTCATTTTAGGTTCAAATATATATAAAAAAAGGAAAAAGAGAGTGATGTCAAGCTCATTTCTAAGCTTGAGGCACTGGAGTGTAGTTAGTGGATTCGGGTTCGTCAACAGTACCATTTTGCCTTGTCCCCGGCAACGGTGCCAAAAAGTTGACCGGCCTAAATCGCGCGTCCAAAAAGGGAGCGGATTTGAAGTAGTCAGACTTTTAAATTTATAACCCGAAACCTTCTAGGCCCCCACAACTTTATTATGGGGTCGAACATAGGGACAAGGGTGGTAGTGTTGAGAACGTGTAATCGACACGTTACACTCCGGTATGGGTAAGGAGATGATAAAGTTCCCCAAGGGGAACAACAGGCGAAGATCGATAAAAGAAAACTATCTCCAACTGGAGCTATGAGGAAAAATTAATGTTTTAAAGGTTTATCAGTTTTTAGGGTTTTTGCACAATGGAAACAGAGAGGATAATACTATTTCTTTAGTAAGGAACGAAGTATAAAGCTTCGGTAAAACAAGTGGCAACAGAAACATCTAGTACCCCTTTTCTCAAAGCGGGTACCTCTAACTAAGCATCAACACCTCTCTCGAGGTTGCTGGTCTTAAGTTAGAGTAGAAGGGTCACTAAAGCAACTCCGATCCTGGGCACTCTTGTACTCTCGTATTGGACCAAACACTAGAGCCACAACACCTCTCTCGAGGCTGCTGCAACACGATTCGGTGGCTAGTCAAAACATGATCCAAGCGTACAAGCTAGAGTTCGGATGCTAAACAAAACAATCATCCAACAAAAGTGACCAAACATAAAGCACCAGATAATTAAAACTCTTCTAATTCCATTAGCACAAAAGGGACTGGTTACATTGCATAAGTAAAGAAAGTAAATGACTGAAACAAGTAAAGATAAATATCACCTTCTTGATTTAGAAGGGCGACAGGCAGTAGCAGATCCCCAAGATCCCTCCATCCCAATACCAGGTGGGAGCCTTGCCCGATACGCCCGTGTCGGGCGGCACACCCTCTTGGGCGACACGCTCATGACGGGCGGACGTATCATGTGGGGCGCTCCTGCCCGATATGGTCGGGTCGGGCGGCGCCTCTCGGGCGACACGCCGTGACTGGTGACGCGTATCGGGTTTGGTATCGTGTCGGGCCAGAGTTTTGCTTAGGGTATCAGATACTCATATCAGGTGTCCTCGTTGGCTGATATCGGTCTGCTGTGGTGCCTGGGGCGATCCTAAGTGAACCATTCCCTCCCTCTCAGGTCAGGGAAGTGCTCACCTAGTATCACCCGGTTCACCTCTGAGGCACGACACGCTAGCTCCATATGCTTTCCCAAGTTGGCTTTCGAGAGATTCTGACCCGTCCCATCGGAGTCCTGTAGCTGCTATTTATAGGCAGCTGTTGGGGGAAGTTGTGGTTCTCTGGATGCCACGTGTTCTTCATTAGCTCTATCATCGCGGATTCAAGGATGCCCGATGTGTGTGTCGCCCGACAAAAGGATGTCGGGCTGTAAGTGTGTCGATCATCGTGACGAGTGGCGCCTGCCGGTGGGTGGCTTGTATCGCGCGACACGCTTCAGTTGTCGTGGTTAGTACAGCTCCCTATCGGGTAAGTGGCGTATCGCCCGTAAGTTCCTCCTTGCACGGCGCCCCCATGTCGCTCGGTAGGCGTGTCGTGCTGCCATATGTCGGGCAGTGAGTGTGTCGGCCGACTGATAGGAAGGCCGATGCAGGTAGAACACATTCATGGGCCGGGACTGGCCTTTTTTGCTGATAAAAGAGTAAAAAAATGAGGAAAACTCTGCAAAAGATGTTAAAATTGAGTTAAGAGCATAGCGAGGCCTATTTATTCAAAAACATGACAAAAAGGAGAGGAAAATAGTTTAAAAGGGCAGAATTGATAACGAAATAAGGGCCAAAACATCACAAAATTTGGTGTTATCACATATGATGTCACTACATGGTTTAAATTAATAAGGAGATTTGAGTCATGCTATTACCCATGCACATATGTGCATAACACAATCAAATAGTTTAAAACTCATAAAGTAGAGTACACTTTCAGTAATAAAAGATGACTTTCTATTTATAGTCTTGATGAGGTTTTGTTTAGATATTTGTGTGACTGAAAATAAGGTTTGATGATTTAAGCATGGGTTGAACTTGGAGATGCATAAGGAGGTGGACATTACAAACAACTATTCATACTTCCACACTTTTGTGGATGCATCTAGGAGGGTTGAAACAACCAGTTATATATGAACAGAAGCTAAGGGACATAAGAGGTTGGACATAGAAATGTCCAAACTTAATTTTAGAAGTCAATCAAGGATAGGAGGACCTCCTCCACACAAGGGATCACCTTTCTTGTTTACTTTGCCAACAAGGCCAAAGCAATATATAGGTAGAAGTAGTAGTTACCAATCATACATGGCAGTCGATTCCAATGATTCAATTGTGATGAGTCCAGAAGGATTTGGAGTAGCCAATGATACACCGACATTGTCATAGTGTGACTCTTGTTGTAAGGCCCCTGGACTAGATTAATGATAATTGGTTCTACCTTTCCTAATAATATGCTAAGAACTTCTATAATCCTTTTATATGTTTTGTTATCATGCGACAAGCTTATTTTTTTAGTTTGGTCCTATTTTGATGTTGTTTGAGCTATGTTTGCTTGTTTTGGATCAAGTTGCAAATTACCCAAGTTGAGGTGTGATTTTGCAAATTGTCACATGTGGAGTGTTCCCTTGGTGCTTTAGCATCATGAGAGAGATAATGATGCATAGGGGGACCTTGTTTGGACCTTGGTTGATGAGGTGGCATCATGTGGTGATGCTAGGGTTTCTAGGGTTTGCTTGGCGGTGCTTGGTACCGACCTTGTTGAATTTGCCTTTGTGTAGGGACTTGAGTCTCGATCTTTTTGGAGTGTCTTGGGTGTGTCTTGACCGAGACACCTTCCCTTGGTGTTGTTGTCTCGACCTTGAGGGTTTTGGTGAGGTTTTGGTCAAGATGGTTTAGCTTCTTGATATGTGTATCAACCTAGTATGTTGGTGTTCCTTTTGTTTCGGTCAAGACATGTTACTATGATGTTTGTCTCGACCTCTAGGGTGGTGGTGACCCATGTGGTCAAGACACCACCTAGATTATTGTATCACCATGAGCTGCGCATAAGTGTTAGTGGTTGCATGGCTATTTTATTGATGGGCAAGTGTCCCTTTGGTTCTCTATTATATTGTCACCTCATAAGTAACTTACTTCCCTCTTCCTATGGGTATATAACCCCTTCTCCTCACTAGCAAGTGATCTTTTTCATCCCTACTCTATCCCCTCTCTCTTGTGATCGACCATGGAGCTTTGGGAGCAAAGGAGGTCAGATCTTGAAGCTATGGTGGTCGAGAAACCTTACTTGTGGAGGATCTTGTGCTAAATCAACACTTTGGTGGTAATTCTTGGTGATTCCTTTCCTGATAAGTGGTTCTACCCTCTTCAATCACGTTTTTCTCTTGAAAACATATCTTCTTATACCTCCTTTCTTGGATGTAGAATAGCATTCTACTGTGGTGGTCATCTTGAGAGAAGCTCCTCTTCACAAAGGCCTTTAGTGTTGGTATGTATGCCCTGAGAGCCAATCATATGATGATTGGATTGGGATACATTAAGATTGATTTGATAAACATCAAAGGCAAGCTTACAATTTATTCTGGTTCAATCAGTTATGAGATAATGATAGAACATAATGAATGTCTAGAGAATGACAATACTCAATGACGTATGTCTTCAGGTTGAGGACCTAAAGAATGAGATCATATGGATGCTAAGAGTGTGTACATTCTTGTTTTGTCCTTAGTCGAATTTCATTATGGAAGGTTGATGGACAACAATGACATAGCAAGACTAGAGTGCGTGTTGGTTGATGACAGAGTCTCATTAGTCATGATATGTGATATCAAACCAAGCACATAGACACATGCTAGAGAACAGTGTATCAGACAGACCCACCGTGAGAGTGACACATGGAACCATAACATGGTAGTCACAATCAGCTCTCACTGTGATGGTGGTGATTGTGATTCTTAGACCTGAAATCACCACACTCATCACATGTCTTTGGATACAATTTGACATCATCAAACGCGGTCCTGAAATATGGATTTTTATGAAGGTGATGATTGGGTGACTTTGACACATGGGGTTTTGACTGTGAGTGATAGATATGGGATTTTTCCCTCCTAAGGGAGTATGATGTTCATGGCCACTTGATAAGCAAGACTAAGAAAGGCATGCACATGCACATGCACGTGGAAGTCAATATGTGATATTGATGACACACATATCTCAAACAGTCTTCTTTGGATCAAGGAACATAAATGAACATTGAAAGGATGACAACTCCATGCCATGAGTTCATTCAGGATATCAGAGATAAAGGAATTATACATTCACTGGAACACCAATCACAGACTATAGGATTGAAAGTTGTTCTCCAACCTTCCTTTTCACTTGGGTAGCACTGATGTGTGACTAGGCACCATTCTTTGTTTGTGATGTCATAAGCTGGTTAGGGACATTCACTGTTAACATGAAATGGGACCTATAGGGTCACACACAAAGGATTTACTTGGAAGAGGATTTTTATCCATGAATGATGTTTGAATTGATTACTAAAGGTGTTTAGGTACTCAATCAAACATTCAATCAATAGACTTGACTCAGAATCATTAAGTTCAAGTGTTGAACTATTTGATTTGAGTGCCAGATTGATTGAGAACTGCATTGACTATGTTTAGCACAATCTGGACCCTCAACCAACCGGTTCACTGGGTGAACCTATCGACTCAAGGTCAGTGAGATGACCGGTTCACTTGGTGAACTGATCAGTTCGACTGGACCAAACGAGCAAGGTTGGGTTGTCCCGATTTGTGAGAAAAGTTTTTCATTTCACTTGTACAATTTGATTGGGACAAGAATTGATCTTAGTATTAATTGGAAATGAAAGAGGAAAGTCAATTGGAGGCAAATTAGGAATGTGAAAAAACCAGTTCAACTGGTGAACCGATCGACTCACACTCCCAACCGACTGGTTCATTTCTAAAATGATTGGTTCGGCTGCCACCGTGCAATTAGTTCATGGAAATTCTGGACCCTTCTACTTCCACTTTTGTCCTGCATTGCCCGGGGCTGAGAACCCTAACCCTGACCTCTCCTATATATAGAGGGGTACTGGGGGCTTCTCAGATAGCACAATTCAGAACATCAGTTGCTCTTCAAGTTGTCCTCTCTAATTGTGGTAACTGAGATAGCCCAAGCAAGTGTTGCCCGACTAGGGAGGCACAATGAGGGAAAGACAACTGCAGGACATCAACTGGTTGTGGGAGAGTGTATCAGTGACTAGTACGCTGACAGAGGAGGATGACTCCTTCTAGTATCCTATGGGACAAGATGACTAGAGTTCTCAGTGGTCTGTGTGGACTATCTATAGAGGTGGGAGACTTCTTCCGCTTAGGAGGACGACGATCAACTGTAGCCTGGGTCAAGAGCAGGAGTTGCACAGACACTATCGAAGACAGTGGCGGAGCCAGCCAAGTTTTGAAGGAGGGGCACAAATATTGTTCACTATTTTTTTATGTGAAATCAATTCCTATAAAATTTATAAAAGATGCATGTATAAAATTCAAGCTATAATGTCAAGATATCATTTCTGAGTTTGTAATAAAAAAAATTGAACAAATATTAAAACTTCCTTCTTTTCTTCATTGTTTGAAAGCGCTCAGCTATAACACTATTCTGGATAGTGTCAAACATTTCTTTCTCAATGTAAACAACCATAGAATCATTCAACCACTTGTCGTTCATTCGGTTGCGTCTTTGACTCTTTATTATATTCATGATGGAGAATGATCTTTCCACTGTAGCTGTTGCAACTGGCAATATCAATGCTAATTTTATCAGCTTATACACATCTACATAGACAATATGTTTTCCATGTAAAACCATCTTTTCAGCAAGTTCACCTATCCCTTTGATTTTAGAAAACCGTTCATCAGATTGCATATCCATGATAAATGTTTCAAGTTGATTTTCAAGATTGACCATTTTTATAGAAGAAAAATCTTTGGGATAAAATCGAGCCATTTCCATAAGCTTTTCTTTACTAAATGCTTTAAAATTGTCATCTGGATTCAGACATGCCACACAAAGTAACAAGTTTGTGTTTACTTCGGTAAATCTATTATTTAATTCTTGAAGTTGCATATCAATCACAGAGTAGAATAAGTCAACTTGAAAATGATGTAGAAATGTCAAACCATCTATTTTACGACGTGGTCTACCTTTAACAACCCATAAATCCTCCATGTTAGGGATAGATATGTGATTTTTATTGCAGAATAATGAGACTTGTGCAAAAAGTGAATCCCATCCATTATCACGCATATTCTGTAGTCGTCTCTTAGAAACATCAACTAAGTTCATGGCATTAATGATATCTTGATCTCTCCGTTGTAAAGCTTGTGAAAGTTCATTAGTGACGCCGAGAATATCTCTTATCAAATGAATTGTAAATATGAAATCAAAAGTTTGGATAGAATCCATTAATGATAAAGCTTCTGCCCTTTGTTCTGAGGAAGACCCATCTTCTGATATTATTTCTAAAACATCAACAACAGCTGAAAACATAACAATTATGCTTATAAGAGTTTTATAGTGAGAACTCCATCGTGTATCACCTGCACGCCTTATACTTGTTTCTTGATTTAATCCTCTTCCACTAATAATTTCTCCTTCTGCAAGTGCATTCTTAACTGTAATAATTTGTAATTCACGAAGTTGATCATGACGTTTACATGAGGAACCAACTGAGTTAACCACATAATTGACTACTAAAAAGAGTGAAGCAACTTGTGGATGATTTTTCGCTACACCAACTAGTGACAATTGAAGTTGATGTGCAAAACAGTGAACATAATAAGCAGAATTATTTTCTTTCAATATAAGACTCTTAAGTCCATTCAATTCTCCTCTCATGTTGCTTGCTCCATCATAACCTTGACCTCTTAGTTGAGATATGCTTAAGTTGTGCATAGAGAAAAATCCATCAATTGCCTTCTTTAATGATAAAGACGTGGTATCAAGCACATGAATAAGACCTAAAAATCTTTCAACCACATGACCTTTTCCATTAACAAATCTCAGAATAATTGCCATTTGTTCTTTGTTGGAAATGTCTCGAGCTTCATCAACAAGGATGCTATAATTTTCATCTACTATCTCTTGCAATATTAGTTTAGTTGTTTCCATTGCAAAAGCATTTACTATATCAGTTTGTATATCATGTGCTGTCAACTTTAAATTTTCAGGAGCATTATCTAAGACAACACCTTTGACTTCATCATTGTGTTCAGCTAGAAATTGCAACAATTGTAAGAAATTTCCTTTATTTTTTGATTCATTGGACTCATCATGACCTCTAAATGCTAAGCCTTGTCGTAGCAAAAATCTAACACAATCAATTGATGCATTTAGCCGTATATCATAAGAATTTTCTACAGCCTTAGATTTCCTTTGAAGAACATATTGAATACTTTGTTTTTGCTTCATTAGATCCTCACATTTTTTTAAAGCTTGGTTATGAGTACTATTAGGACCTCCTATATGACTTTGAAGAGAATCTTTCTTTTTCCAATTAGTGAACCCTTTAGATATAAAAGCATCTCTACCTCCTTGTCCCTCTCCCTCAGGTATAAAAAGATAACAACACAAGCAGTATGCAGCATCTTGAGAAACACTATATTCTAGCCATGTTGGGAATTCACAAAACCATGCTTTGTTAAACCTTCTTAATTTATTGCCAATCATTTTCTGAGGGAATTCATGTTTATCTGGCTGACATGGCCCATTCTGTAAATAACATCGTCGAATTTCATCTCTTTTCTTAACTGGATAGTCATATATACTTGGTCGCAACCCAGGATCTGGCTCAATTTTTTCTAAGTTATATTCAACTCTACTTCTTTTTCCTTGCAAGTCTATAACATCACCACACGTATCAATGTGCACATTTTGTTCAACATTAGAAGTACATGTTTCTGGTAAAGAAGTAGACGTAGACTCTGGTGTTGATATTGTATGGTAATATCTCTTCATATCTGGTAAAAAATATATCAATATTGTATTGTATTCATATGTGCAATCATTAAATTTTTTACGATATTGGTAAAAAAGAGGGGAATTTAACAATATGTTGCAAATGAAATTTTGATGCATTTACTTTGAATGAAATATTGTTCTTCTATCAACTATCAAGGACTAAATTTATATATATCAATCAACAATTTAAATATCTTAAATTCTACACAGACAATAATTTTTTTACCACAATGATGGCGACGAAGCTTGGATGTGATGAGAATACCCAGCCGCAGAGATAGAGGGACCAAGTACTGAGCATCAGCCGCAAAGACAGAGTCACAGAGACAGAGAGACAGATACCCAGCCGTAGTTGAACACTTAGAACTTGGAAGGACAATGTGCCAAACGATGTCGAGTCATGAACCAAAGGTGAGATTGAACCGATCAGCCGTCGGCACAGCCGCACAGATTCTCTCCCGTTTCGTATTGATGCCGCTGAACTACGGAAAGCCTGCCTGGAGCCTGGGACCTGCTCGCCCAGGAAAAATAGGATGCCGACAGAGTGGAGTCTGAAGTTTGTGTAAGAGACTAACAGTGATGCCTGGGCCACCTCAAGAAGTGAGGATGGATTTGAGTCGCTGGACGGATGCGAGTCTGGGGAGAAGTGGCAGCGGCAGCCGGAATCATTATTGCACCGTCCACTTGGGTAGTTGGGTAGGAAACCGTTCTCTTTTTTTTTGACGATTCGTATTTCAGACGTGGGGCATCGGGGCACCATCTTGAGATAACTGATTATTAGATATACCATGTTAATAGATTTTCGAAATGAGAGGGGGGGCACTTGCCCCGGCTTGCCCCCCCTCCCGCCGCCACTGATCGAAGACTAGGTGGTTGAAGATCGCACTAGTTGTGAGACATTGTCACTGAGCAAGCCTCGGGACCAGGTATAACTCTCTAAAACCATGCTTCCTATTTCATAGTCATTTATGTGATCTGTGATTATGGTTTTGTGGGGAGAGAATTTTTTTGTTTCCGCTACCTTCTCCCTCACCTAAAACCCAACAGTGGTATTAGAGCCACATCAACGTATTGTGTTTTAGGATAATTGATATTATTGGTTTTTGGTTTTACCGCCTTTTATTTATTACATACGATGTGAATATTTAACTGGCTAAATGTGAATATCCGATTAATACCACATGATCCCAAACTAAATATATACATATATGATATGGTGTATATACGCAAACAATACATGTCACTAAAAATGGTTTTGATGGTGGATGTGTAGCATGGTTATGGCCTATAAACCCCTATGTGTATGCTTGGTTGTTTGTGGTTGTTTGCATCTCGATTTTCACACCGATCCTTCTTCTTCTTTTCCTGATGTAACTTGAGATTCTCTTCTACCTTTGCTCCCCCCGAATGTAACTTGGGTTTCCCAATGAGATATGTAAAAGTAGGATAGTTTATTTCCTGTTATGTTGAAGATTGGAGGGCACCCAGACGAATGGATAGAGGTGCAAGACTGTCGTCTGGAGGTGCCAATCGATCAACTGGTAGACCAAGATGACCGTATGATGGTGCAACTGGAGGCCTGACGAGGAGTAGACAACCTGAAAAAACTGACCGTTTGGAGGAGCCAGATGATCAGTTGGAGACAACCAACCAACGGCCAAGAGGCGAGTTGATCAGTCATGTGATGAGCCGATCAAACTCAGAACGACCTAAGAACAAGAATTTCATCTACAATAGGTTGCTTGTGATGTAGAACTAGATGACCATATTTCCTTGTGGATCAAGGAATTATAATAGGATGGCCATAATCATCGATTTATTGTTATTGCATGTTCTCATTGTGGGATATAGCATGTTTATGATACGTACTATATATGTGGTGATTGGATACATATATGCATATATAAGCATATAAAACCTCTCAATATAATATAAAGTCTTCGATGCTTTCCATAAGCGACACACATGAAAATATTGATTGACAAGCATAGGCATCCTAAGGGTGGTGCGATGTGTTGTGTGGGCCGCCAAACGGGGTGCAATTGTATCGTGTTGGCTTTTGGGTCGGGCTTAACTAAATGATCTTAATGGGATTAAGCACTTAGAGGCATGGATATGTTCATGGCAAAGAGTTGCACATGTCATCTATCCAAGAGTTGCATATGATGCAATTGGTAAGTGTTACCTACCTTAATAATTGATTATGGACGTTGGAATTAGCCGGGTAATAATTCAATTGTTTTGGATCTTGGCTCACTAGAAGGTTGTATGTCACAATCTTCTGAATTGATAGTGAGGGCTATCAATTTGATCAAAATAGTGGGAGCGATAATTAATTAAAGGCCTAATTATATCATCAAAATTTTGAAATAAATAAAATTAAGTCAAAAGAGTTTTGGACTAAAATTGCAAATTTCCTTTTTGTAGAACAAATGGCTATCAACAATAATCACTTTTCATTGAGATCGGTCCTTGAGAAGGACACGCTGAATGGGAATAATTTTCACGACTAGTTTAGGACATTGAAAATTGTTCTCACTCAAGAGAAAAAGCTCTATGTCCTAAATACACCAGTGCCAGAGGAACCTGCTCCCACCGCACCAAAGGTAGAAAGGGATGCTTACAAGAAGCATACTGAAGATGCCATTGATGCGAAGTGCTTGATGTTGTGCTCAATGAACTATGAATTATAGAGACAACATAAGAACATGGACGTCATTGAGATGGTTCAACATCTCAAGAATATGTATCAAGACCAAGCACGACAAAAGAGATATGATGTCTCCAGAGCACCGTTCAAGTGCATCATTACAGAAGGAGATCCAATGGTCCTCACACACTCAAGATGATTGGGTATGTGGAGAACCTGACAAGACTGGGATTCCCTTTGAGCCAAGAGTTGGCTACTGATGTGATACTGCAATCGTTGTCAGAATATTACAGTCAGTTTGTGATGAACTACAACATGAGAAACTTTGACAAGCCATTGATAGAGTTGTTGGGCATGTTGAGGACAGCCGAGGCACAAATGAAGAAAGACAAACCCAAATCTGTGATGCTGATCAGCATAAAGAAGGGTAAGTTTAAAGGTAAGGGCAAGGGCAAAGCAAAGAAGGGTTCTGATGCTAGCTGATGCGATGATTTTGAGTCGCATTTATAGACCTTTTTCATATGTGTTTTGTGCTCTAATTACTCATTTTTATGGATAATATTGCATAATTCACTCATTTAGGTCTTTTCCATCATTCTATGTCAAATCCCCTTTGTTTTACCATTTTGAGCATTATTTATCATATTATCATAATTTTTGTGGATTTACTTGGTCTTATTGTGAAATTTCAGGAAAAACAAGTATTTGCTTCCGTCGATACCATCGATGGAAGTCGATACCATCGACCAAGCCACAGGTTGCCAGCCGAGAGGAGCAGCACAGAGTCAATACCATCGACACTCAAGTCGATGGTATCGAGATCCCTTCAGATTGCTGGCAAGGAATCCGTCGATACCATCGACCCAAGTCGATGCCATCGACACATTGAGGCTACAACGTCGCTAAACGACAACAACCGACGCTAAAGAGAGTCGATACCATCGACCCAAGTCGATGGTATCGAGATGACCACAGGCGCTCAGACGAAAAGAAAAGAAAGCTGTCGCTAATACGCTGGGTCGATACCATCGACCCGCGTCGATGGTATCGACGCCGGCAGATATGCGTTGGATTTGTTTTGATCTCGATCGGACGGCTGGAGTTATTTGACGACCTAATTAGGGACTTATACCTAATGACAGTCGCCCACACAAGGGGATCTCATTTTTTTTGCATTGCACGAGTGCCGAGGAAGGAGAAAAAGGAGAACGGAAGCCAGAAGCTCATCCCGGGTGATTCGGACGCTGCCGAAGACAAATTCCACCACCGACAGGCGGGGAAGCTCGTATTCTACGCCAAGGATCTACCGGTTCTTCTCCGTTCAGGGGTTTTCCCACTTGTTTCATGTTTTTCTTATGAATTCCCCTATTTCTACCATGTATTCGTGCGAGATGAACATGAGAGGCTAAAACCCTCCATCTTTAGGACCGGGAGTAGCCCGGGAATGCATTGTATGACAAGTTTATATTGATAATTCATATTTTCTCTCTCAAATCTGTGGTATAGTTTCATTTTCTCCATATATATTGTTATGCTTGATCACCATAATAATAGCTTAATGCCCTTAATCACTTCGACAGAAGGATTAACGGTTGAAAAGAGACGAAACCTACATTAATCAATAAAACCCTTGACAAAGGAGTTGTAAAATTAATGGTGGGAACTGAGAGATCGTTTATAATGCACTTAGTTTAGGGGAATGATTACTACGACGGTGGAATCAACCTAAACCTAAGTAGTGAGTTACACCACGACAGTGGGTAATTCTGTTTTTAGGCCACTACCCGGACAGAGAGAGAAGAGTGAGGAATTATATAAAACCTAATACAATGTTGACCCGTGGCGAAACCGCAATCCTAAAGATATCCTTTTGAATTGATTAAATTAACCTTTAATCAATTGTTTTCTTTGTTTCATTTTATTTTCTTTTAATTTCGACAACAAACCTTACTTTGTTATTCGGCCTAGCTGATTGCGATTAGTTAGTAGAAGTCTCCAATAATTCACGTATCCCTGAGTTCAACTCGGGCCTCACAAAGGCCTATATTACTCGACGCGTATACTTGCGTTTAAGCGCGTAGTAAAATACACGTCAAGTTTTTGGCGCCGTTGCCGGGGACACGGCGAATTATTGGCACTTTGAGTGCTAAGAGCGGCCACTCTAGGCCACATTTTTTTTATTTTGAAACAATTTTAAATATTCTTAAATTTCTCTATAATTGTGTTTACTCGTTCAAAGCATAGTACTGAACCCCGATTTTCTTATTTCAGGTACTTTGCATGGTGCATACACGTAGCACAGACTACGCGAATCGCACACCTGAGGTTCCACCTCTGGGACCAGAGGACGAGGATTACTACGAGAAAGATCACCAAAGCGACATAGATTCTGAATCTGAGCAAGAGCAAGCAGAAGAAATGGCCGAACCACAGACAATATGGGAGAAGATCAAAGCGTCTTCTTCATCAGCTTCAAAGGGGCCTATAAAGAAGCAGGCGGTCAACATACCAACATATAAGATCGATCCGGCATTGATCAACTTGGTAAAATCAAATGCATTTCATGGGCTGAAGAATGAGGACCCAGTTGCACACATTAGCCAGTTCGTGGAGAACTGTGACATGGTGAAGATCGACCGATTCCCACAAGATGTTTTGTACCTCAAGTTATTCCCAAGTTCCTTGGCAGGAGCGGCGAGCGAGTGGCTTCAC